>CM060361.1:21513143-21837782 GCA_030545235.1 Helianthus tuberosus
CCACATATGAATCATCAACATGAGTTAATTTTAGTTGACACAGCTGGAAGCATTGGGTCAACCTCCTCAAAGATCAATGATATGATCATGTGTCATAACCCAATGAAAAAGATAGAATTATTATGCAGCGGATGCGTGAGACCAATCATGGAGATGCCATTCTACAAGTGTCGGGCCAAAGAAGATGAGAACTGCAACTTTGCTCTTCATGAATGGTGTACTCGGCTTCCAACAAAAGTAGACAACCACCCAGCTCACCCACAACATCCCCTCCTTCTAATGACAAACATCCCCAAACATATTTCATTGCGATGTTTGCCACTTACCTTGCAATGGCTTTGCTTATGGTTGTGTCGAATGTGGATTTTACGTTGATGTTACTTGTGGGTTTATGCCGGAAAGAATCACACATGAATCTTGTCAAAAACAACATAATATCTGATCGAGATCTACAAAAATACAACAAATACCCAAACCACAATGATTTATTGCCCAAAAATATGATAATGAACGATTCAAGATACAAGCCTAACATCTCTAAAATAACTCTCAAAGATTACGACAACGATAATCTTTCTATGACAATGATTAGACAAGAATCACTATAATCTGGTTCAAGATGAACTCAGACCCGATATGCAGAAACATCTAATCGTCACACACCAGAGAGACGTGTACTTGTAAAAGAACTCTCAATCTAATCTTGATGCGATCTGTGAAGCGTTATATTCTAATAATCAGACTTTCAAAGGCTGCCAGCCTATCTTTGACAAAAGCCCAGCAGCTGCATATCTCCGGCCCATCTGATTAAACAGCAGCCCATCACTTCTTTAGTAGCCCAGCACTTTGTACAAGTCCATTTCCTCATGACAAACAAAACATTATTATTATTACAAGTATAAAAATGAACAAAAAGATACATAAATGTAACACCATTTATATTTTAAGTGTAACATTTTAACACCCCCCCTCATTTTTATACCCACATACCTCAGACATTTTAACACTTTGCATGATACTTCATGTTGCAAATTAAAAGCCCCCTTTCTTTAAAAAGATGTCAGTAACTTGGTTTTCAGATTTAATGCCAACTGTTTTAAAAAACCCATTTCTTATTTTTCCTCTTAAGAAAACAAGTCAAGTTCGAAGTGTTTAGTCCATGTCAAAAAAACTGAGAATTGATAGATACGAACAGAACACACAACACCGTATACAGATTCAAGTGATTTATTATTATGATTAGCAAAAAAATATTGCCCAGCCCTTGTCTAAGAACCTAAAGAACTGTTCATCCAAATCAAAGAGAATTGTTGAGTAAAAAATTATGTAGATGAAACAGAGTGCTACATAAGATGATCAAAACATGGTGATCATCATATAACAGACAATATATTTATCTAGACAAAACGACTTGAACACTCATACGACTCAACAATACGGCTAAAACCCTAAATTTGTGCCAGCAACGCTTTAATGTTAAAACATTCTAAACCTTTGAATCAGCCATGTATAACTAAACCAGCCATCAATAAGCTTTATTAACACTATGATAACACAAAACCTTACAAGATCATACTCAATCAACCAGATTTAAACTCAATCTCATGCATACAGATCATCAATACAATTATACGACAATCTGCTTTAAATCTCAATAAGACTTAACGGACACACTACAGATCTGAACATACGAGATCAAGAAACGTCCTAAATCTCAGTTTCAGTTTCAATATGAAACCCTAGAGAGAGAAGAGAAACAATGCAACAAGAGAGAAGAAAAATCTAACTTCATAAAACTTTATCACTTGTGTAACAAATTCTCATAATCAGTAAATGAACTTTAAATCCATCACCAAGAAACAAAAAAAAATCTCATGTCATAAGACATATCACACAAAACAATTAATGATAAAACCAAAGAGTCACAAGACCTTATAAACATTCAGAATCAAGTCTGAAAAAAATATGATTTCATGTATTCATCTACTAAGAAGAATACACTTAAAAAATTCATAAAGAACATCAAAATTTCTGTAACCATCACAGAAACGAACAATCATATAACATATCCAAATAGCATGAAACCATATGATTGCATAACAAAAAATCAGATACAACATATAAAGTCAAACGACTATAAAATTCAGAACCAAGTCTAAAAACAATACTTGTGAAGAACTTAAAATTTACTTGATCAAAAAACTTTTACAACTTTACAAAATGCATATCCATAGAAAACTTTGTAAAGAACTTAAAGACAACTTTAATCAGGTAAAACCTTTTACAGCATCATGACGTCTGAACCACATAATACGAATCACAAGATCCAAAACCAAGTCTGAAAAAAACAAGAATTACACAAGTCTACATCAGACAACAGTTACAGCCTAAACAAATTCTGATAATCCACAAAATCACATGATTTTAAGATCAGAAAATATCTCTTACACAAGAGACAACACAAGGCTATAACACCATTCAAGAAACAACACTACGATCTAACGGGACTAGACTCAACAACACGAAGAATCTACAAACGACCCTAGACCAGTGAGAAAGAACAAACAAGTATCACCTAGACCAGTGAACTAACATCACTACGATCGGCGATAAGTCTCAAAGAGACAAACACGAAACTAATAAGATCATCAACATGATAATCCTACACAAATCACACTACGGTCGGACTCAAAACATATGACTTCCTAGACCAGTGAGATAAAGACAAACACCATGGAAGATTACATCTTTAAGATAACATAACCTTTATAGGAAAAACAAACACACGGCGATCCCAATAACCAAAGGAATACATGTTTGTTCAAGAATCATCAGATACACATCTGATAACACATAAAAGTCACATGACTTTTAAAAACAATGAATCACAAGATTCAAGCAACAAGACCGATAACAATGTATACATCAGTCTACAAGATACAGCAAAACAAGTTCCAACAAAATACAAAATCACACGATTTGCAACTGGAACATACATCTCACACAAGAGAACAAATACAAGGCTGCAAAAACATTCAAGAACAATCTTGACTATAATACTGGTTAAAATACGTGAACCACACGGTTCGACTAACCAGACAACAAAATTCTAGACAATCAGACATGCAGACTGCAAACGAAAAAACACTTCAACTGTGTTCTAGAGAAAATCGAGTCACATGATCGAAGAACAAATAACAAAGCTACGAGAATCAAAATCTCTATAACCAACACAAACATCGTAACACTTTACAAAATCTCTACGGATAAACGATCTAACGGATTTTGATATACATAAAACCCTAGATCTAGACTTTCTCCAGAGACTCTTCGAAACACACAAGGTGAAGGTGTAAAAAGATCTGACCTAATCAAAGGCATGCACTCATTAACACAGACTTGTACCAATTTCTTTAACAAACCAAAACAGCTCAAACGGTATCTTCAAATAATCAGCTCTTGAATAAACATGAATAACTCTCCAAAACACTCAAGCTCACAAATCAGAAAATTTGTATTAACTACGCTAAATCTAACAGATTCAACATACAAAGAACCCTAGATCTAAATGCGTACCAACAAAGCTACTGAGATGAAAACCTAGAAGAATATTTGGCAAGAACAATACCAAGCTGATGAACACATTCAGTTGATCAATACTAAAAGACGACATCTGGTTAAACTACCCATTGAGTTAGAAAACTAACATATAGACTTTATTCAGGTTTTTTTTTAATAATACGAACAATAAGTCATAGTGTTTTTTTTTTACAATAACCACAAATGTGAAATTAAAGATACCAAATGAACCAAAGAGCGGATCCAAGAGCATACTACGATTAGTTTACCCAAACTTAGTTAGAGCCAATCAATGTTAACACCTAATAGAACGGTCAAGATGACATAACCATATGCAAACTCTAAACAATTAAAAAACAGACAGGATATGTAATCACAAAAACAGTTAATTAATGCACACATAGAAACAGGGTGTGGGTCTTCCTATATACAATACCGATCTCCCTAACCTGGACAAACAATGCCTAAACAACAATAATTCGTGATACATAAATTATAAAGAAAGTATGAAACAATCTGACCTTGGGAGCGCCCTATCTTAGGGTATCTTCATGTTTCAAGAACCGCAACCAATCACCAGCTGGGATATTGAGCAAACGGCTAAATAAAAGCTTCAAATAAGAAGACCACGGTTAGAAGTAACGGTCAAACCATCACGAACATAGCTGTTACGATCCAAAATAATGCAAGCCCAGGCAAACAAAAAAAACATCTTCAAATAGAAGGACCAATCTTCTCTTAAAATTTGCTGGCTCTTAACGTTCACTAAGGGATACAGGTTATTCAAGAACTCCAAACTTGATTGAACCGAAAACAAGTGATCCCTTGTCGCCTTCAAGAGCAGAACATTTCTTCTTCATGTATGAACCCCTAGGGTTTCTCCTTTCAAAGCTACTATACCTTCTTTTTCGTTCATAATCATGAAGAACCCTATCCAATGAGATTCTTCCTTCAACCAGATGATTTTAGCGGAAACAATAACCAAGATCAACAGACAAAGAATCACAGACGGATTTTGGCCAAAAACCCTGCGTAGCAATTATGAACTGAAACCCTAGATAATCTCAACAAACCTCTAAAATTAAATAGAGCCAACTATGAACCATTGGTAATCCAGATCTCATGTACCCTTCACTTAGGGTTACAAGATAACAAGATCTTCAGACCATACACCAGGCATCCGAAACAACTCATCGAAATAATCATGCTTCAAAACAAAGCTTCAGACAACTGGATTCGTACCGTCATCCACCGCAGCAACAACTTCTTCCTCTCGCCGGAGCGAACGTTGCGCCATTGTATAAACAAATCAAACCGAGTAAAACAATTAACCCTAGCAGAACCTGTTAGAGTAACTTTTCCGGCGAGATAAGATGCGATATCGCCAGTGCGGTGGTCAAATTCCAGGTTGTTGATTTTGTGAAAAGTGAAACCCTAGGGGTGAATTGTTCATGTTATTTTGAAAGGAGGAAGAAAAGTGTGAGTTCAGTGTGTTTAAGGTGAAGATAATTTGAGGCAAGATGCAATAGAATATTGGAAAAGATCTCAGTGTGTGAGAGAGAGTGTCGGAGAGACGACGAGATTGGGAGGGGTGGACCGCCAATGGCCACTTGATAATATCGACTGGTTTAAAGAACACCCACAATCACAAGATCAACTTTAAATCTGATAATAAACACCCGTCCAACCTTGCTTTCGAACCACAAATAGATCTGAAAAAAAAACCTTCACACCAGCTTTTGAGAACAGACCACAGTAATGAATCGTTGCAAGACAACATCGATTCGGGTACAAACATCGTCAATCGTAGATCTGAAATCTCGAATCAAGAATAACCTAAAAAAAAACTAGATTTCAAGAACCTCAAACACAAGCGCGGAAGATGATGAATCAGGAGCGTAAGGCTCTGATACCATGTCAAAAACAACATAATATCTGATCGAGATCTACAAAAATACAACGAATACCCAAACCACAATGATTTATTGCCCAAAAATATGATAATGAACGATTCAAGATACAAGCCTAACATCTCTAAAATAACTCTCAAAGATTACGACAACGATAATCTTTCTATGACAATGATTAGACAAGAATCACTATAATCTGGTTCAAGATGAACTCAGACCCGATATGCAGAAACATCTAATCGTCACACACCAGAGAGACGTGTACTTGTAAAAGAACTCTCAATCTAATCTTGATGCGATCTGTGAAGCGTTATATTCTAATAATCAGACTTTCAAAGGCTGCCAGCCTATCTTTGACAAAAGCCCAGCAGCTGCATATCTCCGGCCCATCTGATTAAACAGCAGCCCATCACTTCTTTAGTAGCCCAGCACTTTGTACAAGTCCATTTCCTCATGACAAACAAAACATTATTATTATTACAAGTATAAAAATGAACAAAAAGATACATAAATGTAACACCATTTATATTTTAAGTGTAACATTTTAACAAATCTCACCCAAATCATCTTCTTTCAATAGTTAAGGAGGATCTTCCCTTAAAAGGGTGTCTTATGTGTCACTTGCGCATAGATTACGATTATATGCGGGGTACACAATATAAGTTGAGTTTCAGTTGCAGCTTTTGTGATGTGCATATTCATCCGGGGTGTGCTTTGTTCTTGCCAAAGACAGTTAGGCACCCTTATGACAAACATCCAATGCACATCAGTTACCTCCCAATTGAGAATCACAAGAGTGAATACTTTTGTGAAATTTGTGAGAAAGAATTGAATCCTCATAACTGTTTCTATCATTGTGATGTGTGTAGCCAATCAGTGCATTCTGATTGTGCTCCTTTAATACTTCAGTCTGAAACAGAAACCCATTCCGGATATAGCTATGGAATTGGAAGAGGTGTCAATTGGTTTTTAAATATGAAGTTTGGGAGCATTCATAAGACTGATGGTCACCCACATCCTCTAACATTTGCCCAAGGGATTGAGAGTGATGGTGGATGCAGTGTGTGTGCTAAGGAATTGCAGTACAAGATGATACTTAGGTGTTCCGAGTGTGAGTTTGCAGTTGATCACCGTTGTTTTGAAGAATTGAACAAGTCATGAAGGTGTGTATGTTTCATGTTCCATGTGCTTTGAAGGCAGACAACCTATCTACTTAATTCCCACTATCAAAGTTAATAATATCTTGTATAATAAGTATTGTCGCTACGTTTTCTTGTATATCTTTTGTGTGTGCAATGAAAAAATACATGGCATTTGTGTGTTCATAATTATTCTTATGATACTTTTATTCTTTGATTGTGGCTTTAATTTAATAAAAGATTAGATATAAAATATAAAAGAAAGAATAAGAACATGATAAAAGCACAAATTACAACATTTCCAGTTTTATTAACTTCTTTTATTTTACCCATTGACCCGTTAAGAGTAAAGATACAACACAATTCGCTCCATTCTACAGGTTAACCAATGTTTTACCAACTTCTGAGCAACTTTCATAGCGACCATTCAGCAAAATCATGAAACCCTAAAACAATAATTGTAGAAACATCACAACAATTTATTAATGAAACTTGACCTTTTATTATAGTTATCACTATCTACTGAACGCAGCCCTATTGTTCACTAAACCGACTGCATCACAAAACGGTCAAGGCCCAAACCTGTTCGCCTCTACTCAATGGCCCAATCCGATTTGTATACATACATACATTTTAAAATTTATACATACGTGAACTGGTTTTCAAACCGAAACCTAACCAAACTGAAACCGAACTGAACCAAACCAGTCCCATAGGTTTGTGTTTCAAACACCCCAAAACCAAAAGTTAAAGATTCTTTTGGTAAATAAATGTTTTTTAGTTTTATCACAAGTATCACATTAGTTTCTTTACGTTACATGCACAAAAAATGTGCTTGTGGGTCAAGTCATCAACAGTACTCACCTGACC
This sequence comes from Helianthus tuberosus, assembly GCA_030545235.1. Lineage (NCBI taxonomy): Eukaryota > Viridiplantae > Streptophyta > Magnoliopsida > Asterales > Asteraceae > Helianthus > Helianthus tuberosus. The sequence goes on from CM060361.1 coordinate 21,520,642, forward strand.
TGTTTTGACCCGTTATTGAAATTTGTTTTGATGATCAGGTTAATTAAGAAGTTAATATCTTGTGTAATAAGTATTGTCACTACTTTTCCCTATACATCTTTTATGTGTGGCATTTGTGTGTTCATTCTTAAATGCGAATCCACTTCATCCTTTCATCATATGTGATACTCAAAAGCGACCTGATGCACGAAAATTACATGGCATGTCGCCTCATGTATACATGTACAATAATAATATTGCTCAAAAACCGTAACACAAATGACTCATTTGTCCCTGGATTCGAGGAAGGGGTACAACATGGCTGAGTTTCCATGATGCGAAAAAAGTAATGACCCGTCCGTCCCTGGATATGAAAGTTCTAATAGACAATAGTATGCAATGGCAATCATAAATGTCCAAAGAGACTAAGGGGCTGTTTGGCAACATCTGAACCAATAAGTGCTGAATGAATAAGAGGTCTGAATGGGTAAGAGGGTCTGAATGGGTAAGTGCTGAACCAGTAAAGTGATGTTTGGTTCCATATCTGAATAACAGTGTAAAATGACATTTTTACCCCTCCCCACAAAACCCAATATCATCATCATCATTCATCAGTATTCAGACATCACCCCCCCCCCCCCCCCTCTTCCCCTTTCTCTCCCTGACCAATCATCGTCGCCTTCAACCACCACCTTCTCCGACATCAACTACTAATCAACCACCGTAGACCACCGTCAACAACCTCCGCCGTGTCTACACCACCATCACCGTCTTGAACACCATCCATCATCATCTTGTACACCACTACCTTCAAACTACCCAGGTTACATCCACCGGAAATCACCCAACACAAACCTGAGCACGTCACCACAACAGAACCATCTTCTCCAAAAATAAAAATAAAAATAGGAAAAGAGTAGAAATCAGAAATCAGAACCATCTTCTCCAAAAATAAAAAACCGGAGGTTGTGAGGAGGAGGAGGAGGAGGAGGCGGCGGCGAGCGAGAGGTGGTCAGGAGAGGGATGGAGGCGGACGCATCATCGGTGGCGAGGAGAGGGAGGAGGAGGTCGGCGCTCGGTGGTGAGGAGAGGGAGGAGGAGGGCGGCGGGAGGTGGTCAGGAGAGGGATGGGGGCGGAGGTGGTGTTGATGAGAGGAGAAAGGGGGAAATGGTGAACCCTAGCTTTTGTTACAGAGAAGAGAAGGAAAAGGGTGCAAGAGTCTTTTTTTTTTTTCTTTCAGCATGTTCTTATCTCTGGATGGTACAGACTGGATGGTACCATTAAGAGGTTGGTATTTTACCAACCAAACAGCTAACCTCTGTCCGAATAAGAGGTCCAACCTCTTAATGATTCATTAAGAGGCTTGCCAAACAGCCCCTAAGAGAGATTTTTCATTCGATAAAAACACAAAAAAAGATTTCTTTAATTATTTTCCATAAAAAACCAAAAATCCATACCAGAACAGCAAAACGTTTAACAATTAACTACTTTTCATAAAAACACCAAAACAAAACAACCAAAACCAAGCACCTTGACATCAAAACTTCTTTAACGATTAGCCTTGGCAACCCTCTCGATCTCATCCTTCTTCTTAATAGCATAGCTTCACAAAAAAACAGATCAAGCAATCACCAAATCAGCAAATAAAAAAACATAAGAATAAACCAAAAATAATAATTTATTTAAAAACAAAAGGTACCTGTTTGAAGAACCCTTGGCAGCATTGATAAGCTCATCAGCAAGGCACTCAGCAATGGTCTTAACATTCCTAAAAGCACTCTCGCGTGCACCAGTGGTAAGCAGATAGATCGCCTGGTTAACACGCCTTAAAGGAGAAATATCAACGGCCTGACGCCTAACAACACCAGCAGAACCGATTCTAGTAGCATCTTCTCTTGGTCCACTGTATGTAATAAACATTACATTATTAGTTAACAGCGTCCCGTTAATAAAAACTCTCGTTTATTAGTTAACGTGGTAAACTGCAAAGATTAATACTGTACCTGTTAATGACAGCATCCACGATGATTTGGATGGGGTTGGAATCGGTTAGAAGATGAATGATCTCCATAGCATGCTTGACTATGCGAACAGCCATCAATTTTTTACCATTGTTTCTCCCGTGCATCATAAGAGAGTTGGTCAAACGTTCGACAATTGGGCATTGGGCTTTCCTGAATCTCTTGGCTTGGTACCTACCGGCTGTGTGAGGCATGTAGATTGGGTGTTTTGAAGCAGTGGCGGTGATGTAATCCTCCACTGAAAGATCAGAAACCTGCACATGAAAAAAATTACGTGTTTGCAAATAAATAAACAGCTCCACCGACAGTGTTTTGACTTCAGCTAAATAAATACAAAATTCAAAGGCGCAAATCCATTGTAAAATTTAGTAAAAATGTCTCCACCTTTCCATCACTGTGCAAAATTGAACCTATGTAAATACCATGCTAACATTTTAAAATGCATTCCAAATTTCCAATCTCTCTATTTTCACTTGTACAAACTTCTCAATCAACCATATTGGCAAAAAACAAAAACCCATACAAAATATAAACATAGTTGGTTGATGCACATTAGATACATAGCATGCTTAAAAGATGAATGATCTCTCCATAGGAAGCTTAAAAAGGCTAAACTTTACCATGAAAATTGCTTTACCAAACACTTACACTTGTATCTAAGTATCACAGGTTAATCAGATTGTATTCAAATAAAAAAAAACCTAAACTTTAACTTCTATTGACAGGCTGATAATCATATGAGAAAAATATTCACAAAGTCCAGCAAATGTTAACATCGACGAGTAGACAAGCCACTGTAAGCATTTCTAAAAGTGGCAACATAATAAAATCATAAAAACTACAACTCTTTTGTTGATAATCATTCCAAAGTCTGAATATCATACAAAACCATAATGTGACTATCAAAATAGAATCACATATCTCACATTAAAAACACCTAATTAAAAATTTGATTTAATGTTTATCCTGCATATCTAATGTCTAAAACCCAATGCACATAATCAAACCGGCAGAATATCCTTCAACACAACAAACCTCTGTAACAAACTTCATAAAAACATATAAACTCCAAACAACATTAACATAACACAAGGGTGTTCATAATTCGATTCGGATTCCAAAAATTCGAAATTCGACACGATTCGAATTCGATTATCATGGTTCGAATTTAAGTTGATTCGTATTCGAGTCCAGTCATCGAATTCGAATCGGATACGAATTTATGATTTTCAATTAGATTCGATTCGAAATTCGAACTCAATTTATATATAGTTTTTAATATATGTATATATATACACATATAACTTCTAAACTTGGCCAAAGTATGAAATACATCTATAAGTGCTAAGTTTATTGTTCATAAAATTACCAGACCTAGTGTCAAATAGCTCATACCTAACTTAAATCGCTACTAGTAACCACCTATCTTCTAAATTTTGGTGTTTTGACATATTGATAGCTAATTAATTTTGCAAATTATTATACTTTATGTTGAATATAATTAGTTTGTAGTAGTTTTGAAAAATGAAAGCAAAATAATTTATTGTTCAGAGTGAAATTGAATTAAATCAAATTTATTCGAATTCGGTTCAAATTCAAGTTTCAAATACAAATCAAATCGAATACGAATCCAGGTAAAAAAAAATTCAAAAAATTCGATTCGAATAATTCAAAAATTCGTTATTCGATTCGATGAACACCCCTACATAACAGACGACAAAAGTTTTACTTTCAAACATTACCAATCACAGTTAACTAAGGATGAAAAAATCGTACCAAATACCAATATCGGGCCCATACTAACTGAACAGTACCTGTTCAGAACTTTCAATGGTACCGCACCCGCACCATATCAGTACCGACCAAAACATATAAAGTATGGTATCGGTTTTAGTTTTAGCTAAATTTCAGTATCTGCACTATGCGATACGTTACCGATTCAGTACAATACCAGTAACAATCTCATCCCTACAATTAACTAAACAAAACATAATCCTCAACACCACTAGCAATAAACTTCCTTCCAACACACTAATTCAGACTAAATTAATTAACTTAACAACAAAAAAAACATCAACACACAGTATTGCACTGTTATATAAACAAAAAAAAAAACTTAAACATAGATCTGGTTAAAAAATGTGAACCTGCAGGTCGTCGTATGTCCAGCGGTTGAACAGCAAGACATCACTGTGAGACTTTCCGTCTTCAGCAAGTGGTGGAAGAACCTCCATTCTAATTACAAACAAATTCAGATTAAATTGGATGTATCAAACAAAGATTTATATAGAAATAAGCAGAAAGAGTGTGATTACAGTTGAAGAAATGATTCGCTGACCTCGAATTAGGGTTTTGAAGAAGAGAAGGGCTGCTGCTGCTAGTAGTGTAGTGATCTTCAGACGTAGATGACGGTTACGAAACCCTAATTGTGGTTATAATGGATAGATGGGCTTCGTTATTGGGCTTAGACCGCTTAGTGGGCTTAGGTGAAACCTAAACACAAAAATTTATGCAATCCAACTTATCTATGATAATTTGGGTTAAGGTTGATTTGTTAACGGGTAAATTACATTTTTTGTCCTTTATGTTTGTATCGGATTGCAATGGATAGTCTTTAACTTCAATAATTACAGTCACAGTCCTTTGTTTGTAAAACCCATTACACACTACGTCCTTTAACACTAACTTGGATAAAATATTCAGTTAAATCCTATCACATAAGGGTAGTTCTGTCTTTTTACCAATTTAATTAAATTAAAACTTAAAACAAAGCTTTAATTCTAGAGTAAATTACAAAACTCGTCCTTTATGTTGACACCAGATTGCAAAGTGTGTCCTTTGTCTTCATTGAGTACGTTTTTTGTACTTTTTGAAGACAAAGGACACACTTTGCAATCTGGTGTCAACATAAAGGACGAGTTTTGTAATTTACTCTAGAATTAAAGCTTTGTTTTTAACTTTTAATTTAATTAAATTGGTAAAAAGACAGAACTACCCTTATGTGATACAATTTAACTGAATATTTTAACCAAGTTAGTGGCAAAGGACGTAGGGTGTAATGGGTTTTACAAAAAAAGACTATGACTGTAATTATTGAAGTTAAAGGTTATCCATTGCAATCTGATACAAACATAAACGACGAAAAGTGTAATTTACCCATTATCAAATCAACCTTAACCCAAATTATCATAGATAAGTTGGATTGCATAAATTTTTGTGTTTAGGTTTCACCTAAGCCCACATTGAAGACGTGGTGTAGCCATGGTGTACACACTACATGTCTACATCTATGTGGTTTTTCAATCGTTGATGTTTTTTTTAATAGTAAAAATCATCACATCAGTTTTTTTTGCAGGGTTTGAACCCACAACTACTTAGTTGGAGAATACACCGTTTTACGACTAGATTATCTCCTTGGGGACTCACCGCTGATACGTGAAAATATTTTTAAAGTACCACATTATACATAAATAAAAATAAGACATGAGTATGTTATGTTTGATGAAAACAATAGTATCATTTTTCTAAAATAAGTTTTGTGAGATATGTAAGAAGTTAGAAGATTTGGACTCTGTAGTGACAATGGTGTTGGGACAAAGATCAATGTTGAACAGGGTGTGTTTGTTAATTATTTTTTATTGTCTTATGATTTGAGATTTCTTGATGAAAACGTGCTTTGTAATGAGTGCAGTTTATTTGTAAAATGATAAAGTGGTGATCATTATTTGTAAACGAGCCGAGCCGAGTCCGAGCCCGACTAGGCTCGAGCTCGGCTCGTTATGTTTTTATGAAGCTCAAGCTCGAGCTCGACTCGGTTCGAGCCTATTTCTCTGAGCTCGAGCTCGGCTCGCGAGTAAAACCCAAAGCTCGAGCTCGGCTCGAGCTATCTCGAGAACAACCTCAAATGAGCTAAAAGCTCGGCTCGAGCTCGTTTCAAAAGCGATTAAGTGAGCCAAAGCTCGGCTAGAGCTCGGCTCACCAATGTTATCATCATCATTATTATATTGGGTGAGGATCAAATAGGAAGTTTATTTTGCTTAGGAATGATAGGAAGCAATATGATTAGGACATGTGGCAAAATTTAAAATAAAGAGAAATGGTATTTTAGTCAATCTTATCCTTTCTTCTTCCTTCTTCTCCCCAGTATCTTCAAAACCCACCATTTTCAAAACCCACCATCTTCAACCATTTCTTCACTTTCTATCTCAATAATCACTACATTATAGTGCGATTTTCGTCACCAATCAATGATTCAAACACCCGATCAACGTGTTCTTCAGCTTTTTTTGAAGAAAACTCAGTTTAATTTCATACAAAATCGTCGGTTTCCCCTGTGATTTTGAAAATAATCACTCGATCTGTTCGATTCGATCGCTGATAATTGTTTCTATCATTCAAATTTCATCAATCGTTGAAGAAACCGACTTCGATCCATGTAAGAAATTCTTTAATTCCATTTTTATGATCTGGGTTTTTGATTTAGGTATTGCGTTTTACGATCTTGGCAGGGTCCGGGGGCAGCGCCCCTGGTAGTAGGGTCCCAGGGGTTGCAGCCCCTGGCGGGGTCCAAGGGGCAGAGCCCCTGGCTGGCGTTGATAAAAATGCATTAGAAAATTTAATTTTCTGTAAATTGCCTCTGGAAAACTGCATTCGTAGACAGTCTTTTGATCTCCTACTTCCTGGTTCAGACAATTCACAGACATTTTTAGGCCATTGCGTTTTAGAACTAAGACAATTTTATGTGTTTTCTGGCCATTGCGTTTTAGAAAAACACATTTTTGAAGTGTTTTTAGTCATTGCGTTTTAGGTAAAACACATTTTTAGGTGTTTTCAGCCCATTGCGTTTTAGAGATAACACTTTCTTTTGTTTTTTTTGGCCATTACGTTTTAGAAAGGAGACATTTTTAAGTGTTTTCTGGCCATTGCGTTTTATAAATAAGACATTTCTTTGTATTTTTGGTGCATTGCGTTTTAGGTAAAACACATTTTTATGTATTTTCAGTCCATTGCGTTTTAAAAAACAGACATTTTAAGTGTTTTCTGGCCATTGCGTTTTAGAAATAAGAAATTTCTTTGTGTTTTTGGTTCATTGCGTTTTAGGTAAAACACATTTTTATGTGTTTTCAGTCCATTGCTTTTTAGAAAGTACACTTTCTTTTGTGTTTTTAGGCTATTGTGTTTTAGAAATAAAACATTTCTTTGTGTTTTCTGGCCATTGCGTTTTACAAATAAGACATTTCTTCGTGTTTTTGGTGCATTGCGATTTAGAAAAATGTTATTTTTTAGGTTTTTTTTCTATTGCGTTTTACGCAACTGGGTTTTTTCCATTGCGTTTTACGCAACTGGGTTTTCAAAAAAAAATTTCCAAAATATAGCAATAGTATACTCGTTTTAAAGATAAAAAAAACGCTCGTTTTTTTGTGCAATTTTTATAAAAAAAAATAATGTCGTATGAAAGAGTTATTAACGTTTAAAAAATGAGGGGGAATTGGAGGAGAGAGAAACTATTGCCTTGGATTGACTCGAATGACCCTAAACAAACTCACGCGCTTCTTTTCTTCTCTTCAATTTCCATCATTTAATCTTAGTACTTGATTAACTAAATGGATGGTCAAGATCACTTCCTAGCCTTCTTAGCCAAATAAATTTCCTATTATATCCTAACCCTTTTTATATTATATATATAAAAAACTAAAATTCCTTTTAGGCTCGTTTGGGCTCGCGAGCCTAAACGAGCTTTGTATTTCAGGCTCGGGCTCGTTAAGGCTCGACTCGTTCGAGCTTTTAACCGAGCCGATCACGAGTAGCTCTCGAGCCTCTGGGCTTGTTTACACCCCTAGTCAAGTCGCTAACAAAATTATGGTATTAGTTTCTTGAAGTGGACCAAATTCGAATTGGTTATAAAGACTTCCTGTGAGGATACTAACACTAGTCCCAAGATCTATAAGTGCCTTGGTCATTTTAAACTCTCCCACTGGAATGGATATAATGGGCGGCCTCGGATCTTGTAACTTTGGTGGAAGAGCACCCGAAAGAATTGAACTCATATTTTCGGTTAAATCAAGTTTCTTAGAAAACTTGTATGTTCGTTTTTTAGTGCACAATTCTTTTAGGTACTTATCATATGAGGGGACTTGTTTAATTATATAACACTCTATTTTGCAACATTTTGTTGCATTAAAGGTTGTACATCAAGCTTGGTTGATGACTCATGCAATATAAATATAGATTGTACACACTGCTTAAAGACATGTATTACTTGACCTTAACTTTTCCATACACATAACCCCCTTCTTGTAAGAGAGATACATAAAAGAAAAGGAGATACAGACTTTAGAGAGAGAAAGAGAAAGTAAGAGTCTGAGAAAGTAGAGAGAGAGAGAGAGAGCGGGATCTGATGGGTTCCGGCCGCCGATGATGGCGGAGCCATCGTGCCTTAAAATGGAGCTACAAGTGGTGGTCTAGGTGGTGTCGGGCAGGGGCGTACCCACCCTAAGCCAAGGGTGGGCGGGCGCACCCCATGAAAAAATATTTTTTAGTGTTATTTTTCGCCGGAAATCCCGACCGCACCCCTTGGAATTTTTCACCCGCACCCCTTGAAAATTTTCAACCGCCCCACTTAGAAAAAAAATAATTATTAACCACTTATTCACTTAATTATTTAATCCAATCAAAGCCCAATCTGCAATCAATTATTATTAACACAAGCCCAAACCCAACCTAAAGTAATTTGAACTAAATAAAATAACCCAAACCCATCCACCCATTCCATTTCCAAATCCCGCCCCCAAAAAACTCCCAACGACTTGACGCCACTGCTCACGACCTGGTGCCTTTTTTTACCGGAAAAACCAAAAATTTCGGTTGGACCGACCCATATTACGTCAGTATTCCAATATAGAACTAGTATGGTTTATGTATTTATTTATTTTGTTTTATGTGATGATTAGGAGAAAATATAGATGTGTAAGGGTTTAATCTTTTAATATTTTTTTGATTTTTTTGTTGTTCTAGACTTGTAGTTAAATGATTTTGTTGTTTTATTATAGCTTTGTTTGTTTAAATGATTAGTTACAAGTAATCAACATTTAATATTAGGGTTTGAATGTTTAAAAATATAATTGAAAGTTATGGGCTATGGTTGGGTTGAACATGATTGTTTATTTTGTTTAAGTGTTTAGTGTGGTTTTATGAACTTATGGCGTGTTTAGTATCTTTAGATGATATTCTGGATATATTTCAAAAAAAAACATGTAGGACACAATTTTAAATACGTTTGTAATTTGTAATGACGTTTGACGTGTTTTTGATGATTTATAAATTTTAGTTTGATGTTCTTTTGTCTTACATGATCCGACCCGACCCGCTATGAATCGATATTTTTATACAGCTAGAGGCCTTAAATTTTTGAAAATATTCCGCACCCCCAGGAAAAAATTCCTGGGTCCGCCACTGGTGTCGGGTTGGAGAAACAAACAACAATGGCAGTGCTAGGGTCGAGTCGGTCGGGTTGGTTAAAAAAAGTTTTTTTTTTTTTTTAAAAGTGATTGTACATCAACACTACATAAACACTCATTACAAGCAACAACTTAAGAAATAACATAAGATGCACTTAATGGCAATCAAAAAGTAGCTGGCGGTTGTGATACCTGAAGAAGCAATAACAAAAGCACCGGCGATGGCCGAACCTTCAGATTGTTTGATTTTTTGTTTTGATGGTTTGGAAGTTTTCTATAGACATTCACGCATAGTGGCGAAGCTTGAAGTTTTCGACGGGGGTCGAAAACGTATATACCCAAAAATTTCTATAGAACCGAGGGGTCGAAAACGTATATACCCAAAATTTTCTATACGGAAACTACATATATAACACTACTGGCCGAAAAGTTCGGGGGGTCGGGCGCCCCTCCCGGCCCCTTCAAAGCATCGCCCCTGTTCACTTTGTTAATTCCTGTACCAATTCCATATACTACCGAAAAAGTACCCGTATGCGTAAGTATCGAATACCAAAATACAAATAACTTGGTACCGATGCATGTACCAAACATGCAAAATCCGTACGTGTACCGGTACAGGTATGTACGATTGTACGTGTATCGGGTATTCAGGAAAAAAATCTCATCCCTAGATTACATTGATAAAAGCATTATGAAGAGATTCACATGTTAATTCCTATTTGATTACTTTGCATGTTAATCGTCAAGTCACCTGCAAGAAAATTTTGGATTTGTGTTTTTTAGTGAGGGTTGAATGACACAACACATAATGATAAAGCATAAACATTTAAATTTGAAACAAAAAAAAAAACTGTTTATATACATGAAATAAAGCGTAAAAGTTACAATTGGTAGCCAAGATTGACTGTGAAATTTGGATTCCACCATTCCAGTATGAACCTGTCACAGGGTCTGCAGTATATAATTTCTTCTGACATTTTTTAATTACTTTTTCAGGATTATTATAATCCTTAATGTTGATGTGATTCTGCAAAGTTGTGATATTATCGGTGATGCGAAACCATTCTTATCTACTCCTGGCAGTGACCCATCTACATTAAGGTCTCCCGCACCTATGCAGTCTAACAATCAACCAACCGCAACTATGGGTGGCCCGCAGAACTTCATGGACTCTGTTCCACGACCGAATCTTGGTCTAAGGTCTCCAAATTATCAACCTCGACAGGAACATAATGCAGGTGTACAATCTTATGCTATGTCACATGCACCTACAATGCTTTCACGCCCACCTGCAAACAGTTACATGCGTCCAGTACAACCCGTTCAACCCACACATAATCAGCCTCCTCCAATGTATAGGAACAGAGAGCCCACAGCAAGAAACGAGGCGCCACCTAGGATTATCCCCATTGCTGCTTTTAACCCATATCAAGGTAGGTGGACTATTAAGGCATAGTATGAAAAGTTTTATTTTTGTAAAATGTTTTATTTTTGTTGATTCCCATGCACTGATGTGGAGATTTCATAGTGTGTATGAAAAGTTAAAAGAAGTTCAAGCGTTAATTAAATATTTGATGTAGTAGCGGAGATTAAATGCTCATATGTCAAATTTAGGGTCACCATTTTTGTATATGTGATTTGTAGATGTGACTCTAGGAAAAAAGAACTTATGTAAAAAGTACTGTGTACCCGCCGCAACGCGGCGGGTACTTTTCTAGTTGCATCTAAAAATGATAAATTATTTTTGACTTTTTAAAAAATTTCTCACATTGCTTTTTATGTGTCCCCTTTTCTTTGCCATTTTGTTTTTAAATGGATCCACTAAAGCTTTGGGATAAGCATGGTATTACCCTCCATACTCTTATCCTTAGCTTTTAGAATTTCAGGTTTTGAAAGTTGGTTTTTAGTTACATTTGTAGAAATATCTTCATTTGGTTTAGTAACTTCACCAAAGTCCCCCTCATTTATACTTTCCTCATCCTCATTCATATCCTCCACCATCCCTTCAATAAATTGTGGGGGAGGTTCTTATGGGAATCCTGGTATCCGTTTAAATTTTAATTCTTTTATAAAATCCAATTTTATAATAAAAAAAATAACATATTATTATTCAAAACGGAAGTAATAATAATAACTTATTAGTAGTAAAAAAACAGAAATCCCGTCAAAGATCCAGTTACAAGTTATTCAAACAAATAATTAAACAACCATAGTGAGTTTAGAGTTATACCATAACGAATACCAAAAACTCACACGATGAATGCAAGAAATTCAGTTTGAGTCCACACTAATCAGTTATCTTGAGCTTACTATTCTTTCCAAAATAAACATCTCAAAAGGTATGAGTGCAAAACAACTGTCTACTATCGATAGTCTTTTATTTTTGAAAAAAAGCATATACGAAGACATATTATGCTTTGGGTGCAAAAATGTGGAATAAAGTTTTATTTCAAAAGTTTGTTAATGGTTATGATGTGGAGTATGGAGAAACTCGATTAGTATGTGATTCGTCTCACATTGGCTTAAGTTTGTGAAAAAGTTGTTAAGCAGAATGCTCACTTTATGGAAAAGACAAAGAGGTCCCTGATTTAGAACCATAATCTTGTTGGGGGTTGAGATATTTGAACATGTCAAGCCAATAGTGAATAGAAGATGGTCCAATGTTTCATTCAACTAGGTAGGCGGTACGAACCTTGAGCCAGGCGACCTGTGAAGTTGAGTTGTCGAGCCGGATCGTGATAATAAATAGGAATTGAATTGATGTTCCTTTTGATTCAGGTGGCTTTGATCGAAGGCAAAACTCGAGGAAGAGTTTTTCGAAGAGGGGGTATGGTGCATGGTTATCTTCATGACTGAATTGATGATTATTCTTTTGATATTTATTATTTGAATTTCGTGTTTTATCTTATTTGTTTTCAATTTGAATTATGATTCCTAACTATAAGTAGGGATATGGGGTTTAGTTTTTAGTAATTTTTTATTTAATTATTGTAAAAATAACACATTTGAGGTTTCTTGGAACCATTTGGTTCATATAGCTTTTAATTTAACATTGAGTTATCTAGTCATTTGATTGCTTACATTGATTCTGCATCGGTATGATTTGGATATCTTTTGGAAATGTGTATGGGATTCACTCTCAGATTAAAGTATTTCTTAAATACACGAAATCAATAACTAGATAAAACAAACAATCTTTTCTTAAGAACGAGAAGTTCTTCTCCGTGAAAACTGAAGTATGAAATCGTTGTGTGTTTATAAGACCTCAATATGTTCTTCGTATATGGGTCAACCATCGCAACATTTCCGTTTATAACAACCCTCCTAAAATTTTTCAACACCTCTAATATATTTAAAATGTCCCTATATATCTTAAAACATATCCCGTATATGAAAACCGAGCCCAAAATATTTTATCTAATTAAAAATAAAATAAAAATAAGAAATATGTGCCGCTCGCGGGGCGCGAAGCCCCTAAACAACTCCGTCGCGGGCCGCGACAGCTCAAACCCCAGGCGGAACCCTAGCGTGCCACGTGTCTTGACGCGTGTGGAGGCTACGAGTCGACTCAGCCAAGCTAGGGCCTACCCTAGCTGGCCTCGCGGGCCGCGAAGGCCCGGGAGGATGGCTACGCGGGGCGCGACAAGGTCCGAATCAGGCCCTATAAATAGAGACCTTCGACCTTCAGTCCCAACTCGCACCAAAACTTCTTTCTCTCTCGAAAATTTACATAGTATAAGCTATTCTCGGGCATAATACCCCCCTAAATAACGAAGTTCTGCCCCGTTGTAAGTATTATAACCCCGGTTACGTATTAGATACGCTGCCCGATTGATCCAAGGTTCCGTAACGGCTGTCGTGGTTCTGCCCGACGTAGTCGTTGGAATGCCGTCTCGGGGAGGGTATTACTAATGTAAATATTGGGTTATCATACTAACGCGTGTGCATTTGTGTAATTAATAGATAATCACCAGGAAATCCAAAAGGAAAACCCTAAGACTGCAATGTGAGTAATCTCCTTTTTGTAAATTGTTTTTTCAAAACCTCACTTAATTAACATTATATTAAACAGTTATTGAGTATTTGTATTCTACAATTATCGTCGGTATGTTGGGGTTTTGTATACAAAATTTGTTACTACATTGTGAGTAGTAACATGACCACAAGTCGGGTTGACAGTACCGAGGCTGCTAATTAAAATAGATGGAAACAAATGTAATTGCGAGATCGCCCTCAATGCTGTAGACTGATAAAACTGTTTTGATTAAACTAGAATTCACTCACCAGTATTTCCCACTGACAAAATGTTTTTAAACGCGTTTCAGGTAACAAAATGTGAAAGCCAAATAGAAGCCAGCTGGACAGCACTGAAGGCTTGGAAAAGTGGCTATAAAAGGTACCTAAATAAAGAGATGTTTTATTTGAATAAAATAGGGTTTATCCCTATGAAAATGTGTGTACTTGAAACTTGGGAATTTCCCATATGTTTACTATTATAACAGCGTGGTATTTTACTCTGATAAAATATTTCCTAACTACGGTCCTGATGAAATATCCGCTGCCAAAATGATTAAACACCAGATACCACCGAGACTGGCCGCGGCAGCTCGTTCCCAGGGTAATCAAGGGACGGGGGTTGCGACAGAAGGTGGTATCAGAGCTAAGCCACTAATTCAGCCACAGAGGTGTTCTGATGACATTGAAATTATCAATTCTGTTAGGAAATAATCAATAAGATTATGTGAATACGTGTAGATTATTGTTATGTGTTATTTGACTATTTGTTAGTTTACAGTATGAGCGACCAAGGACCTTCAGATGCTTACCGTCAGTTGTACAGCTCACCTAGGAACGAAGGCACCTCTTCACAGCCATCCCTCTCAGGGTATTCGGCTGATAATGAAGATGGGATATTCGTGTTCATGGCCAAATCTGAAGAGCCATTCCCTTCCAAGAAAAGAGGATGGTTCAGCAGAGGAGCGCATGAACGTAGGAAAAGGATGAAAAAGTTACAACAGCAACGAGCGCCGTTAAGAGAGAAACAGATGCTCACACCTAGGATATGCTAAATAGGAGTCTAGCAAATTTGCACATCCTAGCAACCACAGCTGCCGACCCTAGTCTAAAGCAACTTATAGCACCCCAGCCCTTACCACTGTTTCCCACCCAGCCAATGGAAATTGAAAACAACCCAGAAAATCAAATCCCAATGCCTTAATTCAACCCAGCTGAGATACCTAGAATACCAGCACCCAATCCCTTAAACCCAGACTACGACCCGTGGTTAGACAACAATAGGGATTATGTGCGGCGTTACCTAATACCAGAAGACGAACCCATGCCAAACCTAGCAGCTTACCCAGACTTGGACCTGCTAGATCCCTACTACGATAATGACCCATACATCAGGGAGATTCTAGAGAATCCGTATCCTTACCAGGAACCCATGCCCTAGTTCCCAAACCCAGTACCAGCCCTTGCACCACCAATGAGCACTGAGAATGTGCAAGAACTCCGAACCTTTGGTGAAGAGATTTTAGAAGGAAGTGAGAGGATGAGGCAGATAGGAGAACGACTCGTCTGGAAGTATGACGAGCGTAATATGGAATTCTGGATGAATCCATATCAGTAGTAGTAGTAATAATAATATATATATATATATATATATAATAATAATATGTGTGTATGTTTGAAAAAAAAATAAAATAAATAATATCTAGACAATAGCTACTGATGCCTAATAGTATTGTAATTTTTTATTCCAGCTCCAGTTTGTACTAGACGCATAATATATAAGAAAGAGTAAAAGTCGCAATGTTCGACGATTTTGATCAATATGCGTGTTACGTGATCATTTGCATTAAATATTATTTTGTGATATTAATATGTGGCAAATGTTTGCAATTTAGATGGACAACGAAGTGAACCAGGAAAACCAGAATAATGATAACCAGGATAATGATAACCAGAATAACAATAACAATGGAAACCAAGTGGATAACAGTGCCATCCAACACATAGTGGCACAAGGAATTATAGATGCAATGCCATATATTATCCAAACGGTTAGGGAAGCTGATAATAAAAGTAATCATGACAGTAAACGACCAACCAATGAACTCAGTCACAGCGTGAACAATGGACCCATACTTCAAGTGCCCATTCCCAAAAGAAGGAGAACCATGTCTTATGGTTGTTGTTACAAAGAATTCTGGTCTTGTAAACCAATAGAATTCTCGGGCAATGAAGGAGCCATTGCAGCTTTACGTTGGATAGAAAAGACTGAAGCAGTCTTAAAAATAAGCAAGTGTGCAGAAGAGGATAAGATAATGTTTGCTTCCAATCTGTTTAAGAACTCAGCCTTAGAATGGTGGAACACTATCCTCCCGTCTAGGGGAAGTGATAGAATTTACAATATGGAATGTGAGGAATTTAAGAACATGGTGGAAAGAAAATTCTGCCCTCCCAATGAAAAGGAACAGATAGCCAATAAGTTCTTAAATCTTAGAATGACTGGGGTAGATAGTAAGGGATACACTACATTATTCTTTGAAAATGCTAGAATAGTGCCAACCCTTGCGTCACCAGGACCAGTGTTAATCTCTCGTTACATCTGGGGATTAATCAGTGAGATTAGACATGTAGTCAAGGCAGCTAGACCTTAAACTATAGAAGAAGCAGTAGAATTAGCTAATACCCTGACAGATGAACTGGTACATACTCAAGAAGAAAATCAGAGAAGGAACCTAGCTCAAAGGCTTACCCAAGAATTTCGTTATGGAAATTCCAACCGTGGGAAAATATAGGTTCTACCTCTGCATCTTATTGTAAGGCCTGCAAGAGGAAACATTCGGGAAAATGCTCCACTTACTGTAATTTTTGCAAGCTATCGGGACACAAGGAAGAAGATTGTAGGAAGAAACCTAATAATGGAATGTGCTTCAACTGTGGAGAAAAGGGTCACATCAAGCCGAACTGTCCAAAACTAGATCCAGCCATGAACAACAAGACTACTAAGAATGCTAGAGCATTTGGTCTAACTGCAGAAGAAGCCAAGATGATTCCGGACGTGATAGCCGGTACGTTTTTAGTTAATGATGTTTTTGCAAAAGTATTATTTGACTCTGGTGCAAACCAAAGTTTTATTAATACTTTATTTTGCAAATTTCCCAATCAGTCATTAACTAAACTCCCACAAGAATGTCTAGTAGAAACAGCACATGGGGAGACCGTTAGGATTTCTGAAATCTTGCAGGGAGCAAGAATAGAATTTTTAAATCAAAAGTTCATTGCAAACCTTTATCCAATGAATCTGGCAGAATTTGATGTTGTACTAGGAATGGATTGGTTAGTAGCCAATAAAGCCAGTATTCTATGTGATCAAAAGTTAATCCAAGTAAATTCACCAAAGGGTGAAAAGATCACAATTAAAGGAGATAAGTCATCTAGATCTACAAAATTCATCTCTGTGATGAAAACAACAAGTTATGTAAGAAAAGGATCATTAGTGTATTTAATTTCTATAATCATTAACACTAAAGGAAAAGAACTGAAAGATATTCCTATAGTATCTCAGTTTCCAGATGTATTTCCTGAAGAATTACCAGGACTACCGCCAGACAGAGAAGTCGATTTCAGAATTCACCTGCTACCAGGGACAACACCAATTGCCAAATCACCCTATCGTTTTACACCCGCCGAAATGCAGGAACTAAGAAATCAATTAGACGAATTGTTGGAAAAGGGATTCAAACAGCCAAGTTCATCGCCGTGGGGAGCACCGATCTTATTCGTTAAGAAGAAAGACGGATCGATGCGTATGTGCATTGATTACCGTGAATTGAACAAAGTCACGATTAAAAATCGGTATCCATTACCAAGAATCGATGATCTGTTCGATCAATTGCAAGGAGCTCGATTTTTCTCCAAAATCAATTTGCGCTCAGGATATTCCTAAGACCGCTTTCAGAACAAGGTATGGCCATTATGAATTTACAGTCATGCCATTTGGTCTAACCAATGCCCCAGCTGCATTTATGGACATGATGAACCAAATATGTAAGCCATATTTGGATAAATTCATTATTGTCTTTATAGATGATATTTTCATTTACTCTAAGAGTAAAGAGGAACATGCAGAGCATCTGCACGCACTTCTAAGTTTATTAAGGAAAGAAAAACTTTATGCTAAGTTCTCAAAGTGCGAGTTTTGGTTAGAACAGGTACAGTTTCTTGGACATTTAGTCGATCATGAAGGAATTCATGTAGATCCCACCAAGATCGAGGCAATTACTAAATGGAAAACCCCTGAATCACCAACCGAGGTTAGAAGTTTCTTAGGATTAGCCGGTTATTATAGGAGATTTATTCGAGATTTTTCTAGAATAGTCATTCCTTTAACTAAGCTAACCTGTAAATATGTTAAGTTTAAATAGGGACCAAAACAGGAAGAAGCCTTTAGAATTCTTAAGCAAAGACTAACCAATACACCC
Organism: Helianthus tuberosus; assembly: GCA_030545235.1. NCBI lineage: Eukaryota > Viridiplantae > Streptophyta > Magnoliopsida > Asterales > Asteraceae > Helianthus > Helianthus tuberosus. The sequence continues at coordinate 21,538,592 of CM060361.1, forward strand.
ATACTAGCGTTACCAGAAGGAACAGAAGATTTTGTAGTCTATTATGACGCTTCTAAGTTAGGTTATGGATGTGTGTTTATGCAACGTCAAAATGTTATAGCTTATGGATCTAGACAACTTAAGAATCATGAAGAAAATTATTCAACCCATGATCTAGAATTAGGAGCCATAATTTTTGCCCTGAAAATTAGGAGACATTATCTTTACGGTAGTAAGTTTACCATTTTCACTGATCATAAGAGTTTAAGGTATGTTTTCGGGCAAAAGGAATTGAATATGAGATAGAGACGCTGGATGGAAATATTAAGTGATTATGATTGTAATATCCAGTATCATGCAGGAAAGGCTAATGTAGTAGCCGATGCTTTAAGTCAAAGTATCATGAAAAGCCAAAAAGAGTACGTTCTCTTAAATTAAATCTACAAATAGATTTAAATGAACAAATTAGAAAAGCACAAGAATCAGTAATCAAGGACGATACTGAAAAGTTGAAAGGAATGATTAAGGAACTAGATCAAGGAACAGATGGAATTTGGAGATTCCATAAGAAAAGCATGTGGATACCTAAATTAGGAAACCTACGTCACCGTATATTAGAAGAAGCTCATAAGTCTAAGTATACAATGCATCCTGGAAGTGATAAGATGTATCAGGACTTAAGAAAGAATTTTTGGTGGATAGGAATGAAAAAGGATATAGCAGCTTATGTAGCCAAGTGTCTAACTTGTTCACAAGTTAAAGCTGAACATCAGAAACCCTCAGGTTTGTTACAACAATTAGAGATGCCAGTTTGGAAATGGGAATTGATAACAATGGATTTTGTTACCAAATTACCCAAAACAAGAAAAGGTAACGATACAATCTGGGTGATTGTAGACTATAACAACCCTCCTAAAAATTTTTCGACACCTCTAATATATTTAAAATGTCCCTATATATATATCTTAAAACATATCCCGTATATGAAAACCGAGCCCAAAATACTTTATCTAATTAAAAATAAAATAAAAATAAGAAATATGTGTCGCTCGCGGGGCGCGAAGCCCCTAGGCAACTCCGCCGCGGGCCGCGACAGCTCAAACCCCAGGCGGAACCCTAGCGTGCCACGTGTCTTGACGCGTGTGGAGGCTACGAGTCGACTCAGCCAAGCTAGGGCCTACCCAAGCTGGCCTCGCGGGTCGCGAAGGCCCAAAAGGATGGCTACACGGGGCGGGACAAGGTCCAAATCAGGCCCTATAAATAGAGACCTTCGGCCTTCAGTCCTAACTGGCACCAAAACTTCTTTCTCTCTCAAAAATTTACATAGTATAAGCTATTCTCGGGCATAATACCCCCCCCCCCCAAATAACGAAGTTCTGCCTCGTTGTAAGTATCATAACCCCCGGTTACGTATTAGATACGCTGCCCGATTGATCTAGGGTTCCGTAACGCATGTCGTGGTTCTGCCCGACGTAGTCGTTGGAATGCCGTCTCAGGGAGGGTATTTGTCGCGACCCCCGACCCACCCTGGATGGAATCGGGAGCCGCGAACAGCCAAGTGGTACCGGTTTATTTTGAAAAATATTGCAGCGGAAATTTCATCAGGACCGTGATTTTAGGAAAAATATCAGAGTTTAGAAAACACCGGATTTTATTTATTAAATAGATGGGATAAACCCATGTTTTACAAAGGTATCTTTAATAAGGGATAAACCCAATTACATAAAACAATATTTCTTAATTTGATTTAATTAATAAAATAAGCCACTTCTTGAAGCATTTCAGTGCCGTATCCATCTCTTACACCAATCAACTGTAAATACCTGAAACGCGTTTTAAAAAAGGTTTTGTCAGCAGGAAATACTGGTGAGTTCATTCTATTTACTAAAATGACACGTTTGTTATAATTTACAGTATTAAGGGTGATTACATTGTTTCCATATATCAACCAACTACCCACAGTATTTGTCACTCGACCGGATCTGTGACTATGGTCATATCACCCATTAGCCACCCGTTTGTCCAGTGGTGAAGATTATCAAGTAATGTATACAAAACCCTACATACCGGCTGTAATTTGGTAATTACAAAGACTTAATCCCTGTAATTATAACTTTGAAAATAAATAGGGTTTTGTAAATAATTTGATAAAAAGAGAATGACTCACATTATAAGCATGCAGATTTATACGGGCAGAGCTTAGCCTACTGATTAGCCTTGTAACCTAATTCAAATAATATGCATACGAACTAGGTCAGTAACTAATACAGCATTTACGATAACTCACGACATTAAACCCTCACAACGAATGACAAAGTGCGATACTTAAACATCCATCGAATTCACGACGAATGACAAAGCATAAACCCTAATGTGGGCAGCACTTAAACATCCATTGGATAGTTCCAATCAATCGGACATTGAATCGTAGCAGGGATTGAGTTAATACCCGGTATCGTAGCAGCACCTCACTAATTTGAGAGTAATATACGAATCTGGACAGTATAACTTCGTTTTTGAATTGAAATTTCAACACCAGAGAACAGGCCATGCGACAAGCTATTTATAGGTGAAATTGGGGTTTGTCGCGGCCCGCGTGAACCTTCGGCCAAACCTTACGCGGCCCGCGTAGAGGTGTGGATCAGATCGGGGTTTGCTGAGTCACCAGTGGTTGTGACACGTGTGACGACACGTGGCCTTCATGCATATCCGGAGACTTACGAGCTGTCGCGGCCCGCGTGACCTTCTGTCTATTCTTTACGCGGCCCGCGAGAGTGTGTAAAATATGATTTTCTTGATTTTTGATATGGATTGGGGTTTCAGGGGTCCGGGTTTCCACTTACGGATCAATTTGGGACATTTTTTAATATAATTATATCATAAAGAAAAAGGGAATAAAATAATGAGAAAAGAGAATGGACCCACTTTGTAACTTTAGGGTTCAACAAGAAATCCTCCTGGTATAAATTTTGGGTATAACTTCCGAGCTATTTAAAAATATATAATGCACTCGTGGTAAGTATAGTACCCCTAATTCAACCTTGTCCCGATGTCCTGAGACCGAATCCCAACAACTTAGTCGGGCAGAGCCCTGACATATGTTATGAGGCTCAGATCAATCGGAAAGGGTAGCGGTGATCGGGAGTTAAAACACTTAAAACGGGACAGGGCTTTATTATTATTATTAATAAAATAGAAAAGAATATAAAGATGGCGACATCTAAAACTGAAAAAGGAATAGGCAGGTGTTTATACTGAAACACATATTATATATACTTATAATTTGCAACAACTTTGTGCAATAGTGAGTTGTAACTTTAGCTTTATTGGTTTTTTGTGCATAGCTTAGGTGTACATTTGCTTATCTTGATTGCATTAGGTGGTTGTACTGTATGCATAATCAGTTTTCTTGGCATATTGAACTTGTACCTTCTTTGCTTTTGTTGTACTCTTTTGTATTCAATACACGATTAGGTTTACTTTCTCTCAAAACACAATCGCTCCTCAACAGAGAGAGAGAGAGAGAGAGAGAGAGAGAGAGGAAGTCCAGATGAAATAGGGGAGAAGAGATGGAAAGAGACTGGAGGAAGGAGACGACGTAATGGACAAGGAGGCCGACCAGCGTTGTTAGGGGTGGCTTGGCGTTGGCATCATCGTCATCCACACGCTTGGCCTGGCTGTATCCGACGAACCTAGGGTTCTGCGGTGACTTCCGGCGGTGGTGGATAGGGTCACATCAACCACCAAACCCGGCACCTAGGGTTCTGCGGTGACTTCCGGCGGTGGTGGATAGGGTCACATCAACCACCAAACCCGGCAGCGGCTAGGGTTTCGTCGTGTAAGAAGTTGCTGATGAGGTTCAGATCCCTGACTTCCCGCGGTGGTGGATAGGGTCAAATCAACCACCAAACCCGGCGGCGGCTAGGGTTTCGTGGTGTAAGGAGTTGCTGATGAGATTCAGGTCCTACTCAGGCAGATCTTTGTTGAGTTTCTTGAGAGGTACTGTACACTTCTTCTTCGTCAAACAAGAAACATCCGATGCTGTATATTTTTGTTTGATTAATATAGTATTTGTATTATTATTATAATTGTGATTATAATGAACGATTCTAATAAATAGAACAGACGATGTTAACTCAAAGTTTTTTTCCTGCGTTTGAAGGTGTAAATAATGGAACCTCAAGGACGAAAATGGCATTTTACTCTAAATTAAATTATTTGCTTCGGTTCTGTGTCAATTAAGCCACTCAGGAGCTTGTGAATATTGGAAACTCAGGGGCGTATGCTAGGGCGCCTCCTTGCTACTGGTCGCCAATTCCACCTCTGGAGTTAAGAGGTGAATCTATGAAAGATTTGAGCACTAATGGAGGATTTGTATCATTCGGTATTTAACCAAGCTTGATAATCACATTTTTTTATGATGACTATAGAACACTAGATGGCTTTCACAAGTTCAATTGATATTTGCATAAATATTTACACGACATATTGAAGGCAAGAAACTAGACAAGACCGTATGGAACCTGCTCAACTTTAATGCATTAGTAAAGTATCATGTAAAGGTAACATCAGAGTAATTATTATTATTATTATTATTTATTAATCAGCTAAGTTATTATTATTATTATTATTATTATTATTTATTAATCAGCTAAGTTTACAGAATTTTCATATCTTGATGATGAAAATGATTCTTAAACAGCGTACTAAAGGGTTTGTGCAACGAAGAATGAGGAGCCGTTTGCAGAGCTTGGTTGAGGTAAAAGGGCCTTAAATATTATAAAACAAAACCACATTATTAATAATTTTATACCTAAAGGAGTTTAACCACTACGGATAAAACATAACCAAAATCGACCAATTCGTAATTATTAACTTCCAACCATTGTGTGCATATTTTCGATTAATTATGTTTGTTGCCAATTGCAGGCCATGCAACACACGGGCATGGAAGAGGACCATAATATAGCGAAAGCTAAAGGTACTCTTTCTACACGATCTACTGAGAGATTAAGTCTTTTGATCATCCTCACACGTAATAAGTCTAATGTAGGACATAGACGCATCACGCATGAAGAAACTGATTAAATTTACAAGAGGTGTCATTCCAATTGTTAATAAACTGATTAAAAAGATTCTAATTTTGGTACTGTGGATCTACAAAAGAAGTGGTTTTAATGACAATGAATTATGGATTAAGGTTAAATATTTGTGTTTTTGGAAGACACGCAGAATGGGAGCTGGTCGCAAGTTGAAGTCCCACCGCAGGAGGCAAATGTGGGTTAACAAATCATATAAAAGAAATCCCGTATTGGTAACGAATGGAAGAAACCTTTTGCTGGTTCTGCTAATGTTAAAGACATTGTTATGGAGAAAATGTAAATTCATTTTTTTAAGTTACATATTTTTATTACTTTTATTTTTTTTTATTTTAACAATTGGTGGTATTATGTTTGTAGCCTAACTCTCCTATTAGAGTTTAACTTATCAAGAACAGCAAGAAGATTGTCTCTTTTGTCCCCATTTTGCCAATGATGGTTGCTTGAACTACATACTGTAAGTTTTAATATATTTTTTTTGTATTGGAAAGAGTATTTATATAACGTTGGGTGTTTTTTTTAAATCTATAATCTTTAATTGTTTTTGTGTCACGATGACGTTTTGAGCCCATGATTTGGTCGAAAGGGTTATGCTGTTGGTGATATTCCTGGAGTTAGGTTCAAGATGGTTAAAATTTTTGGTGTTTCTCTTTTGGCTCTCTAGCCCCCTGCCGCATCGCGGCGGGTTACTCTTCTAGTTTATAGTGAATTTGAAAGTTTCCTTTGAAGTGAAGTAAGCCCTCATGTCTATCACCATTTCTTTCATTATATGGACACACGTCCATTTGTAATCTCATTTCAATTATTTTATTTCTTTTTAATTATTAGGATAACACGTACATAAATTTCATCATTGCAAATATTATTATTTTATTCTCATTACACGTATATATTCAACATTCAATTTCAATTGAATGAATTTAACTTTTATTATTATTATATTATTATAACTAATTCAATTAGTTCACTTATTTGGCGCTTATAACTTCTAAAATATAACGTTTTATAAGATAATAAATATGTCATTAAAACGAGAATATTTTTGTCTATATTTTGAACCAAGTTTCATTAAAAATAGAGTAGGTTCAAAATACAATGTATTTTTTTTTATAATTTTAATTATTATACGGTTCCTAGGCCCGTCTAGGAACTTCATATTTCTAATAGTCAACTTACCCGTAAACTACCTGTCTAATAATATAAGTTTTTTATATACTTTTATTTTATTTAGAAAGGTCACCCATATACTGGCCAATTAATTAATATAATATTTCAACCAACTATATAAAATAGTGTTTAAAACTATTTGGGTTGAATATTTATTTTAAAAATAAACTAGTTACTAGTGGTTAATAAACTTAACCAAACCTATAAAAAAATAGGAATGTTACATCCTCCCCACCTTGTTTTAAATCTCGTCCTCGAGATTTGGGTTACGATATTTCTTTTAGAATTTATGTCATATTTTAGTAAATAAAAACAATATTAAGGTAGATGACACAGAATTTAAAATATCAAATTTTGTGAATATGAGTTGTATAATAAGTAGGATTCAATGGTTCAACGGAATTAGTTCAAGGAATCGATGACAAACGAATGAGATGAAATGATATAATTTCCAAAGTGACTAGTTTCAAGCCAAAAGATATACAATCATTAGATATTTAAAATGAATGTGAAAGACTTTTAGAATCACTAAAAACTCTTTGTCAAAAGAAAGTTTACTTTGATTGGCAACTGAGGAAGACTTAGAATTGACAGGTTCAAAATGAAATAAAAGCATAAAAAAATGATTTGTCAAATATTTATGATATGAGGAAATCAAAGTGTTGAGATGAGTGAATTGCAAAGATACACCAAAAGACAATAGAGTTAGTGTATCATTGTTTAGAGTTCCAAGTTGTTTTAATTGTAAAACAATGTGATAGTACATTATTAGTGACCATATTTTTCATACTATGTCCTAGAGATCGAAATAAAATAAGAACAAGTTGTTTTGGCATGACCAACCATTATATTATATTTGTAAAGCAAATGTAATATATATTATTTGTGTCCCTGTCTGAATCGTATCTTACATATCAAATATAAATACTATGTAATATATATTATTTGTTACGCATTTTTATTATATGTAAATGGTCACCACTTTTAAATAAATATTATTTTAGTATTTTACTATACTATGTAAAATAACTTATATTTACTATGTAATATATATTACAAAACACCGCAATGGAGTTATTACATTACAAAATATTTTAGTATTATTATTTTGTAAAAGAAATCATTATTATTTATAACGTTAAATGAAAGTTGTAAATAAAGGTGTAAAAATATTTATTGTACAAAAGTATTTGTAAATATATAACACTTAATGGGTCGATTTTATGTGATTACTTATTTTCATTTTGAAATCATATAACGTTGTGAATGTATTTACAAATGTTGTAAATAAGTGAAAAAGCCTCACAACGAATGACAAAGTGCGATACTTAAACATCCATCGAATTCACGACGAATGAAAAAGCATAAACCCTAATGTGGGCAGCACTTAAAAATCCATTGGATAGTTCCAATCGATCGGACATTGAATCGTAGCAGCGATTGAGTTAATACCCGGTATCGTAGCAGCACCTCACTAATTTGAGAGTAATATACGAATTTGGACAGTATAACTTCGTTTTTTAATTGAAATTTCAACACCAGAGAACAGGCCATGCGACAAGCTATTTATAGGTGAAATTGGGGTTTGTCGCGGCCCGCGTGAACCTTCGGCCAAACCTTACGCGGCCCGCGTGGAGGTGTGGATCAGATCGGGGTTTGCTGAGTCACCAGTGGTTGTGACACGTGTGACGACACGTGGCCTTCATGCATATCCGGAGACTTACGAGTTGTCGCGGCCCGCGTGACCTTCTGTCTATTCTTTACGCGGCCCGCGAGAGGGTGTAAAATATGATTTTCTTGATTTTTGATATGGATTGGGGTTTCAGGGGTCCGGGTTTCCACTTACGGATCAATTTGGGACATTTGTGAATATAATTATATCATAAAGAAAAAGGGAATAAAATAATGAGAAAAGAGAATGGACCCACTTTGTAACTTTAGGGTTCAACAAGAAATCCTCCTGGTATAAATTTTGGGTATAACTTCCGAGCTATTTAAAAATATATAATGCACACGTGGTAAGTATAGTACCCCTAATTCAACCTTGTCCCGATGTCCCGAGACCGAATCCCAACAACTTAGTCGGGCAGAGCCCTGACATATGTTATGAGGCTCAGATCAATCGGAAAGGGTAGCGGTGATCGGGAGTTAAAACACTTAAAACGGGATAGGGCTTTATTATTATTATTAATAAAATAGAAAAGAATATAAAGATGGCGACATCTAAAACTGAAAAAGGAATAGGCAAGTGTTTATACTGAAAAACATATTTATAGTGAATTTGAAAGTTTCCTTTGAGGTGAAGTAAGCCCTCATGTCTATCACCATTTCTTTCATTATATGGACACACATCCATTTGCAATCTCATTTCAATTATTTTATTTCTTTTTAATTATTAGAATAACACGTACATAAGTTTCATCATTGCAAATATTCTTATTTTATTCTCATTACACGTATATATTCAACATTCAATTTCAATTGAATGAATTTAACTTTTATTATTATTATATTATTATAACTAATTCAATTGGTTCACTTATTTGACGTTTATAACTTCTAAAATATAACGTTTTATAAGGTAATAAATATGTCATTAAAACGAGAATATTTTTGCCTATATTTTGAACCAAGTTTCATTAAAAATAGAGTAGGTTCAAAATAAAATGTATTTTTTTTTATAATTTTAATTATTATACGGTTCCTAGGCCCGTCTAGGAACTTCATATTTCTGATAGTCAACTTACCCGTAAACTACCCGTCTAATAATATAAGTTTTTTATATACTTTTATTTTATTTAGAAAGGTCACCTATATACTGGCCAATTAATTAATATAATATTTCAACCAACTATATAAAATAGTGTTTAAAACTATTTGGGTTGAATATTTTTTTTTTAAAAATAAACTAGTTACTAGTGGTTAATAAACTTAACCAAACCTATAAAAAAAATAGGAATGTTACAGTATTACTAATGTAAATATTGGGTTATTATACTAACGCGTGTGCAATTGTGTAATTAATAGATAATCACCAGGAAATCCAAAAGGAAAACCCTAAGATAGCAATATGAGTAATCTCCTTTTTGCAAACTGTTTTTACAAAACCTCACTTAATTAATGATATATTAAACAGTGATTGAGTATTTGTTGGACCAGTTGCAAGGAGCTCGATTTTTCTCTAAGATCGATTTACGCTCAGGATATCATCAGTTAAAGGTACAGGAAGAAGACATTCCTAAAACCGCCTTTAGAACAAGGTATGGCCATTATGAATTTACCGTCATGCCATTTGGTTTAACCAATGCCCCAGCTGCATTTATGGACATGATGAACCGAATATGTAAGCCATATTTGGATAAATCCATAATTGTCTTTATAGATGATATTCTCATTTACTCTAAAAGTAAAGAGGAGCAAGCAACGCATCTGCACACACTTCTAAGTTTATTAAGGAAAGAAAAGCTTTATGCTAAGTTTTCAAAGTGTGAATTTTGATTAGAACAAGTACAGTTTCTTGGACATTTAGCCAACCATGAAGGAATTCATGTAGATCCCACAAAGATTGAGGCAATTACTAAATGGAAAACCCCTGAGTCGCCAACTGAGGTTAGAAGTTTCTTAGGATTGGCCGGTTATTATAGAAGATTTATTCGAGTTTTTCTAGAATAGCCATTCCCTTAACTAAGCTAACATGTAAATCTGTTAAGTTTGAATGAGGACCAAAACAGGAAGAAGCCTTTAGAATCCTTAAGCAAAGACTAACCAATGCACCCATACTAGCGTTACCAAAAGGAACAGAAGATTTTGTAGTCTATTGTGACGCTTCTAAACTAGGTTATGGATGTGTGTTGATGCAACGTCAAAATGTTATAGCTTATGCATCTAGACAACTTAAGAATCATGAAGAGAATTATTCAACTCATGATCTAGAATTAGGAGCCATAATGTTTGCCCTGAAAATTTGAAGACATTACCTTTACGGTAGTAAGTTTACTATCTTCACAGATCATAAGAGTTTAAGATATGTCTTCGGGCAAAAAGAGTTAAATATGAGACAAAGACGCTGGATGGAAATATTAAGTGATTACGGTTGTAATATCCAGTATCATACAGGAAAAGCTAATGTAGTAGCCGATGCTTTAAGCCGAAAGTATCATGAAAAGCCAAAAAGAGTACGTTCTCTTAAATTAAATCTACAGGTAGATTTAAACAAGCAGATTAGGAAGGCACAAGAATCAGTAATCAAGGATGATACTGAGAAATTAAAAGGAATGATTAAGGAATTAGAACAAGGAACATATGGAATTTGGAGATTCCATAAAACAAGAATATAGATACCTAAATTAGGAAACCTACGTCACCGTATATTAGAATAAGCTCATAAGTCTAAGTATACGATGCATCCTGGAAGTGATAAGATGTACCAGGATTTAAGGAAAAACTTCTGGTGGATAGGAATGAAGAAAGATATAGCCGCTTATGTAGCCAAATGTCTAACTTGTTCACAAGTAAAAGCTGAATATCAGAAACCTTCAGGTTTGTTGCAACAATTGGAAATGTCAGTGTGGAAATGGGAATTGATAACAATGGATTTTGTTACCAAACTACCCAAAACAAGAAAAAGGTAATGATACAATCTGGGTGATTGTAGACTGGCTAACTAAGTCAGATCATTTTCTACCAATGAAGGAAACCTTCAGTATAGAACAATTAGCTAAATTGTATATAAATGAAATAGTTTCATTACATGGAATTCCTTTATCAATTGTTTCTGATAGAGATAGCCGTTTTACCTCTCATTTTTGGACAAGTTTCCAAAAAGAAATGGGAACCAAGTTGAATCTAAGCACAGCTTACCATCCTCAAACGGACGGAAAAAGCGAAAGGACAATTCAGACAATGGAAGACATGCTTAGAGCTTGTGTAATTGATTTCGGAGGTAATTGGGACGACCACCTACCATTAATAGAATTCTCTTATAACAACATCTATCATACAAGTATCAATGCTGCACCATTCGAAACACTTTATGGACGAAAGTGCCGAACCCCAGTCTGTTGGGCAGAAATTAGAGAAAAGCAACTATCTGGACCTGAAATAGTGCAAGAAACAACCGACAAGATCATTCAAGTTAAGGAACGACTAAAAGCAGCACGTGATCGACAAAAGAGTTATGCTGATAACAGGAGAAAGCCATTGGAATTTCAAGCAGGAGACAAGGTGTTATTGAAAGTCTCTCCGTGGAAAGGAGTCGTAAGATTCATCAAAAGGGGAAAGCTAAGCCCCAGGTATGTTGGACCTTTTGAGATTATTAGAAGAATAGGACCTGTAGCCTATCAGCTACAACTGCCAGAGGAAATGGCAGAAATACATGATGTATTTCATATAAGTAATCTCAAAAAGTGCTTAGCTGATGAATCACTGATAGTACCTCTTAAGGATATAGAGGCAAATGAAAAGCTTAAGTTTATAGAAAAGCCTCTACAAATTGAAGACAGAAAAGTCAAGAATCTCAAACACAAGAGATTGGTATTAGTCAAAGTAAAATGGATTCCAAGAGAGAACCAGAATACACATGGGAGCTTGAATCAGAAATGCAAAGAAAATATCCACACCAATTCCAGTAGACCTCGAGGATGAGTTCTAAAACAAGGTGGGGAGGATATAACAACCCTCCTAAAAAATTTTCGACACCTCTAATATATTTAAAATGTCCCTATATATATATATATATATATCTTAAAACATATCCCGTATGTGAAAACCGAGCCCAAAATACTTTATCTAATTAAAAATAAAATAAAAATAAGAAATATGTGCCGCTCGGGGCGCGAAGCCCCTAGGCAACTCCGTCGCGGGCCGCGACAGCTCAAACCCCAGGCGGAACCCTAACGTGCCACGTGTCTTGACGCGTGTGGAGGCTACGAGTCGACTCAGCCAAGCTAGGGCCTACCCTAGCTGGCCTCGCGGGCCGCGAAGGCCCTGGAGGATGGCTATGCGGGGCGCGACAAGGTCCGAATCAGGCCCTATAAATAGAGACCTTCGGCCTTCAGTCCCGCACCAAAACTTCTTTCTCTCTCGAAAATTTACATAGTATAAGCTATTCTCGGGCACCATACCCCCCTAAATAACGAAGTTCGGCCTCGTTGTAAGTATCATAACCCCCGGTTACGTATTAGATACGCTGCCCGATTGATCCAGGGTTCCGTAACAGCTGTCGTGGTTCTGCCCGACGTAGTCGTTGGAATGCCGTCTCGGGGAGGGTATTACTAATGTAAATATTGGGTTATTATACTAACGCGTGTGCAATTGTGTAATTAATAGATAATCACCAGGAAATCCAAAAGGAAAACCCTAAGACAGCAATGTGAGTAATCTCATTTTTGCAAACTGTTTTTACAAAACCTCACTTAATTAATGATATATTAAACAGTGATTGAGTATTTGTATTCTACAATTATCGTCGGTATGTTGGGGTTTTGTATACAAAATTTGTTACTACATTGTGAGTAGTAATATGACCACAAGTCGGGTTGACAGTACCGTGGGTGGTAATTAAAGTAGATGGAAACAAATGTAATTGCGCGACCGCCCTCAATGCTGTAGACTGATAAAACTGTTTTGATTAAACTGGGATTCACTCACCAGTATTTTCCACTGACAAAATGTTTTTAAACGCGTTTCTGGTAACAAAATGTGAAAGCCAAATAGAAGCCAGCTGGACAGCACTGAAGGCTTGGAAAAGTGGCTATAAAAGTTACCTAAATAAAGAGATGTTTTATTTGAATAAAATAGGGTTTATCCCTATGAAAATGTGTGTATTTGAAACTTGGGAATTTCCCATATGTTTAATGTTATAAAAGCGTGGTATTTTACTCTGATAAAATATTTCCTAACTACGGTCCTAATGTAAATTCCGCTGCCAAAATGATTAAACACCCGATACCACTGAAACTGCTCGCGGCCGCCCGTTCCAGGGAAACAAGGGGGCGGGGGTTGCGACATAGACAGGCTAACTAAGTCAGCTCATTTCCTACCAATGAAGGAAACCTTCAGTATGGAACAATTAGCTAAGTTATATGTAAATGAAATAGTTTCATTACATGGAATTCCTTTATCAATTGTTTCTGATAGAGATATCTGTTTTACCTCTCATTTTTGGACATGTTTCCAAAAAGCAATGGGAACCAAGCTAAATCTAAGCACAACTTATCATCCACAAACAGACGGACAAAGCGAAAGAACAATTCAGACAATGGAAGATATGCTTAGAGCTTGTGTAATTGATATCGGAGGTAATTGGGATGATCACTTACCATTAATAGAATTCTCTTATAATAACAGCTATCATACAAGTATTAATGCTGCACCATTCGAAGCACTTTATGGATGAAAGTGCAGAACTCTAGTCTGTTGGGCAGAAATTGGAGAAAAGCAACTATCCGGACCTGAGATAGTACAAGAAAGAACAGACAAAATCATTTAAGTCAAGGAACGACTGAAAGCAGCACGCGATCGACAAAAGAGTTATGCTGATAACAGACGGAAGCCATTGGAATTTCAAGTAGGAGACAAGGTATTATTAAAAGTTTCTCCTTGGAAAGGAGTGGTAAGATTCATCAAAAGGGGAAAGCTAAGCCCCAGGTATGTTGGACCTTTTGAAATTATTAGAAGAATAGGACTTGTAGCCTATCAGCTACAACTGCCAGAGAAAATGGCAGGAATACATAACGTATTTCATGTATCTAGTCTCAAGAAATGCTTAGCTGATGAATCATTAGTCGTACCTCTTAAGGACATAGAGGTAAATGAAAAGCTTAAGTTTATAGAAAAGCCTCTACAGATTGAAGACAGAAAAGTCAAGAATCTCAAACACAAGAGATTAGTTCTAGTCAAAGTGAAATGGGACTCCAAGAGAGGACCAGAATACACATGGGATCTTGAATCAGAGATGCAAAGGAAATATCCACACCTATTCCAGTAGACCTCGAGGACGAGTTCTAAAACAAGGTGGGGAGGATATAACAACCCTCCTAAAATTTTTCAACACCTCTAATATATTTAAAATGTCCCTATATATCTTAAAACATATCCCGTATGTGAAAAGCGAGCCCAAAATACTTTATCTAATTAAAAATAAAATAAAAATAAGAAATATGTGCCGCTCGCGGGGAGCGAAGCCCCTAGACAACTCCGTCGCAGGCCGCGACAGCTCAAACCCCAGGCGGAACCCTAGCGTGCCACGTGTCTTGACGCGTGTGGAGGCTATGAGTCGACTCAGCCAAGCTAGGGCCTACCCCAGCTGGCCTCGCGGGCCGCGAAGGCCCTGGAGGATGGCTATGCGGGGCGCGACAAGGTCCGAATCAGGCCCTATAAATAGAGACCTTCGGCCTTCAGTCCCAACTCACACCAAAACTTCTCTCTCTTGAAAATTTACATGGTATAAGCTATTCTCGGGCATAATACCCCCTAAATAACGAAGTTCTGGCTCGTTGTAAGTATTATAACCCCGGTTACGTATTAGATACGCTGTCCGATTGATCCAGGGTTCCGTAACGGCTGTCGTGGTTCTGCCCGACGTAGTCGTTGGAATGCCGTCTCGGGGAGGGTATTACTAATGTAAATATTGGGTTATCATACTAACGCGTGTGCATTTGTGTAATTAATAGATAATCACCAGGAAATCCAAAAGGAAAACCCTAAGACAGCAATGTGAGTAATCTCCTTTTGCAAAAGTGTTTTTACAAAACCTCACTTAATTAACATTATATTAAACAGTGATTGAGTATTTGTATTCTACAATTATCGTCGGTATGTTGGGGTTTTGTATACAAAATTTGTTACTACATAGTGAGTAGTAACATGACCACAAGTCGGGTTGACAGTAACGTGGGTGGTAATTAAAGTAGATGGAAACAAATGTAATTGCGAGATCGCCCTCAATGCTGTAGACTGATAAAACTGTTTTGATTAAACTGGGATTCACTCACCAGTATTTTCCACTGACAAAATGTTTTTAAACGCGTTTCAGGTAACAAAATGTGAAAGCCAAATAGAAGTCAGCTGGACAACACTGAAGGCTTGGAAAAGTGGCTATAAAAGTTACCTAAATAAATAGATGTTTTATTTGAATAAAATAGAGTATATCCCTATGAAAATGTGTGTACTTGAAACTTGGGAATTTCTCATATGTTTACTATTATAACAGCGTGGTATTTTACTCTGATAAAATATTTCCTAACTACGGTCCTGATGAAATTTCCGCTGCCAAAATGATTAAACACCAGATACCACCGAGACTGGCCGCGTCCGCTCGTTCCCAGGGTAATCAGGGGGCGGGGGTTGCGACACAGTTATTGGTTAATAGTTGGCAATTACAACTGTTTGCAGCCACAACATTTACATTAGATATATCCGTGGGTAACATTAGTGGAAATGTCAAGAAGACTTAATCAATGTTAACCAAATAATTATAGAACATTGTTTAGTTGTCACTGATCGATTGCAACTAATGCATAGTTGTCACCGATGGTCATTTGTCACTGCTTGAATAAGATATCGATGCCATTGATCATTAGTTACCATTATTGATCAATAGCAACTTACCACTGATCATTAGTCGTATTTGAATATCAATATTCATACAACTTACTACGGTGTGGGTTTTCGTCGGCCCACGACAAGTGTGGGGTGCGCAAACCACAAGGTGAGGCTCTGTAACTAATTATTTGATTTATATGAACTGATTTCTGTGAATCAACTATTGTTAACTAATTACTCTGATTTTTTTTTTAAACTTGAAAGTGTGACACTTGAAAGATGAGGATGAGATAACATAGCCTAGAAAAATATCCATTTTCTGGTTATTTTTTTATAGAACTTTAACTGTTTTTCTAAGATACAGATAATAACATTGGATATATGGCTTTAGGTTTGTTTACCTTCATAACCCTTTCCTAGAGCTAATGGTTAGGTGAAATGGATGTTGAAAACTATTCTCTCCACATGATATATGACAATATTAAATCCATTTATGTTTAAAATGCTTAAGGTCACAGTTAAAGACACTTTTTTTGTAATCTTGCTAATTTATAATTAAACTTTCTTAGTTAATCATGCTTGAGATGCTCAGTAGTCAGTACTCATGAGATCTGTCTTGTGCTACTGCATTTCAATGTGATTGTCTTGATCTTGTAATCTTGTTGTTTGCTTTTTTGCTTAGCTTGGCATTTCAACCCTGTAATCTAGTTGATCATTCTGTGTTAAACACATTTGAATCTAATTTACGTAAATCTAACTTGTGTTGGTGGGTATTGATCTTGTTGATGGGTGATAATGATATTAGAGCTGAGAGTATCCCTAGAAGCAAATTTTCTATAATCTATGATAGAGTTATAATTTGCTTACGTCCCTCACTCCCTAAACCCTACCAATAGCAGGGGCGGACCTACCCACAATGGTGGGTGGGCAGCCGCACCCTTTGAAAAAAAAGATTTTAGTCTTAATTTTCGTCGAAAATCCCAACCGCACCCCCTTGGATTTTTTTTTCAACCGCACCCCTTAAAATTTTTCAACCACCCTCCTTAGAAAAAAAATATTATGAATTTATAAAAAAAATTAAACACTGATTATTATGAATATATAAGTACATAACACAATGTGTATAATTAAACACTGGTTATTATGAATATATTAGTCTTTACTTAACCCTATCTACAATATAATTTTATTAACCCAACTACCCAAGCCCAAACCTAACCCAAAAAATTATCCTTTTTTATTGATTGTTTTTTTTGTTGTTTTATGTGGTGATTAGGAGAAAATATTGATGTATAAGGGTTTGATCTTTTTATGTTTCTTGACTTTTTAGATGTTCTAGACTTGTAGTTAATGATTTTGTTGTTTTATTTTAAGCTTTGTTTGTTTAAATGATT
This sequence comes from Helianthus tuberosus, assembly GCA_030545235.1. Classification (NCBI taxonomy): domain Eukaryota; kingdom Viridiplantae; phylum Streptophyta; class Magnoliopsida; order Asterales; family Asteraceae; genus Helianthus; species Helianthus tuberosus. Next base: position 21,555,774 of record CM060361.1, read on the forward strand.
ACTAATCAACATTTAAAACTAGGGCTTGAATGTTTGAAAATTATGGACTATGATATTGGTTGAACATGATTGTTTATTTTGTTTAAGTGTTTAGTGTTCTTTTATGAACTTATGGAGCAATTTATATGTGATAAGAACCATGGGTAGAGAAGTTATGGCGCGATTTCTCAAGAGGAAGAGGGTTGGACCACTTTTTTCTTCGGATTCTTCTAATTAAAGACCAAACTATGTCTTAGATAAGTTTTTTGTTGTTGTTTTATTTAATGATTAGGAGAATTAGAAGTAGGTAGGGTTTGAACTTTGATGGTTTTTTGTTGTTACTTTACTTATGATGATTTTTTATATTGTTTACTGTTTACTTGAAACTTTGTTTGTTAATGTGATAGGAAGTTAGGAAACAAAGTTTGATTGTTTGAAAATTGAAATTGACCCAACCTAACCCGATCTGATCCGACCCGCGAAACTTTGTTTGTTTGTTTACTTGTTTTACATGACCCGACCGATCCGACCCGCTATGAACCGAATCTTTTTATATGTCTAGGGGCCTAAAATCTTTAAATTACACAGAGCTCTGTTAAGAATGCTCAAATTCTCGAAGATGGCCCTGCACGTTTCCATACACAATAATCTTGAACTAATAAAAAGTATTTAAAATGATGGATATGGAGATTGTTTATTTTGTTGATGTTGTTCTTGAAACTTGTACTAATGTGGCGTTGATCACTGCTTTAAATTCGTTATGGAGATTAAATATCACATGCTACTAAATATTATTAAATTTTATAATACAATTAATTAGGATATCTATAGGCCCAATCTATTCATACACCCCTGTTGCTTTTTTGGACACCTTTGATGCCCTAGACGCCTCGTATAGGCATATACGGGGCGTCTAGGCACTGATTCCAAGAGGGTCTGAGTGGGTATCAGCCGGAATGTTTGACTGGTCAGACGACTCGTATAGACCTATACGTGGCGTATAGGACCCCTTGTATAGGTCTCATATATGACCCATACCCCATATATGCCACGTATAGGTCTATATTGGGCGTATATAAGTTTTTTTTTTTTACAAACATTTTATACAATATTAATCGTTTTAGCAAACTTTTAGGCCTATATGGGGCGTATATAGGTTTTTTTATTTTTTTACAAACGTTTTATACAATATTAATCGTTTTATATTTTTTTTTATTTTTTAGAATTTTTTGGATTTTTTAGATTTTTTAGGATTTTTTTTGAATTTTTTTTTATTTTTTAGAATTTTTTTGTTTTTTTAGATTTTTTTTTTGAATTTTTAGATTTTTTTGGATTTTTTAGATTTTTTTTTGAATTTTTAGATTTTTTTGGATTTTTTTAGAAATTTTCTTATTATTTAGGATTTTTTTTATTTTTAAAAAGAGAAAACAAAAAAATTAAAAATATACGCCTCATATAGTGCTATACTGGGCGTATAGTGGGGTCCAAAAGACAATTATACCCCTGTTGTGCCCCCCCCAGTCTATGCCTAAATCAGGGGTAAAATGGTCTTTTTGTCTGTACGCCCCATATAGGCCTAGACTGGGCGTCTAGTGGTGCAAAAGACCATTATACCCCTGTTGTGCCCCCAGTCTATGCCTAAATCAGGGGTAGAATGGTCTTTTTTTTTGTCTATACGCCCCGTATAGGCCTATACGAGGCATATACGGGTCATATAAGACAAAACATGACATAAATCAGAGATTCTCTTAAAAATTGAAAAAGGTTATACGCGACGTATAGGTCTATACGAGGCGTATATAAGGGTGTGTGAATATGTAGACCCTATGTATATTTATTTACTTATTTTTCTGTATAATACAACTTAGGGGCTGTTTGGTAGCCTCTTAATGACCATTCAGATGCTACCTCTTAATGGTTTAAAACCTCTGAATGAATAAGAGGTAACCTCAAGTCTGAATGGTTAAGAGGTAACCTCTGAATGGTAAATCATCACATGTCACATTCTTCTACCTTCTCATTGGTAAAATTCTTAATGGTTCCATTAAGAGGTAGGCTCTTAATGACCATTCAGAGGCTACCAAACAGCCCTTTAGCATATATACGATAAGTTTGGATATATTCCTTCTATCTTGTATTAGAATATATTTTTACAAAACTATTTCACTTTATATCATCTTGATCACACGAAACCGTTTGAAAGATAATATAAAAAACGATCACGAACATTTATAATAGAGTAAAGTCCTATTTGAGTCCCTGTGGTTTGTGTAGTTTAACCAGTTGAATTCAAAAACCAAAATTGTCTTGATTTGAGTCCCTATGGTCTCTAATTTTAACCATTTGAGTTCCTGTGGTCTCTAATTTTAACCATTTGAATCCAAAAACCAAATGTTTCTGATTTGGATGTTGTTTACTTTTGGATTCAAATGGTTAAAATTATAAACCACAGGGACTCAAATCAAAACATTTTTGATTTTTGGATTCAAATGGTTATACTACACATACCCTACCACAAGGACTCAAATAGCACTTTACTTATAATATTTTATAATACGAATAAAGTCAGATGAAATGATGCAGAGAAACAGCTATGCATGCATGCAAATATCAGATATGGTTGATGGGCACATTTTCCAAAGATTCCCTGCAACTATCCCATTAACCTAACTTTTGCTAAATTCATCAACTCAATCATCACTCTTTCTTTCCATTTTTAGGATAAAACTATAAAAACCTTGCAAAAAAAAGGAATTACCAAAAATATCAATTCAACAACTTGATTTATCAAAATATCACCCTCATGAGTTCTTGGAATGGGGAATTGGATGCGTCGATGAATAGTACAATGACACATGTCCAAATATTTGATGAGTCTATCGTCGACGCATCAAAGCCAAAAAGACGGTTGATGCGTCAGTCCCAGACTCCTCATGTTGGCTTGATTGACTCCTCGTTTTGGCTCGGCGCATTAAAGCCAAATCGATGAATAAGTTTTTCTTATATACATTGCATTATAACGAAATAAATACATTTTTTTATTTCACTAATAATAATAATAATAATAATAATAATAATAATAATAATAATAATAATAATAATAATAATATTATTATTATTCATTAAAAAAATCAACCCTGAATGTTCCTATAAATACCTCCACTCACTCTCATTATCATACCTCACTTTCTCTACCTTGTGAGGGAAAAAAGAGTTTGAAGGTTCACCCATAGCCTAACATGGTGGTTGCAGAATGTCCGGGTGCAGCCAAGGATGACTTGCCGCCGGCCAACCGTTGGACCCCCATGCATGGGTCATCCGTCGGCAAGTTGCCCTTGGCTACATTCTTCATTCTGTTTCTCATGCTAGGCTATTTATCATTTTTGGGTGATATTACATTTGATATTGTCAGATTCTTGTCAAAAACATCTTTTGCAATTAAATTTCTTCATATTGTTAATGAATTAAATGATTCATGTTCGCATATGTATTTCGAACCAAATGTAACAAAACATAAGGGTTAAATACATAAGTCATGCTATTTCTAAATTTTAATTTATGAACATGATTATGAAATAATACTATTTCATGTTTATAATTACACTAGAATATATACATTTAAAGTTTTCACATTTTGCATATAACATTTTATAATCACACTAGAATATATACATTTAAAGTTTTCACATTTTGCATATAACATTTTATTACGGGCAAAATAGTGAAATGATATTGTCATGTTGACATATTGTTATGATATTAAAACCGTTGTTATTATCAAAATTGTATTACATACAGTAAGAATACGGGGTGTGGAGAGGCTTGCGTTTGGGGCATTGCTCGACACGTGGTAGGTGTGGGCTCCACCAGTCCACACCCAAAAAAGTGGGGGTGTGGAAGGGGCGTGGCCAGACCAGCGTTGTGGAGAGGGGGGGCTAGCCAAATGATCATCAACACCTAGCCATACATTGCCAACCATGTCACCCCAGGCCAGCGCCCCACGCCAAGCGGGCAACGCTGACCAAAACGCCAACCCGGGGTGAAGGGTGAAGCAGCCGACGTTAAAGGGCCAACAACGCCCAAAAGCCACGCCCACACCCACCGCTATCCTTATGTAATTTGCCCTGATGATCCGAAATATTAATGATTATTTGAAAAAAAAAAAAAACTATATTATTATATTTATGATATGTATGATATATTTTAAGCATAACGTGTGTTCTTAAAGTAGGATTCGTAAAAATGACGGTTTAAAAAAAAAAATCATTAATTGACGTCCCTAACCTCAACTTTAGCTTAAAAAGACAACAAAACAAAAGAGTGATTATATCTTTTGTTAATCCGCTAGTAAGCATGGTTGCTAATGAGAAACAACTGTTTGGAAATTTGGTGATGGGTAATCTCATTTGCAACCAATGACTAACGGATGTCAATAAAGGATCACCGTCCGAAATCAGGTCCCTAACCTCAAACTTTAGCTTATAAAATATGGTCACCCAACCCAACTTCAGGGATATAAGACCATCTACAAAATCTAAAAACACTAAAAAACGTGTCTCGTCAAGTGTTAAAAACACTCCTTCAAAAACACCCAAAACACACCTGAAAACAGTGACACGTTTTCACCACTTTTTATTTTCAACCACTCATCTCTCTCTATATATAGTATTTAAATAGTACAGTGGCCCCACTCAAATCCGTTTTTTCATGTTTTTAGCCAAGAACTTCCTCCACAATAATAAAACCAGATGATGTGGTGTTTTTGAAGGCTAAAAACAAAAAAAAATATGCCATTTGTGGATGCTCTAAGACAACAAAGAAACAAGGACAAGTAGCAGGGATGCAAGTATGCAACAAAGAGCAATTGCCAAGTTGATGCAAGGAAATTGTTCTTTATTGTAGAGTTGAAGTTAGTGTTCGTTTTGTGGAATGTAATAGAATTGGAATTGGATTTAAAGGAATTTCTTTGAGATCCCATAATGTGTTGTGTTGATATAATTATCAATGAAACTGAAATATAATACGTGTAAAATGACATAACTACTTTGTATCCAGAAAGAAAGAAGGATATGAACCGACGATTTACATTCAATTCTAATTCATTTTCATTCTTTTGTTGAAACAAAAGAACATAAGGTGTGAATCTACATTTTAATTTTATTCAAAATCCATTTCATTCTTTGAAACAAACACTACCATTTAGGTTAAACAGATCATAAACCCTCTGTTCAATCTTCCTTAATTGCATGATCAATAATCTTTAATGCAATCTCCATTCATACCATTGTCATCACCAAAATAACAAGCACATGTTACAATATATAAATAAACCTGTATATACATACATACACTAACACCATGTTTAAAAGTAAAACAAACTCTCTCATATACATATATTAGACAAATTTAGGCTTCTAAAAACACACTGGCAGCTCAACTTTTGTACTATTTACACAGCAAAAAACATAGTACAAAGCTACCCTGTACATACAAACACTAATATACTAACATTAAACATATGACCATTTTTTTATAATCTTAATTCTTAAACACACATCATCTCCCAGAAGACAACAATGTTTTATTTTTATTGGCGTCTTTCATTTCCAATGTCGATTTAAGAGGAATAGGAAGAGGGAGACTTGATTCGGATGATGAGTTCGACGCTGCCACTGCTGGCACTGGTGGTGGTGCAACCTCCTTTTGCGGCTGCTCGGGTTTTGGAGTATACGCAAAAGAAAGGTCCGGGTTGGCCCCGAGTGCCACTAATTCTTTCTCCTCCAGACCTTTTGGCAGGCCTAAACTGCATCGTTCCGGCTTGTGTTTTGCTAATGCGTCTTTAAATTTCTTGATCTGTGTATATATTATTATTATTATTACGTTAGCAACACGCAATAAAGGATGATAAGCGGATTTGATAAGCAATCCCAAAAATTGATTATTGAGTGAAGTACAAGGATGGTCCCTCTGGTTGACCAAAATTTTAGATTTGGTCCCCAACTTTCCAAAAGTACACGAATGGTCCCTATGGTTTGCACTTTATAATATATTTAGTCCCCAATTTTTGCTAAAAGTGCAGTGGTTTGCACTTTGAAACGCATTTAGTCGCTTATTTAGACCTGCTGAAACCTTTAGATTTGTTAGTTGGGGACTAAATGCGTTACAAAGTGCAAACCACAGGGACCATCCGTGTACTTTTGAAAAGCTAGAGACCAAATCCGAAATTTTGGTTAACCACAGGGACCATCTGTGTACTTTACTCTTGATTATTTATGACTAGAAGCACAATAATTAGGCAATCACTTTCAAAACATAATGCCAAACACCCCCAAAAATTAAAATAAACGGTAAAAAGAGGTTATGTGGACACGAACCGTAGCATTGGTACAGCTAAAGCTACAAAGACGACCCTCAGCGCCTCTGTAAAACCGAAAGAAAGGAAGAACATGAACATTGAGGCTATAACACATAGACTTGTGCTCCTCGTAGTTCACTTGTAGAAATTGTACGTCCGGATTCATCTCTGCCAACTGACATAACTGCAAATCACAGAAAGAGAATTAGGTTATAAAAAATGAAAATTTTGCAACGCAATGTAATACACCTTCTTTTTAAGACATATTTAGAGGGTGTTTGGAATCGTTTATAAAAACTAGGGGTGCAAACGAGCTGAGCCGAGCCGAGCCGAGCATGACCAAGCTCGAGCTCGGCTCGTTGGTAGTTTTTCAAGCTTGAGCTCAGCTTGGGCTCGGCTCATTTATTATCTATTAATTAATATTAAATAAAAATAATATAAATAATAGACTCGTGTAGGCTTGCGGGCTCGATAAGTGAAGCTCGGGCTCGGGCTCGGGCTCGTTTACTAAACAAGCTTATTTTTAGGCTCAGGCTCGGCTCGTAAACAAGTTTAAATAAGGGGTAAATGTTATTAAATACTAATAAACACTAATATTACCCTAAGGCACGGCGAGCCTGACGAGCTTAGCTTCACATGCAAGGCTCGAGCTCGGCTTGATAAATAAACGAGTTTTATTTGAGGCTCAAGCTCGGGTCGGACTCGATAAGGCTCGGCTCGTTTCGAGCTTTTTCTCGAGCCGATCTCAAGCAGCTCATGAGCCAGCTCATTTGCATCCCTAGTTTATAAAACCAACTTATCGAACACCAAGGATAAACTTGTAATTTTCCATCCGCGGAGAATATTTGGTTTGAAATAAGCAGATTCAAAATGCTTATCGAAAACAACTTATTTCACACTAAATTAAAGGTTCTTGCAATTTGTCTGTTCTTTACGTTATAAAATTAATCGAGAGAAAATACACTAATTTAAGAGATACCTTGGGATGAAGAGCTTTGCAACCTCCACAACCAGGTGAAAAGAAATCGACAACAACCAATTTATCACCCGCATTCAAAAGCGATTCGACAAGATCTTCTGCACCTGTTATTTCCTTCATGTTTGGTTGAACACCTTTCTCCCACCATCTTAAAGATTTCCCAATGCTGATACTCATCTGTTTAATCCCAATTTCAAAATCATTAATCAGGTTTAATCACTTACAGTTGCTTAGTTTAATTCGATCGTTTCATAATACATTTCATAAAATACAGCTGCATACTAAGATAAATCGAAAATGTAAAAACAAGAAACCAGATCGAATTCTCAACCATCAAGATTTAACAGTTTTCTTGCAAGATTTATAAATATCAAGATCAAAATCCTCATTTCTCAAAGAGTTAACTGCCATTTTCGTTCCTGTGGTTTGGTGGAAATGCCACTTCAGTCCAAAAAAATTGCTCCAGTTCCGTCCTCAACATTTTTTAAACGTGCCATTTCAGTCCAAAAAGATAACGCGCCGTTAAAAACGTTGAGGACGGAACTTGCGCAAGGCGTTATCTTTTTGGACTGAAGTGCCACGTTTTAAAGATCTTGAGGACGGAACTGGCGCAAAATTTCTTTTTTGGACCGAAGATGCATTTTTCATCGAACCACAAATGAAAATGGCAGTTAACTCTTTCTCAAAAAAAAAAAAAAAAACCCTTTAAAACATCAAGAAAGAACATAAAAGTATATACCTTTTCTGGGTTCTCTGAGCATAATAGATAATAATCAACTAATAAAACATTATGCATGAATTTCTATCTAAGTTCTTTGAGCATAACAAAAAAATAACATTATTGAAGAACTAATTCATATATAAAATAAAAATCAAACATCAAACAAAAATCTTGATAACAAGATAAATAGAATCCACTATTAAAATCAAACCCTAAAACTAAATTTCAAAACAAATCACTTTGACATCAAAACTGAACAATGAAAAAAGGTAATAACCTACAAAAATTAAAAAAAAAAAATCAAACCCTAAAACTAAATTTTAAAACAAATTACTTGACATCAAGATTAACCAAAAATTGGACAATAAATTGATACACAAAAAAAAAAAAAAAAAAAATCTAACCTTTGCATCAGAAGCATTAGCCCCATGGGTACAAACCCTTCTTTCTTGACTTTTTAAAGTCAAACTCCGACCAAAAAACTCACCATTACCAGATGACCGGACGGTCAAACTTGATCCCAATTTTGACCAAATCGGCATCTTGACCATAACAGGACCCAAATTCTCCAAATGACTACAAGCAAAACCACAATTACCACCAGAAAACACACGATCACTACTCATAATCTTCGCCATTCAATTTAATTGCAGAAAAATTGGGTCTTTTTGAAGATTGAAATTAGGGTTTTTGGATTTGGGTCAAAGGCGAAAAAGGGGAAATTCAAAATTTCTTGTTGTGTGTAAGAAGGAAAAGGGGTTGTTTCGAATTTGAGATTGAAGAAGTTGTTGTTGGGTCAATTTCACTTTTTTTTTGGATAACATAATCCAATGGTGGATAATGTGGTACTGGTTTATGATGGTGGGGACTGTTTTGTGGTGTTATTGGTTATACCCCTTGTGTTTGTATGAGAGTTTGTTTTAGTCCTCAGGAAAATATAGTTTGTTTATAGAGTAAACTGCCAATTTTGGTCACTAAGGTTTGGTAACTTTTGTCGCTTTAGTCCAAAATTCAAACCTTTTACATCTGGGTCCTTGTGGTTTCAATTTTATTGTCATTTTAGTCCAAAAGTAAAGTCAGCTCAGATTTCTTCAAAAAAATCCCAATTTTTGTCCTTTTCCTCAGGGGTAAAATGGTCATTTTAACATAAATATATATTTAAACATAATCTTCCTATCACCTCTCATTTTCTTCAAAAGCTACACTCCTCTCTTCCCCTCTAGTTCCGGCCGTCGGATTTCCGGCAACGATCTCCGGCCGATTGCTGCCGTCTTGCACTCACATAACCCAACTGAACCTATCTCACACATCTGAACCCCCCTCACACTCTCTCGCTGCGGTTCAGTCGCCGGAGCAGAAGTCCGACCAATGATTACGGCAACAAATCTCTGACCAGACGCCCAAATCACGAAACCTCCTTCCCTCTTCGTGCCATTCTACACACACACACACATATATTCAGAAGTGTAGAGAGAGAAAAAAAGAGAGTCTGAGGAGAAACGGCGGCGTTGGCGTCACAGCTCCGATTTACCGGCAGCGGCACAGTAGCGGCAGGAGCGGAGCTGGTGCTGCAGGGGCGGTGGTGGCGGAGCCGACGACAGTCCGGTTCATTCCCTCCTCGGTCAGTGATTGTATTTCATTTTCTTTGAGATTTTGGGTTAGATGTAAATTGGTGCTAAATGATTTGGTATTTAAGGAATTTTTGTTATGAAATCCTGTTCAAAGTGGCTATACATACACGACTTTTTGTTGTGGCGGCAGAGAGGAGAGATGGAGATGAGGTGACGGTGGAGCTCATGATGGTGGCTCTGTAGAAGTGGTGGTGGTGGTGGTGATGATCTATAGATAGAGAGAAAGAGAAGAGAGAGACAGGGGTTTTTTGGTGATGATCTGCAGATAGAGAGGAGAGAAGAGAGAGAGAGACAGGGTTTTTTTAAATGACCAAAATACCCCTTCAGAAAAGGATAAAAAACCAGGTTTTTTTTTTTTTAAATCTGAGCTGACTTTGCTTTTGGACCAAAATGGAAACAAAAAATGAAACCAAAGGGACCCAGATGCAAAAAGTTTTAAATTTAGACTAAAGTGGCAAAACTGTCCAAACCTCACAGTAAGCAGACCTTACATGCATCCCTGAGGACAGAGAGACTAATAAAAATAATAATAATAGTCGTAAGAAATGCTACATAAAAACTTGTTTGATGTAAACGAGTTTAAAGTTAACATTAATTATCTTAAGCATAAAACAAGTTCAAAGTTCAATTATCTAATCGTACAATAATTATGGAAACAATATTAATCTAATAAAAAAGATAGTCGGACGACTCGACCTTTGATGGGCCATGGTAGGCGAACAAAACTGTCAATATGGCCTACTTCAGTTCAATCGAGTTTTTAAAACAATCACATAAGAATACTTTTTAAAACTGATTCAACCTTAAAACGAGCAATCTCAAGTCTCAACCTTTCTTGAGCTATAGTACTATGCTATAAACAGACTTTCCCTCCATCTGATTCTCATAAAAATCACATATGAAAACCTGCATGCGATTTCACTAATCTTCCATAAAATAACTCTTTGGTATAAATCTTGATTAAACATACAAAATCAACTCTTTTTAAATGGTTTTTTTTATCATAATTTTCTTTCTTGTTACTTACTAAGACTCTTTTTAATAGGTATATTGTACATTCGTACGAAGTAAAAGTTTTTTTTTATCACTCTCATTAAAATGTCAAAACAACAAATTAAGAACAAATGGCAGGTAAACGGGCAACAACCTGCGTCGCCACCCCTTTTTGAATTGCAAAATCGATTCTATTAAAGACGAAACGACTTCGAGAAATTACTATTCACGACCCATTGAACTCTGTTCAGAAATTCCACGACTCTTATCATCCATATAAAAGTTATACTTTGAATTATACACCCAAAACCCAAAGAAATGAATAAATACAAACCTAGGGAAAAATAAAAAACAACCACAAAATTCAGGGGGCAAAATGTATATTTAAATGAGATCTAGGACCACGGTAAATAGTAAATATGGATAATGGATAAGATCCTATATGGTCGATGGTGAAGCACGTGACCAACCCCTTTATCACCCACGTGGTACCACAAATGTTAAAGCTGGAGAATGTAAATTCACAACATTACCCTTGTGTGAAAAAAACAAGTGGATATTATTTGGATAAAACTAGAAAAATGGGGACACTACATGTTTTTGCCACCCACGTTTCCTACCTTAAACAGTTTTCATGATAGCCACCTGTCATGCTAAAATCACTTCTTTGATGAAACTTGACCCGACCCGACCCGAGTTTACAACGTGATATGTACCATCTTTGATGAAACTTGATCTGACTCGAACCCAGAACCTAATGATTTTTAAGCGTTATGTCACTTCTAAGATACCACTAGGCTATTAATGTCATGTGCATGAAATTGCTAAATAGAGTTGACTCTTTGTTATACGTTAATCTAGTGTACTTAAACGTATAAATGATTTGAGTAAACCTTCTTCTCTTTAGCATCTCTCTATCTAAAATTCAACATAACATTGGTATTGAACTCTTCCAACAGTGAGCTACAATGCCAATTTAAGTGGACAATTTAACTAGGGGTGATCTTCGGGTTTTTTTTTCGGGTTTTGGGTTTATCAGGTTGGGTTGTTTCGGGTTTTGAGTGAGAAAAATGTGACTCGATAACCGACCCATTTAAAGCTTGGGTTGTTTGGGTTTGGGTTATTCGGGTTTGGGTTAGTTTGAGTCTGGTTATTCGGTTTTCGGGTTTAGAAGTAAAATGGAAAAAAAATAGTATTTTTTTCATAAAATATCATCAAAATTCATTATGCTACTACTAAAAAAATATCATCAAAATTCTTACATTATTTAACAATACGGTATGATAATGTTCAAAAATCTCAAAAGTTAATCTTCCGCGTACTAAACACTCCAAACCAAAACACATCTACAAATATAAAAAGAAGACAATAAACGTTCGGGTTTTTGCTTGGGAAAAATTGACCCAATAACCGACCCATTTAAGGTTTCGGTTGGTCGGGTTCGGGTTTTTCGGGTATTCTCTACTTCGGGTCGGGTTTTGGATAAAAAAGAACAACCCTAGATTTAACAAAACAACAACCGGACAACAATTGACCGAGGCAATTCAACATCGATTTGAAACCGCAGTCACAACAAAAATCAATAGCAATTTTCAGTATTGATCAACAAGACTCAATTAACAAGAACCAAAACAATGGCAATTAGGTGTTCTTGCAACGAAATAAAATTGGAAAAGCAGACTCACTCTTGTGACCATATACCATATTAAGTAGGAGGCGTGTTTGGGCCACTGAGGGCCCCTTTCGTGTGAAGGCTTTATGTCGTCGCTCCCAGGCTTCGTTGTAACCGGGTTTTTCAGCGTCTAGCTGGTCCGTCTCTATATTTTTATATAGAAGCTTGTCATTCCAAAAAAAAGGAGATAGATTGACTCAATTCATATTCATTCCTCCATTCACCTTTCATCATACAGCGCTATTTCCACCAACTATTGACTTAAAAAAAACACAATCCACTAGCTATATAACGAAATGAGACAAAGAAAGAAAGGAAAATAACTGATGCATCAACCAATACGGGCCATACTTCTGGTTCCACGCTCCATCTTCACGTGCATTGCTAATCTCATGACTGCATGAGCGTCTACGTGTGCAAGTGGCACGTATCACAAAAGTTCTAAAGTCGGACTTAACAACGACCAATATGGTTTTGATGTACAGATCTTGATGATGATGCAAGCTATTTTTCACTAGTTTTTCCAGCAGACGTATTCCGCCCAAACTGAATGATCATTGGCTTCCCTTTAAAAACAAATCCATTAACCAGATTCTGCAAGTGTTCATAACAAAATCATAAGAAAAGTACACAACGACAATATTCTTTAACCAAAACAAATAATAAGAAAATCCGTACTAGAGCACGATGAGCAATTTCAACCGACGGGAATGTCACAAAAGCTTGACCCCTCATTCTTCCTTCCTGAAATCAGAAAAACAAGTAGAACTAAATGTCATCATCAGATCACACGAGGGTCCTTTTGGTCATTTTATGCTGGGCAACCTGCATAAAATAGAATTTAACTATAGTTTTCTTTTAGAATTTTAGCTTACAAGTTACAATTTCATATGACATGTTGAACCGGTAGCATGTCATATTATTGTTGATTTTCAAAACTTGTTGACATGACATATTATTTGTCATTTTACTATCAATGTAACACAGTGGCATTTAAATTGACAATGAATAACTAACTTTATCTTTAATATATGTTATAGAAAATATCATTTTTCAAACTTGTAAATAGATTTATTTTTAGTTCTTTTAACATGTTACCTGCATTAACTTCACAGAAAGATTCGATTTAGCTGTCTCAATGCTTCCAAAGAACGAGCCTGCAACATAAACAACATCGTAGATGTAACTTGTAAGCTATCATATGCGCGATAATTATTTTCGTTAGAAGACTAATTTATAAAATACTCTGAATTATCGTTTACCAAACACGTAGTAGAAGTCATCTACAACAACATCTTTAGCCAGATTTTTAATGTACAGCACAGGTGCAGGATTTCCAGCATTATAATTCTGAAACAAGTATAGAAAACCGTTACGAAAATCGTTTATGATGTTGACATGTTTTTGTTCATTAAAGGTTAGATCACGATAACCTTAAACATTGGAAGTGATAATATTTCTTCCGGAGGCAATTTCCCATGCTCCAATTCTTCGACAGTAGCAAATGGTTTAGTATTTAAATTATTATTCTCCGTTTCGTCTGTTTCTATTTCTTCTGCTGTGTCATCATCTACTTTTTCGGGATGAGTTTGTTTAGGAGTTATTTTAATCTGTAACCGAAAATACGTTAGTAGATACTTTTGCAAGAAAACAATCATTCGCTAGACTAAGTACTATTTAAATAATAATTATAATAACCACCTGCAACACGGGGTTCTTCTTTTTTATCAATGGGATCTCTTTCGGAATTAAGGTGGCGGGTTTTAATCCGACAGCCTCATGTGCTATATCCTTGTCAATAGCGGGACCCACAATCGCTTCTCGTTTGATACGCTTGCGCCGAGAACCATCATTTTCCTATAAAAATAGCAAAGGGTTTCGGATGATTAGAGGGGTGTTTGGATGTGTGTTGTACAATAGCTCAAATTCATACCGTCAAATGAAAACGTATTATATTTGGCCCGACTCGTTTTCGAACAAAACTCAAGTCAAAACGTAGACAAACTAAAAACGTACATAGAAATAAGCATGAAAACGTATTTTATTTCACCCGACTCGTTACCAAAAAAGAAATTATGTCTGTGTATAAAATAAGAATGAAAACGTATTAAATTTCATTGACTCGTTTCAAATTTTTTTACATGGAAACGTAAACCAACTTGAATTTATACCGACACGTACATAAAAATATGCACGTAAGAAAATAGTGTTTTTAAGTTAAAAAATGAAAGTACGGGGTAAAATTGAAACTTTAGAAACTCAAAGGGGTCATAACCCATAATGACATATTATAAAGTTTTCAGAATTAGATAATTAGTTGTAATAAAAAGGGTAGGAGAAAATAGCGTTTAGATGTGCTACTAGAATCAGTCTGTCAGATAATAAAATATCTAAAATCAGATTTAAAAAAGGGTAAATAGGTAATTTTATTTTACCTCATCGGAAGACTCCAACTCAGATTCACCACTCGAGAGATGAGCCAAATTCGAGTTTGTATCTATAGGCGGGGGTGGCGGCGGTTGTGGCGGTGCAGGTGCTGAAGGTGGTAGGGGTGGGGTCGGCAGTGCCGCACGAAATGGGGCTGGAATATTCATTTTATTCATCAAGTGCAACACCTACCACAAACAACTTTGTTATATAACAATATGAGTGATTTTTCTTCATTCAAATTATTAAATAATTACCTGTGTATAGAAGCGAGGAACAGCAATAAGAGCGTTTAAGATATTGGTCAGGATGTTGCCGTCTGGTGGGGGGTATGCATACCTACAGTCGTGCAAGTCAGTTTACTAGTGGGGCAAAAACGTAAAGATCCTTATAAATAGGGGTCTGAACAAATTGAGCCGCTCATGAGCTACGCGGAATCAGCTCACTAAAACCTCGAATCGAGCCGAGCTTAAACGAGGTCGAGCTTTTATTGAAGCCCATTTAATAAATGAGCTCGAGCCCGAGCATCACATATCCAGCTCGCGAGACTAAACGAGCTTTATATTTATATATTTTTTTTAATTTATTGAATATATATTTATTTAACAATTATAATTATAAAAATAAATTAATTAATTAAAATAATTATGTATATCATAGTGTATATGTAAAACTAGTTTTTTAACCCCTGCGCGTTGCGGCGTACACGACGTGATAAATTATAGATTACAATCGACCTGACTCGTTTTCGAACTAAATTTACGTTGAAACGTAGAGTAATTCGAAGTCATACCGTTATGAAAATGTATTATATTTGACCCGACTTGTTTCCAAAACAAACTTTACGTCGAAACCTAGACTAACTCAAAACGTACATAAAATAAACACGTGAGTTGGCGTCGTACACGGCGTGATAAAGTATAGACTACAATCGACCCGGCCCGACTCGACCCGACTCATTATCGAGCTAAATTTATGTCAAAACGTATTGTAACTCAAATTTATATCGTCGAATGAAAACGTATTATATTTTACCCGATTTGGTTCCCAACAAAATTTAAGTCGAAAAGTAGTCCAACTCAAAAAGTACATACTTGACCCAACTCATTTCCAAACAAAAATTACGTTAAACCGTAGATGAACTCGAATTTATATCAACACGTACATAAAAATAAAAACGTAAGAAATTAGTTTTAGGGTAAACTCGAAACTTTAGAAACGTGAGGGGGTCAAAGTGGCATTTACAAAACTAAAGAGTTACTTTTGACATAATACTTAAATATATATATGTAAATAATTATAACAAGGCAGAAACTAAATAATAAATGAGCGGAGCTTGAGCTTAGTCTTCAAAATAATTCACAGCATTGAAACAAAATTGAAACTTGAGTGGTTAAACCTCCTAAAAGAACAGTGATCTAGGTGGAACAATGATAAAAAATGAAACTTAATGGCTATTTAATGACATCTGCCCTAATAATCTTATAATACTTTTAAAGAACATATATTTTTGGGAAAAAACAAGAGTGTCAGTACAAACTTACTCAAGGTGAGGAGGAAACGGGTACTCGACCCCAAGTTTTTCAGCGATAGGTTCAAGTGTCGGTAACGTTTTCATCATGTTCTCCTGCTTTGAACCGGTGGCTGCAGACGCATCATCTCTTGATAACATGGCATCGTTCCCGGCTGTAGGAGTATTCAGTTGAGATCTAGTATCGTGTGGTGGTGGTTTACTAGTAGCTCTCTCAACTGACAAAACTTTACCAAGAAACCTTAACCTAGAAGACCATAAAATATACATATAAACATAGAATAAAACGTATTTAGCCTGTTAATCTGCTATGGTATATTTACCCATTTAATTGGCGTTGTGCTTGAGCTGCCAAACCTTCGTTACTAAAATCTACAAACGCACAGTTCCTCATCCTGCAGTAAAAGAACATATGCCAACGTGATTGAAATGAAGAAACATTGAATCAACACTAAATTACATTCAATAAGTTAATTCCAATTTGAGCCACCCCCAAGCGTATTTATAATCCATAAATCCCTCTGAAATCATTTTATACACAAATTAAAAAACAGGAAAATTGGATTTTAATAATCCCAACTTTGACCTATTGGCCGGTATTAATCCCAACTCAGGAAATGTTTACTGACAATCCTGACTTTGTACATATTTTTCTTTAGCGATCCCATACTAACTGAAAGTTAACACAGTTAGTTTTTGCTGGCGTGGACTACTTATGTGGCAAAAAAGTCGTCGTTTTGATGATGTGGTCCGCTTATGCAGCAAATAGTCAAAGTTTTGATGACGTGGACCGCTTATGTGGCAAAGCGATCCCATACTAACTGAAAGTTAACCTAGTTAGTTTTTGCTGACGTGGACAACTTATGTGGCAAAAGTCTGACATTTTGATGACGTGGACCGCTTATGTGGCAAAAAGTTGACATTTTGATGATGTGAACTGCTTATGTGGCAAATAAGTCAAAGTTTTGATGACGTGGACTGTTTATGCGGCAAAGTTTTACTAACATGGACTGCCACATAAGCAGTCCAAGTCAACAAAAACTAACTGGGTTAACTTTCAGTTTAGTATGGGATCGTTGAAGGAAAATATGTTTAAAATTGGGACTGTCAGTAAACATATTTCCTGAGTTTGGATTAATCCCGACCAATAGCTCAGAGTTGAGATTATTAAAATCCATTTTTTTCTAAAAAAAATATTACTGAACCTATATATTTTTTAATCGTATTTAACACACTGATTACTCACAAAAGAATCTAATTTTCTTTCGACAAAAGGTGTTTAGAACTTTAGCCAACGCGTTTCAACCCGTACTAAGCAATTACCCATTTTGACCCGTTACCCAATCCGCCCATTTTACCACCTCTATAAACTATACTCGCATATACCTTCCGGTAGTGCATGGACGAACAGAAGAAGCACCATAATGTGAAAAAAGCCGAGACAGGGTATCATGAGGAATAGCTTCGGGAAGATGACGGATCAAAAGTGTAGTTGCTTCATTCTCTAGGGGCCTTTGTGAAACTTCACCCACGCTTTGGTATGAATAGCCATGCATCCCTTGAGAATAATTTGGCGGTTGAAAAGGTGGAACATTCGCCATTATTAGAGAATCTTAAGTTATTACCTATAAGCTGCTAATTTGGTCTGTAACGGGACTATTCTGTGCAACGGTTGGTAGAGTCATTAGTCATTGGTTCGAGTATCAAAGTTAAAATACAAACACTAAATGCTGCCTATTTTAATTCAGTAATTTGCAAGAAGCTAACTACAATGCAGTATAAAAGGATTGAAAACCGACATTTTTTTAAACCATTTTACCTAGTGTTTGTTTTAAATAAACCACCATTTCTGCAAAATATTCAAAAGAAAATATAACAGGTGATTAATCTTGAACAAAGAAGGTTAATGTAGGATTATGTTTTCTTCATTAAAATCTCCAAATAACAGTCAGCATACAGTTATTTGCTCGCAAAGCGAATCATTATTCGGTCTGATCAACAACATTTATGAGGAACACACAAACAAAAAATGAAAGGGATTTAATAAATCAAAAGGGCTTCCAACAAAACCCTAAAGATATAGAAATCAACAACAGATTCTACAGTCAATTAAATCAACAGAAACTAAAAAAATCAAAGAAGAATATACTTCATACATTCTTTTAGGCATTACGTCGAACACCTGGTGTGCCCCTATTCTATCAACCCATAAAAAGATAAATCATACAGAAAAAGATACAAAAAATCAAACTTTAAGCACAAATTAAACAATTTACATAACACATTAACACATCACCATTCGATATACAACCATAATCCCACCAAATTGGCTACAATTTCTACAACTGACAAGTGATTTGAACCCAATTTGAGCCGTACCTGTAACAAGCTGGAACGATAATCAGATTGCCCTTTACTTGTTTTGTTTACTTCTGTTCTGATGGAGCAATTAGGAGTCGAATGCAATGATGTAAGCTTCAGTTTCTGTTCGATCACGAAGATCGATACTCTCAGAATGGGGAGAATGGGCCCAATATGTCATCTTAGAGTAGTCCCATTGAAGGTGGGCCCAAATTGGTTTCTTCTTAGTGGGCCTACTGAAATTTGAAACCCAATTCGGAAATCGGAAGTAATCAATCATATAAATATTCACTCCAAACCGGTTTTTTCTTGGCCGGTTCTTGGCCAAACCGGTTTTAGGTTGAAACCAAGGTTGAAGAACTCGCTAGTCACTAGTCGGCAGGAGAGGTTGGGACTAGCGACTACTCGGGATTACTCGGGATTAATCGGATCAGAAATTTTATTATTTTTATAAATATGTATATATATACTCACACATCCATATCAATATAATACTTAAAAAGGTAAAAGTAGTTCAAAATATAAACTAAACTTACATATAAGTCATAACATAACAAGTCTCAGTACTTAAAATTCAAACAGTAACAAACAGCTCAAATGTAATCGTCATCCCCGTAGTGTTCAATGATGTCGACACCATCCGACTCGTATTCAATCTCCTCGTCTACTTCATCCTCTTTCTCTGACTCAAATTCTTCGTCATATTAGGGTAAAGGATAAGGAAAATGGGCTAAAGTTGTAATATTTGGCCTGTTTTGTTAGGATTTCAAATGGGCCGACTAGGGCGACTTGGGCCGACTAGGGCGGCTTGGACCGGCTTTGACCGACTAGCGATTTTTGACTGATTAATGAAAAATTACTCAGAAGGAGGCCGACTAGTGACTAGTCGGTGATTAATCGCTGAGTAATCGCGATTTTTGCAACACTGCTTGAAACTGGTTTGGTTTCTCCCCAGTTTGGCTAGGTTTTAAGAACGGTTTTTAACACCGGTTTCAATTCGGTTTTGTTTCGATTTCAGTTTCAAGTCGGTTCTTGGTCTCGCGCACACTTTTTTTTAACCATTTTGATGACAAGTTTCTTTTTTTTAAATATATAATACGACTTTTATTATTATTATTATTATTACTTTTGGATTGTTTTGTAGGTTAAAAATAACTGTTTGTTTGTGGTGGGAGTGACAGAACACACAAAGTGTTAAATGAGAGTGGTGAGAGTCCATGTGATAGTTGTGAGTGACAACAACTAATACCCAATAATTAGGAGTAATAAAATCCAATAACTCTTCTTTTTAAAGGAGAGTGATAGTCTACTTTTTTTCTAAAGGATGGTGTTAGTTGTCTTCTTATTCATTACAAGTAAATGATCAAAAAATAACTAATTAAATAACTTAATAAAAAATTCAATTTCCAAATAAAAGTCTCAAACAGAGGTGACGTCGTGATAGTCAATGTGTGGCTAGCCCACTTGGTAAAAGCATATGCCTTTTAGAGGAGAGTTCTCTGCTTCAAAGCTAAGCAAAGACGATTAATTTAGGATTATGGGTCTAATAGAATAGGAACAAGCGTTGCCATTAAAAACGGTGATGTGATAATGCATTCTCCCACATGATTATGGTGGCACAATTTTGATAAGGGTTTCACTTTTGTCATAAGGGATACTCTGATAGTAAGTGATATACTTTATGGTTTAAATGTTAAGAATTTAAATTCTGTCTAAAAAAAAGCAGAAAATGTTGTTAAAAGAAAAGGGTTAACATAAACTATCGGGGCTTGAGCATGTGCGAAATATTGAAATACATATCTTTGAAATTAAAATAAAATTTTCATATAATAGCTTATTAAGTGATGAGTTACCTTAATAATCGGGCGAAAGCCCAACATGTTAGGCCCAATACAAGTGGATCAATTTTGACAAGCACAAGTAAAACTCAGCTCATGTTAAGGCCTAAATAATCTTTTATACATACAAGTGAAGACTCCTTGACAACCATAAAAAAAGTCGTTCTCTACTTCTTTCTCACACCTCTCACTTTCTTTATACTAGTGCATACATATGATCTCGCAAATATTATATATCTTTTCGTTTCATAATGTGGACCCCACTACTGCATAAAACCCGTGGGCCCACTAACGAGCTTGTATTGTGGTTGCACCCCGATAAGAGAAAATAGATACCATAGTAACATCATGACGGATCTAAATAGGAGCCATCTTCTCCTTGCAATGTTAGCCGAGTTCACAACCTCACCGGTGAGAATTTTGGATCCAACATTGAGCAAAACAATATAACCTTAAACTCCAAATAATCACATCAAGAAATTTCTAAAAGCATTATAAAGTTATGTGTAATACAGGTGTTCTTAAACTGTTAAAACTGATAAAACAACTCAAACTATATAACAAGTCGACTGATATAAGACTTGAGATTATGCGGTTTAGTTCGTGGTTTGGAACCTAAGCCTGTGGTGTAAATTGAATCACTTGTTTAGATTTTTTCATTTATGAAATATGTTAGTTATTATGTATATATAATTAATACAAACTAACAATTACGAAACAAGATAAGTAGCTCTTTACCGTCGAAAGGTAAAAATTGAGCCACAGAAATTGTCATGTCCTTCCAACCCACCCGACCCTACCAGTTAGGTTTTCTGTATTTTGAAACCATCACTAACGGCTTTCAACCAGATTTTTTTTGTCAAAACCAGTCAAACCGAATCGTGATTATGAACCTTATGAAAATAAGTTCCATGTGTCCAAATCCTCAAAGAGTAGTAAGAATGCTCGATTCCATGACCATCCTAATCTCTATTATGTTAAACCAATCTCTAGTAATTAGATAACCAAACCTTAATATTGTCTCATGTGATAACCAATATGTGCATTTATCAAATACTTCTTTTATATCCTTACCTTAACTTTTTTTACTTTTTACGTAACTAAATAAATACTCTATCCCTGGGTAAGGAGAACAAACCGCTCAACATCGTATTAGAATCCGGTAATAACACAAAACTTTTTAGCTCCAAATCGTAAGTTTTAACTCGCGACACTAGAAAACAATTTATCTTTAGTTTGTTTGCACATTATTATTTTCTATAAATTTGAGTAGACCAAACTAAGACTAAAGGGTATGGGGGCCGGCTAGGCCCGGCTAGGACCGGCGCCGGTCCCCCACACCGCCCCCCTAGGGTCGGCTCGGCCCAATCGACTCCCCCACGCCGAATGAGACGAAGCACCTTTCACAATTTTCAAAAAACAACCGTTGATCAACGGCTAATTTAAAAAAAAAAAAATCCATTTTTTCTTTAAAAACTCACTTATTTTCACCATTTTTCCCCACTTTCAACCCAAAACCCTCTCATTTTTATACCATTTTCTCTCCACTTTTATAAAAAAAAATTACCTTTTCATCCACAATGCCATCTAATTCTTGGTGGTCCTCGTCTTCGGATGAGCAAGAGGAGATGTTTTTCGCAAACGCTGTGTTACGGGCGGCCGAGATTCTTATCGAGGAGGAAGAGGAAGACGAAGAGGAAGAAGTCTCGTCTGAAAGCGTTATTACCAGGAGGATACGGGTTAACAGAGACCGCCAAGGTTTATCATTAATAAATTTTATTATCCTTATTTCCTCGTATTTATATATTTTTTACGACAGGAGCGCACGAGAAATTGGTGAACGATTATTTTTCGGATGCACCCCTTTACAATGCCGAGATATTCAGACGCAGATTCCGAATGAGTCGTCGGTTATTCACACGGATTGCTGATGATTTGGCGGGGCTAGACCCGTTTTTCACGCAACGACCCGATGCTCGAAATTATGAAGGGTTCACCACGTTACAAAAGTGTACTGCGGCCATTCGCCAACTGGCGTACGGGACAGTAGCCGACGCTTTGGACGAGTACTTACAAATGTCGGCAAGAACTACGCGGGAATGTTTGTATGGGTTTTGCCGTAATGTGGTGAAACTCTATAGCAAAAAATATTTGCGTAAACCAAACGTGTATGATGTTCAGCAGTTGTACCAAGCTCATGAAGCACGGCACGGGTTTCCGGGAATGCTCGGTAGTATTGATTGTATGCATTGGGCGTGGCATAGATGCCCGACTGCGTGGCGCGGCCAATATACTCTCGGTGATCACGGCTATCCAACCGTGATACTTGAAGCCGTGGCATCACAGGATTTGTGGATCTGGCATTCTTTCTTTGGTCTCCCTGGTTCACTCAACGACCTCAATGTGTTATACCAATCGGCGATCTTTACCGATGTCGTTAATGGAACCGGTCCGGACACCCGTTTTACAGTTTCTGGGGTTGAGTATAGACGTGGGTATTATCTTGCTGACGGGATATATCCGTCTTGGTCTACAATTGTGAAGACTATTCCACATCACGATGACGAAAAAAGGAAAAAATTTGCCAAGCGTCAAGAAGCTGCAAGAAAAGACATCGAACGTGCTTTTGGTGTCTTACGAAAAAAATGGGCCATCCTTGAACAACCGGCACGTGCGTTCACACCGAAGAGGTTGCGCCTTTGTATGTACGCTTGCATTTTGCTTCATAACATGATTATTGAAGACGAAGGTCGGGCAATTTGTGAGTATGATGAGAATGCATCTATCGGGAATACTGTCCCGGTAGATCCGCCACAACAGGATTTAAACTCGTTCTCGCTAACGAACGACTTCACGCATGCAAACCTTCAACAGGATTTGGTAGAACATATTTGGAACAACGTTAACGTAGCGGACGGTGAGGAGGACGAAGACGAAGACGAGTAGTGAAATGGACGTCGTAGGTTTTTTTTTATTTTTAGGAAATGTAATTTTTTTTTTCGGTAATGTTTTTTTTTTTATTATTTTTAGGAAATGTAATTTTTTTTATGTTATGAAGTGACTTTATTTATGTTGTTTTATGTTGTATTTTTTAACTTTTATAAATTTTTTATCAAGTTAATAAATTAAAAGTTAGACAATTAATAAAATAATGAGGTGGGGTAGCCTCATCCTCCATCCCCCTCAAATATGAAGGAGGCCCATCCCACACGAGCCGGTGACGTGGCGCTGACGTGGCGGCTCATCCCCTCCAAGTCAATCCTCTCCATACCCTTTAGTCTAAGGGTGGAAGGGGTGCTCCCCAAATGGGGAATGATAAACTTTCCTCTAACCAATAATATCATGGCATGTCAACTTCCCTATACATTTGTGATTGGTTAAGAAAAAAAAAAGATACATTTGTGATTGGTTGGAAGAGAGCGAAGCCCCACCATTAACCCCCTCTCTCTCCTCTATCTTTTCTCTTCCCCACATCGGTGAGTAGTCACCGTGGAATCACCTTACCGAACACCGCAAGGGTGCCGGAGGCACCATGCCCGCTCGGTGAACTCCTTCCTGCACAAACTTAAAGAACCCGCCCCTACCACCCTAAAAGATCATAGTGACTATATCCTGTGTTCAATCAGTCATGGTCAAGCATGTACAAAAAATAAGGTTAACCTATATGGTTCCACTTTTAATTTATGTAAAAAGTTTGCCGCAACACTACACAATTATAGCTTCTTAATAAATCTGCACAAAGAAAAAGAAAAATCCTAAACTAATACCGCATATAACACAATAATAATATAATAAAACAAAACATAACTCTCCAAATACAAAATACAGTAATTATAATTTATTAAAAATTACTAAGAATGATTTAAAACTCATGTTTTCTAATCCGTTAAACATTTTCAAGCTAGTAGAAACATTAGCTTAATGCCTTGAACAACCATCGTTAATCAATGGACAATCACCGATAGAGTGACATAAGGGTGAAGGGGGTGCATGCCTAATCCCTTTAGGCACCTTTTAGGTAAAGTTTTCCTCCACCCAACTGAATTGTGCCATGTGTTAGGGGAGTGGAGGTGGTCACAAATGATGGAATTCTATCACTCACAAACATCCAATCAAGTCCCGCCATGTCATCAGCCACTATTCTATCACTCACAAGCATTTTTTAGTAGCGGTGGTCATCACTAGTGATGGAATTCCATCACTCACAATTTTTAATTTTTTTTTAATTAGAAATTAACAATAAAACACTAAAATTATAAATTTCATTAAATTTAAAACATACTAGTTCAATTTAACATACTAGAAATATTTTAGGCTACAATTTAAAAAAAAATACTAAAAAAACTCTACTCCTCGTCCGACTCATGAAACTCCAAACCTAAAGAACCTACTAGTTCGATTAAATCGTATCTCAACCGAAAGTGAGTTTCTTCATCACGCAAGTCTTGTTGGATATTTTCTGGAACTTGAACTTGTGTAGGAGGATCCGGCACCCAATCCGGAGATATTGCACGTCCGTCTTCTTTGATTATCATATTGTGCAATATGATACATGCCCCTCGCAACTCTCTTGGACAATTTTTCCACTCGATATGTGTACAATCGAAGCTACCGAGCATCCATGGAAAATGCCATCTAGCCTCATGTGCGGCGTAAATACGTGAGATGTCGTGGCTCGTCGGTTTACGTAAAAACTCTTTACCATACAACTTAATGACCGCGTTGCAAAAAAATTGCAGACATTCACGGGAAGTTCTGGACACCATAGTGTCGCAACCCCCGTCCCCTGATTATCCTGGGAACGAGCGGCCGCGGCCAGTCTTGGTAGTATCGGGTGTTTATCATTTTGGCAGCGGAATTTACATCAGGACCGTAGTTAGGAAATATTTTATCAGAGTAAAATACCACGCTTTTATAATATTAAACACATGGGAAATTCCCAAGTTTCAAGTACACACATTTTCATAGGGATAAACCCTATTTTATTCAAATAAAACATCTCTTATTTAGGTAACTTTTATAGCCACTTTTTCAAGCCTTCAGTGCTATCCAGCTGGCTTCTATTTGGCTTTCACATTTTGTTACCTGAAACGCGTTTAAAAACATTTTGTCAGTGGGAAATACTGGTGAGTGAATCCCAGTTTAATCAAGTTTGGTAAAACCAGTCTACAGTATTGAGGGCGATCTCGCAATTACATTTGTTTCCATCTACTTTAATTACCACCCACGGTACTGTCAACCCGACTTGTGGTCATGTTACTACTCACAATGTAGTAACAAATTTTGTATACAAAACCCCAACATACCGATGATAATTGTATAATACAAATACTCAATCACTGTTTAATATAATGTTAATTATGTGAGGTTTTGTAAAAACAGTTTACAAAAAGGAGATTACTCACATTGCTGTCTTAGGGTTTTCCTTTAGGATTTCCTGGTGATTATCTATTAATTACACAAATGCACACGAGTTATTATAATAACCCAATATTTACATTAGTAATACCCTCCCCGAGACGGCATTCCAACGACTACGTCGGGCAGAACTACGACAGCCGTTACGGAACCCTGGATCAATCGGGCAGCGTATCTAATACGTAATCGGGGTTATAATACTTACAACGGAGCACAACTTCGTTAATTAGGGAGTATTATGCCCGAAAATTACTTTGACTATATAGAAATTCGAGAGAGAGAAAAGAGAAATGAACGACGAAGACTGAAGCCTCTCGATCCAATTTATAGGGTTGCTCAGGGGGTCTCTCGCGCACCGCGAAGACCACACCAAGGTCTTACGCGGCCCGCGACATAGGGTTGTAGGGCCTAGCTATGACTAGTCAGCACTCGTTGTCACGACCCGATTTTACCTGGTTCCGAAGCCGCGGACAGAAACCCGTGGTATTGGTGTAAATTTGGCAACGGAAATTTTTAACAAGATCGTTAAACTGAAAACACCAGATTATTTTATTTCAAGTTTCCGAATAAACCCCGAAATTTACAATAAAAGGATTTTTTCTGAAATTCCCTGGTTTTCATAAAACATGTTTATTTATTTACTGAGCCACTTCATCCAAGCTGGTAGTGCTACGCGGCACTTTTCTTGGTTCACAGTAAATTACCTGAAACATGTTTAAAAGATTTTATCAGAGGGGAAATACTGGCGAGTCATTCAATTTGTACAAAATGACACATTGTTATAAGTTACAGTATTAAGAGCGATTACAATTGACCCTATCTTATAATTAACTGGTCCAGTTGTCACTCGACCGTATCTATGACTGTGGCCATATCACTAATTAGGTTTGCCCATCTAAGAGTGATAAATCAGTAGTGATGTGCACATCCCCCCACTTACTGCCAGTAATTACAGATTTGCAAAGACTTAATCCATGTACTTATAACTGGAAAACATTTAGGGTTATGCAAAACAATTTGGATAAAAAGAGAATGACTCACATTGCAAGTTTAACTGGACAGAGTATGCCTATTGATTAAGCTTGGTAACCTAGTTAAATCATGCAACGAGACTAGGTTAATAACTTAATACAACATTTACGATAACTTCACGAAATCAAAACCCTCACGACGAATGACAAAGTATAGCCCGAATTCAGGCAGCACTTAAACATTCATCGGATCGGTTTCAATCGATCGGACATTGTATCGTAGCAGTGATCGAGTTATTACCCTGTAATCGTAGCAGCGTCTCGACAATTAAACACACTAATTTGAGCAGAATTTCATGTTTTTTGAAGAAGTTTTACGAGCACAGAAGAACTGCCCATGCACGTCCCTTTTATAGCTGATTTTTGAGTTCGTCGCGGCCCGCGAAGGCCCAAAGGCCGGTTTACGCGCCCCGCGAGGGCCACCTTAGCTACTGCTAGGGCTGCCGTTGTCACGGCCCCTGGCCCGATTTACCCGTTCCAGTAGCCGAGGGACAGAAACCCGTGGTATTTAATTTGGCAGCGGAATTTATTGTTAACAGGATCGTGAAAACTGAAAATACCCCGTTTATATTATTTCATATTTAGGGACAAAGCCCCATAATTTACACTAGAGTAATTTCACGGGGAAATTCCCTGATTACAAAAACATGTTTATTTACTGAGCCACTTCTTCAAGATTTTTAGTGCTACTCGGCACTGTTCCTGGGTCACAGTAAATCACCTGAAACATGTTTAAAAAGATTTTATCAGCGGGGAAATACTGGCGAGTCATTCAATTTGCACAGAAGACACATTGTTATAATATACAGTATTAAAGGTGATTACAATATTTCTATCAACCAATTACCCCAAATCGGTATTTGTCACTAGACCGGATCCGTGACTATGGTCAGATCACCCATTGGCTAACCCATTGTCCAATGGTGACGGGTATCAAGTAATGTATACAAAACCCCACATACCGGCAGTAATTGAAGATTACAAAGACTTAATCCCTGTAATTATAACTTTGAAAACAAGTAGGGTTTTGAAAGTAATTTGGTAAAAAGAGAATGACTCGCATTGCAAGTTTAGTTGGACAGAGTTTTGCCTACTGATAAGCCTGATAACCTAGTTAAATAACAATGCACACGAACTAGGTCAGTAACTTAATACAACATTTATGATAAGCTTACGAAATCAAAACCCTCACGACGAATGACAAAGTATAGCCCAAATACGGGCAGCACTTAAACATCCATCGGATCAGTTTCAATCGATCGGACATTGTATCGTAGCAGTGATCGAGTTAATACCCTGTACTCGTAGCAGCGTTTCCCTATGAAAAACTATGAATTTGAGCAGTATACTTCGTCTTTTAGAATGTTTTACGAACACAGATGAAAAGGCCATGCACTGCTCTATTTATAGCAAAAATTTGGGTTTTACGCGGCCCGCGTAAACCCTCACAACATCCTACGCGGCCCGCGAGGGCCACCTATGCTACAATTAAGGCTAGCGTGTTACGCGTAGGTCCGCCACGTGGCTGACACGTGGCCCAAAACTTATCCGGTCGAATCCTCCAGCTGTCGCGCCCCGCGTAAAGGTTCCTTGATTCTTACGCGGCCCGCGACAAGTCAATAAAATTAAATTTCTTGATTTTTCACAAGGATTAGGGTTTTAGGGGTCCGGGATTCTACTTACTGAACGTTATGGGACGTTTTTGCAGGTCCTTACATCCTCCCCACCTTATTTAAAATCTCGTCCTCGAGATTTACTGAAACATGTGAGGATACTTTCGCTTCATTTCCGCCTCCAGTTCCCATGTATACTCAGGTCCTCTCTTCGAATCCCACTTGACTTTGACCAATACCAGTCTTTTTTGCTTGAGAAATTTTATCTTTCTGTCTTCTATTTGGAGCGGTTTTTCCACAAATTTCAACTTTTCATTTACCTCTATATCTTGAAGAGGTACTACCAGGTACTCGTCAGATAGACATTTCTTGAGGTTGGATATATGAAATATGTCATGTACTCCAGCTAGCTCTTCTGGTAGTTGTAAGCGATAGGCAACTGGTCCTACCCGCTGGATTACTGGAAATGGTCCTACGTATCGTGGACTTAGCTTTCCTTTCTTACCGAACCGAACTACTCCTTTCCAAGGAGAAACTTTCAAGAGTACCTTGTCTCCAATTTGGAATTCCAGCGGCTTGCGTCGATTGTCTGCATAACTCTTCTGGCGATCTCTAGCTGTTTTCAGTCTTTCCTTGATTTAAGTTATCTTGTCAGTGGTTTCCTGTACAATCTCGGGGCCTGATAATTGGCTTTTTCCTATTTCTGCCCAGCATAACGGAGTTCTGCATTTTCGTCCATACAGTGCTTCGAAGGGGGCAGCCTCGATACTTGCATGATAACTATTGTTATAGGAGAATTCAATTAATGACAAATGATCGTCCCAGCTTCCACCGAAGTCAATAACACATGCTCTGAGCATGTCTTCAAGGGTGTGGATCGTTCTTTCACTTTGTCCATCTATTTGGGGATGGTATGCAGTACTGAGATTCAATCGCGTCCCCATGGCTTCTTGGAAACTTGTCCAGAAATGCGAAGTGAAACGACTATCCCTATCTGATACAATGGAGAGTGGGACTCCATGTAAAGATACTACCTCGTCTACATACAACTTAGCCAATCTTTCTATGCTAAAGGTTTCCTTCATGGGTAGGAAATGAGCTGATTTGGTTAATCGATCTACAATCACCCAGATTGCATTGTTACCTTTTCTGGTCTTGGGTAACTTAGTAACAAAATCCATGGTTATTAGTTCCCATTTCCATACAGGCATTTCTAACTGTTGGAGTAAACCTGAAGGTTTCTGGTGTTCTGCCTTAACTTGCGAACAAGTTAGACATCTAGAGACGTATCTAGCTATGTCTTTCTTCATTCCTATCCACCAGAAATTATTACTTAAATCTTGATACATCTTATTATTACCAGGATGCATGGTATACCTAGATTTATGGGCTTCCTCTAGAATCTTATTTCTTAAATTTCCTTGCTTAGGTACCCAAATCCTTTTTCTTATGGAATCTTCAGATTCCATCCGTTCCTTGCTCTAATTCCTTTATTCGTCCTTTCATTCCTTTAGCACTATCCTGGATTGCTATTTCCTGAACTTTCTTCAGTTGTTCCATTAGATCTAACTGGAGAGTTAGTCTAAGAGCACGAACTCGCTTCTGCTGTTCATGATACTTATGACTTAGGGCATCTGCTACTACATTTGCCTTTCCTTTGTGATATTGAATATTGCAGTCGTAGTCACTTAAAATTTCCATCCATCTTCTTTGCCTCATGTTCAATTCTTTTTGCCTGAATATGTATCTTAAACTCTTATGATCCGTATAGATGGTAAACTTACTTCCGTACATATAATGTCTCCAAATCTTAAGGGCAAAAATTATTGCTCCTAACTCTAAGTCGTGAGTCGTATAATTCTCCTCGTGCTTTTTCAACTGTCTCGATGCATACACAATTACCTTTTTACGTTGCATTAGCACACATCCTAATCCTAGCTTAGAGGCATCACAGTAAACTTCAAAATCCTCCGTTCCATCGGGTAAAGCAAGGATTGGGGCATTTGTTAATCTTTGCTTTAAGATCCTAAAGGCCTCTTCTTGCTTGGGTCCCCACTCAAACTTCACTGTTTTACAGGTTAGCTTGGTTAATGGCACAGCTATCTTAGAAAAATCTCTAATGAATCGTCTATAGTATCCAGCTAATCCTAGAAAACTTCTAATTTCCGTAGTTGATTGTGGGACCTTCCATTTTGTGATTGCTTCTATTTTGGAAGGATCTACGTGAATACCTTCGTGATTCACCATATGACCTAAAAATTGCACTTCCTGTAGCCAAAATTCACACTTCAAGAATTTGGCATAAAGCTTCTCTTTTCTTAACAAAGTTAAGAGTGCATGCAGATGCTCACAATGCTCGTCCTTGCTTTTGGAATAAATAAGTATATCTTCGATAAAGACAATTACAAATTTATCCAAGTACGGTTTACAGATTCTATTCATCATGTCCATGAATGCTGCAGGAGCATTCGTTAGTCCAAAGGGCATGACTGTAAACTCGTAGTGACCATACCTAGTTCTGAAAGCAGTTTTAGGTATGTCTTCTTCTTGTACCTTCAGCTGATGGTATCCTGAGCGTAAATCAATCTTAGAGAAGTATCTAGCTTCTTGAAGTTGATCAAAAAGTTCATCAATCCTAGGTAATGGGTATCGATTCTTAATTGTAACCTTATTCAATTCTCGATAATCGATACACATTCTCATTGAACCATCCTTCTTTTTTACAAACAACACAGGTGCTCCCCAAGGGGATGAACTAGGTTGTATAAACCCTTTGCTTAATAATTCATCTAATTGCTTTTTCAATTCTAACATCTCGGTGGGTGCTAACCGATAAGGTGCCTTAGCTATCGGTGTAGTTCTAGGAATTAGATGAATTCTAAATTCTACCTCCCTATCTGGTGGTAATCCAGGTAGTTCTTCAGGGAATACATCCAAGTATTCTGATACTACTGGAATTTCCTTAAGTTCCTTACTTTTAGTGTTAATGATTACCGAAATCATATACACTAATCCTTGTTTGCGTTCATAACTTGCAACTTTCATTACTGAAATAAACTTCATTGGTTTACGTGGTTTATCTCCTGTAACCACAATTATTTCTCCTGCGGGTGTATAAATCTCTATGGAATTCTTATCACAAAGGATTCGAGCATGGTTGGCTACTAACCAATCCATTCCTAATACGACGTCGAATCCAGCTAAATTCATAGGCAGCAGGTTTGCAGAAAATTTATGACTTGAAAGTTCTATTTTTCCTTCTTGCAAAATCTTATCTATGTTAACTGAATTACCATCGGCCGTTTCTACCGTATAAATGTGCCTAAGTTTGGTTAAAGGTTGCTTAAGAGCTTGGCAGAATGAAGTATTTATAAAACTTTGGTTTGCACCAGAGTCAAATAATACTTTTGCGTAAACGTCGTGTACAAGAAACGTACCAGCTATCACATCGGGAATCAGATCTGCTTCTTGAGTTGTCAACTGAAAGGCTCGTGCATTCTTTTTAGTAGTTCCTTCTACAGGTTTGGCCTTGTTGTCGGCTAGCTTAACCAATTTTGGGCAGTCGGGCCTGAAGTGCCCCGCTTCCCCGCAATTGTAGCAGATTCTTGTTTTCTTTCTGCATTCCTCTTCTCGATGCCCCAATGCTTTGCAGAAATTACAAGTTTCATTACATTTTCCAAAATGTTTCTTTTTACAGCTTCTGTAGAATGGTGATGTGGAAAATTGCCCAGTTCCCTTTCTTTTGAAATTATTACCCCCACGAAAACCCTGGGTAATTTTCTGAGCCAAATCCTTTTTCCTGTTTTCTTCTCTCGTGCGTACCAGCCCGTTGGTTAAAGTGTTGGCCAATTCCACCGCATCGTCAATTGTGCGAGGTCTCGCAGCTTTGACTATATCCCGAATCTCGCTAATTAAACCCCAAATATAGCGAGAAATAAGTACCGATTCTAGCGAAGCCAGAGTTAGTACAATCCTGGCATACTCGAAGAATTTCAAAGTATACCCTCGACAATCAACATCCACCATCCTGTGATTCAGGAACTTATTCGTCATTTGTTCATTTTCATAGTCGGGACAAAATTTTCTCTCCAGCAGTTCCTTAAATTCCTCCTAACTCATGGCATAAGCCACGTCGCTTCCTTTGGCTTTCAACACCGTGTTCCACCATTCTAATGCCTCCTCCTTGAAAAGGTGGGATGCATACATAACCTTATCTTCATCCATACACTTGCTTATTTTAATTACTGCTTCGGTTTTCTCTAACCAACGCAGTGCGGCGGTTGCCCCTTCATTGCCTGCAAATTCAACTGGCTTACAGGCAAGAAATTCCTTGTAAGTGCAACCAGGTGTTGCAGCTTTCATTTTCTTAAGAAATGGGGCTTGAATTACATCATTATTATTATTATTATTGCCGCCTCCATTTACACTGTTACTAGAGTTACTGTCGCGCGTGCGTTTGCTAGGGTTAGCTTGTGAAGGTTCAACGGGATTTCTAGCAGCAGCGATGATTGCTGGGATAGCGTTGGCTATTCCCTGGGCAACGATATTTTCTATATCTTGCCTATTAAGAAATTGATCTTCGTTGTTTTGTTCAGACTGATTAACTTCATTGACTGGTTGGTTTTCCACGTTTTCCATCTGAATAATTAACAATATACAAATTATTGTCACAAAATATATAACAATCAACACATAACAGGGCAATCACACATAATCAAATCAACACATATAGCCAAAATTGTCGTCCTTGCGACTTTTATATATTTTTATATATTAGTAGACATCGATACACACTAGTTATTTTACAAAAGTTTTATTTTAATTACTATTATACAATATTATAATATTATATGGTTTTTATATTATTTTTTTACATACATACAACCCCCATCCAGCTGGCTTTTTCAGAAACGACGCTCCCTCTCGTCGTATTTCCAAGAGATCTTTCCCCCCACGTCCCTGATTCGATTTCCTGCATCTATCAGCTCCTCGCCTTAGTGGCGGAGTTCAGCCAGGTTTTCTGTGCTCATAGGTGGGTATGGAGCAGGTTCTGGATCAAACTGAGGGAAATAAACGTTGGGGTTATTCAGAAGGTTCTGAAATTGCCAGTCACTCGTCCACCATTCCTCCAATTCTCCCTATAGAAGTTGATGGTTGACAATAGGATCTGGGATTGCGGGTGCCAAATTAGTTGGAATTTTAGATTGGGCAGGGAAGTTGAAAAGGTTTTCATTTGCAGGTCCGATGAGGTCACAATTCGCCAGTTTGCGATCAAGCTCCTCCCATGGTGGCATTTTCTGCGCTTGCCCGGAACTTTCCCCGATCTCCTTTCCTTTCCCTTTGTCTTTCGGATCCTCAGTCTTTTTAACCTTCTGGGCGGCTGGCTTCTTCCTACGTCCGCGTTTCCAGTCCAAGATTCTCCTCCTCTTTTTCGGTTTTGGTTTCTCCTGGGCTGGGCTTGGAACACTCGTGGTTCCTCAGTATCTGCCTGGTAACCAGATGGGTTTCTAGCGGTATCCATGTCGGTGGTATGGATAGTAAAGTTTCGGAGTGCCTCCGACAGTTCATTCATGCTGAAACATGAAGAAACACACACAATTTTAAGTTAAAATTTCATTTATCAAATTAAATTTTCACAGAATCACAGAACGGCAATCTGAAAAATTAAGTATTTCTAAATACTTAATTGGCTTAGATCAGTGGCTCTAATACCACCTTTTTCTGTCACGGCCCCCGGCCCGGTTTACCCGTTCCAGAAGTCGCGGGACAGAAACCCGTGGTATTTAATTTGGTAGCGGAATTTATTGTTAACAGGATCGTGAAAACTGAAAATACCCCGTTTATATTATTTCATATTTAGGGACAAAACCCCATAATTTACACTAGAGGAATTTCACGGGGAAATTCCCTGATTACAAAAACATGTTTATTTCTTTATTTACTGAGCCACTTCTTCAAGCTTTTTAGTGCTACTCGGCACTGTTCCTGGGTCACAGTAAATCACCTGAAACAAGTTTAAAAAGATTTTATCAGCGGGGAAATACTGGCGAGTCATTCAATTTGCACAGAAGACACATTGTTATAATATACAATATTAAGGGTGATTACAATGTTTCTATCAACCAATTACCCCAAATCGGTATTTGTCACTAGACCGGATCCGTGACTATGGTCAGATCACCCATTGGCTAACCCGTTGTCCAATGGTGACGGGTATCAAGTAATGTATACAAAACCCCACATACCGGCAGAAATTGAAGATTACAAAGACTTAATCCCTGTAATTATAACTTTGAAAACAAGTAGGGTTTTGAAAGCAATTTGGTAAAAAGAGAATAACTCACATTGCAAGTTTAGTTGGACAGAGTTTTGCCTACTGATAAGCCTGATAACCTAGTTAAATAACAATGCACACGAACTACGTCAGTAACTTAATACAACATTTACGATAAGCTCACGAAATCAAAACCCTCACGACGAATGACAAAGCTTAGCCCAAATACGGGCAGCAATTAAACATCCATCGGATCGGTTTCAATCGATCGGACATTGTATCGTAGCAGTGATCGAGTTAATACCCTGTACTCGTAGCAGCGTTTCCCTATGAAAAACTATGAATTTGACCAGTATACTTCGTCTTTTAGAAAGTTTTACGAACACAGATGAAAAGGCCATGCACTGCTCTATTTATAGCAAAAATTTGGGTTTTACGCGGCCCGCGTAAACCCTCACAACATCCTACGTGGCTCGCGAGGGCCACCTATGCTACAATTAGGGCTAGCGTGTCACGCGTAGGTCCGCCACGTGGCCGACACGTGGCCCAAAACTTATCCGGTCGAATCCTCCAGCTGTCGCGCCCCGCGTAAAGGTTCCTTGATTCTTACGCGGCCCGCGATAAGTCAATAAAATTAAATTTCTTGATTTTTCACAAGGATTAGGGTTTTAGGGGTCCGGGATTCTACTTACTGAACGTTATGGGACATTTTTACAGGTCCTTACAGCCGTGTCACACCCTAGGTCTGCCATGTGTACGACACGTGGCCCTAAAGCTTATCCGGAGTTTTGCCTGGCTGTTGCGCCCCGCGTAGACTTCCTCTTGGATCTTATGCGGCCCGCGACCAAGTGATAAAACTTGGTTTTCTTGATTTTTCATGAAAATTACGGTTTTAGGGGTTCGGGCTTTCACTTACGGAGTGTTTTAGGACATTTTCATGCATGTCCTTACACTCGTAGCCTCGACACATTGCACGACAGGTGGCAGCCTGGGGGCTCGCCCTGGTGACTGGCTGTCGCGCCCCGCGTAGGAGGTAGCCAAGGGCTACGCAGCCCGCGGGCGTCCTATTTTCTGGTTTTTATTTTACTTTTGCAAAATTAAAGGTATTTTGGGCTCGGTTTTCACATACTGGGTACCTTTTAAGACATATTGGGATATTTAAATATATTAGGGGTGTCGGAAAATATTTAGGAGGGTTGTTATATCCTCCCCACCATGTTTTAGAGCTAATCCTCGAGGTCTACTGGAATAAGTGCGGATATTTCCTTTGCATTTCTAATTCAAGCTCCCATGTGTATTCTGGTCCTCTCTTGGAATCCCATTTTACTTTGACTAGAATCAGTCTCTTGTGTTTGTGTCACACCCCGATATTTCCACATATTACCGGTGGGCCCGGTGGGGAGTATCGTGACGTAGTTGATATCATCATAGTCAATATACACAATATAATAGCACAGCGGAAGGATTAGGTAGATAATTACTATTACAAACCATAATGTCCGAAATGTCCAAATGAAAGAATATACAGACTGGTTGTAATAGAGATCCACAGGCGGATCTTAAAATAAAATACAAGAAACTGAAATAACAGACTCCAGACATCTAGGGATTCGCAAGATCCTCTTATTGACACCTAGTAGCTCCAGCCTATTTACGTGAGGTACCTGTCAATTAGTCTTTGGAAAATACGTCAGTTTACACTAGTAAATACAATTAACCGACTCATTTAAAAAGAGTTTATGAAAATTTGTTTAAGCGCACAAGGCACAAACCATTTATAACTTGGGACAATTATTTAAGATAATCTTGTATACAGTTTTATATGTTTGTCATACATATGGGGCCGGTTTGGAAGCCGGTCGTGATTAACCGACTCACCACTTATAAAACCCATGAAGGAGTTATCCCCAACAAGTGGGTTATTTAGCATTTGCATTTGTCAGGTGTATGCCTACACCCCGTGCATAGGTCGTGGCCATTTTCAAATGAAATGAGCCGAGGATATCCAGGACACGGTCGCATTAATCCCCAATGTTTCAGTCAAGCAATACGAATTAAAACGGGTTATTTGAATTTCCCGACTTATTGGTCTTCGAATCCCATGCACGACCGTGCGGTAAATATTTTTACCGTATCCCAAGCCCGTACAGGGGAAAATAGGTTAAGAGTATTTACCAGTGTAAACTGACGTATTTTCCAAAGACTAATTGACAGGTACCTCAAGTAAATAGGCTGGAGCTACTAGGTGTCAATAAGAGGATCTTGCGAATCCCTAGATGCCTGGAGTCTGTTATTTCAGTTTCTTGTATTTTATTTTATGATCCGCCTGTGGATCTCTATTACAACCAGTCTGTATATTCTTTCATTTGGACATTTCGGACATTATGGTTTGTAATAGTAATTATCTACCTAAGCCTTCCGCTGTGCTATTATATTGTGTATATTGACTATGATGATATCAACTACGTCACGATACTCCCCACCGGGCCCACAGGTAATATGTGGAAACATCGGGGTGTGACAGGTTGGTATCAGAGCCAACATTGAGTGAATTAAACACTAGCCTTTTGTGTTTAATCTCAATGACACAATAAGCACATTCCTTAGACTTCCGAGTCTAGACAAATGACCTAGGAATATTCTTAATTTTCCTTTTGTCGTTTATGTTTTGTTTTACTTGTTTGACAGGTTTACTAATCAAAATGCCTCCAAGAGTTAGAGGACGTGAAGGAAAAGGGAAAGGTCCAATGAGGGGAGGACCATCCAGTCAAGCTGGACCCTCGCATAGACGCACGCCATCATCGTCTTTTACTAGCTCCGACTCGCGAGATAACTGGAGACATTCCTTTGAACCAGCGAGACACTCTGTTTTGTTAGGATCCTCTCCTTCAGATCACCCACCTTTCATGCTACCTATTTTAAACGAACCCCAACATTCTCACAATTCACATCACTCTCTACATTCTCATCCTTTTCACCATTCCAGTTCTCACGATCTTTATTCGTCGGGTCAATTCAACCCGAACGACTACATTAACGGACCACTGGGTTTTAATCCTTTAGGACCCGAGGACCATTTCTCCCAGGACATGGAAGTGGATGATGACCCTGATCCAGAGCCGCCAACCGGGACACCAACTCATCCCATCAGCATCTCCAACGGTTCTCCTTATCAAGGATCGCCGTATCAAGGCCCCGATTCATGGGCCGAACAATGGAACACCTATCCGTGGGAATTTACCCCATCTTTTCATAACTCTCCACAACCTCCGTTGGAAGAACCGTATCTTCAAGCGGTTTCTCCACCGCCTTTACCTGTTGAGGAGCCACCTCAACAACCACCGCAACTACCTCCCGAGCCACCAAGTCGAAGGAGAACTGCACGGATGTCCGTGCGAGGGGGACCTAGATTCAGTTCCCCACAAGCTTCAAGCACATACCCTCCTATTCCCGAAGATCCACAAATGGGTGGACCTTCTCACGCGGTGCCGGATAATGATCCCCCGACAGCTTCTTATGCACCACCGCCACCGCCAACGGGTTACGGAAACCCAATACCAACTTACCCAGGTTCGTCTGGGTATAACCCGTATGAGTATCAAGCTCCTACCGGTTATGATTACCAAGCTCCTGCCCAGGATCCATATCTTGAGGCAGCAAACTTTAACGCCCTTTACCCGTCACCGTTTCCTCCAACATACCCAACTGGGTATCCAACGCAAGGGTATCAATACCCTCCCTATCAACAACAACCTCTACCTCCACAGCAACAAACGCAACAAATTTTACAGAGGTTAGATCAGGTTGAGCAAAAAGTGGAGGAACGCGAGAAAAAGCATAACAAATTTCTCAAGGGTCTTGCGAACTTCATAAAGGGCAAGAAGAAGTAAAAGTTTGTTTTATTTAATTTTATGTTGAAAATTTCAATCAAGTCCCCGTGTGGACATTTTGTTTCTGTATTTGGTCCCTGCGTGTAACACCTCGAAAATTCACGTCCTATAATGTATTGACACGTGTCATAAGCTTGAACGTATGAAAGAATACTCTAAAGGGACTAAAAGTTGACAAACATGAAAAAGTATGTGAATATAAGGGTTCCAATTGTCAACAATGGATAATTATACTTTACAGTAACCCTACATAATGCTCATACCTTCAAACGAATAAATCATGGATCATACGGAGCTAAATATGAAAGAAAGTGAGAGATTACAAACTACAGGGGTTAAATGTGTCAACATGTTTAAAGTATACCTCTGAGTGACCTTTTAGCAAACCCGAAGCTTTGTAACGGTTAATTATGCTCACTAGAATGCACGATATAAATTTCATAAAGTTTCGTTAACGTATGAGAAAGTTATGATCAAATTCGTCTACAAGGGGTGAAAGCTTCAACATTGAAAATTATGACTTTTTCGGGTAAGCATGAAGTGACCAAGGACTTAACAAAGGGGGTATAAGTCTTAAAGCCCTTATAGGTAATTTTGGAGGGTTCATAATGCAAGATATAAAAGTTAGTTGACCTTTCGAAAGGCCAAGAGACAAGATGCAACAACTAGAAAATGTTTAAACTGACAGCAGGTCTTAGGCGGGCCGCGTAAGCCTTAACAACATCTTACGCGGGCCGCGTCCGATCCCCTGATACAGAAAGTTGGGACAACAGCCTGTATATGCGCAACAACCGACTTTAATCAGATATTTTCACTACATGGGCGACCCCTACTTGCTTTTTAAACCCTTAGGGACATCTGTGGATGATCCATGGCCATTGCTAGGCTTGTGTGTCAATGATCTAGTGAGTTTTGAACACTATATAAAGGCCCTTAAGTTGCAACAATTGATCACACCTTCCATCTGCATTTGTGGAGCATCTCTGGAGCTCAAGTGCCTTCCCAAGTCCTTCCTAATCGTGCATAGGACTTCAGTAAGTATGCATAACCTTTCTTAGTTGAGTTTTAATTAGTTATTAGCTTAAAAGTTAAACCGTCGTAATTACGGTTTGACTTAGCAATTAATCACTAATGATTCAGTGTTTAGTCGAATCAAAGGTAGTTATAAGTTGGTAATTATGTGGGCATTAAACCCTTAAAAGGGCACCCTCTGATTCCCGCTCTAACTAGATCATTTGTCGGGTCAAAGTTTGTACTAAAAAGTCAACAGAAGCTTAAATTGCGATTTAACATGTAATTAGTAATATAGATGGCATGTAACCTATTTTATCACTCATATAACTCAGTAATAAGTGTAAGAACATGTCTAAGCATGTTCGACCCGACAATTTTCTGTTTAAACCCGGTTCGGAACCGAAAGTCGCAAAACTTTGACTTTTGCTTTGACTTCAGTTCTGACCCGATTTAGTATGATTTAGAAATGCCTTAGAGCTTCCTTAGGACCAGGCTACATGTTGGTATAACCCTCTGTGGTTGGTTCATTGACTACCCGAGTCGTTTACAAGTTTCCGTTAAATTGCCTAATGTTGACCAATATGCCCTTTTGACCATAAAATGAGAATTTTGGATATGTGAAAGGACAATAATCTTTGTTACTGATTTATAAACATGTCCCTAAAATTTCACATCAATCGGAGGTCTAGATTAGGAGTTATGCTAAATGGCGTAATTAGAACGCTTTTATTAATTAAACGGCGTCATTAGCATAAAGCCTATCTAAACCTGATTTTTGACACCAAACCTTTTTCCCACTGATGTAATATAATATTTTGAGATTTTTAAAGATTTTTAATTATTTTTAACCTGCTCATAACCTAAGGTTATGGCATTGATTCGGTAAATACCGAATATACCCTTTTTGGTCATAAAATGAATTCTACATAATATTTTGACACGAATCCAATTGCTACTGATTTTAATTAATAAATGAAGTATATTGAACTTTATAACCTGATCCAAAAACTCAGATTTCCTGTATAACCCGGAAATCGCTTAAAATGGCTTTTTAAGCGTATTAAACACCTAGTTTATGTTTAAAACCATTTTGTCATATAAGACTTATCACCAACTGATATAACCTGATGAATTAAGTTATTTTACTGATGTATTCAGACCCGAATCTCAAAAACTTAAATAATCTCTTTTATAATCTTTAAAATGACCAAAATACCCCTACGGGGCTTATATCTTGATTAAACTCGTTTTGGGCAAAACGGAAGATATCCTACTGATATCACAACATATTTAAGGCATATTAACTTAGGGAATCTGTAAATGACTCTCATGATTACCCGTTACGCCTCTTGCGTGTTCGGTTCGGTTATGTAACTAGTTTGCATAAATTAGCCGAAACGGGTCAAACCTTATCGGTTTTATCTCAAAATCCAGAATGTGGTTAGATTACCCATATTATACAAGTCTTCAAACTTGTAGGGTCTAAATCACATTCTGTTCCGGTCTTCGCTTAATCACGCGTTCGAACCGTATCTTTCATTAAAACTAACCGGTCTAAGTTTAGGCTTAATTAAAGACCCGTTAGGATTCTAATAGGTTATTATAAACCTTCGTTCCAGAATAGGAGACCAGGTAAAAGCTACACGCACTTGCTATTTGTGATTATACTTTTCTCAGGTAAATACTTTTAACTTATTTTCCCTTATACGGGCTTGGGGTAC
Organism: Helianthus tuberosus; assembly: GCA_030545235.1. Classification (NCBI taxonomy): domain Eukaryota; kingdom Viridiplantae; phylum Streptophyta; class Magnoliopsida; order Asterales; family Asteraceae; genus Helianthus; species Helianthus tuberosus. Next base: position 21,597,222 of record CM060361.1, read on the forward strand.
GGTATATAAAATACCGCTTGGTCGGGCATTCGACCTTAATCGATTAGTGGTTAAGTATTATCGAGATGACCCGTTTAAAATATGTTTTGTTGCTTAAAAGACTTTGGGGGGTTAATGACCATGTCCCGGATATCCTTGGCATCATTTTACGAAATGGCCACGACCTAAGCACGGGGTGTAGGCGTACACCCGTCAGTGCCAGAATAAATAATGTGGTGTGTCTATTGATCTTTAACCCGGCACGAACCAGGCTACTGAACGCATAAGAAGCATGTAATTCGTTTACAAGTATTATATTTAAATAATTATCCCAAGTTATAAAGAGTTTGTGCCACGTGCATTCAAATCAATTTTATTAAATATTTTAAAATGAGTCAGTTAATTGTATTTACCAGTGTAAACTGATGTATTTTCCCAAAAAGGTTAAGTGCAGGTACTACACGAACTAGGCTGGCTTTCTCCTAGCGTCCACAATAAGTCTCGCAAGCTTGGATGTCAAAACTGTTGAACAATGTTTTCGTTTTATTTGATCCACCTGTGGATTATTTTCAACTATTTGTGATACTTGATATTACAATATTATATGGTTGAAATATATCTATCTTTTGCTTCCGCTGTGCATTTAAATATTGTGTTGTTTGACTATTATGTTACCAACCACGTCACGATACTCCCCTACCGGGCCCACCGGTAAAACGTGGAAATATCGGGGTGTGACAGGTTGGTATCAGAGCCAACATTGAGGGAATTAAACACTAGCCTTTTGTGTTTAATCTCAATGACACAAATTGCACTTTCCTCGATCCTCGAGTCTAGACAAATAACATAGGACAAACTCTGTTTTGTTTTACTTCTGTCTTTTACTTTACATATATACTTGTTGTTAACTATGTTTTGACAGGAAATATACCACCAAGGTTTTGGAGGGGAGGAAGAGGAAAGGGGCCAATCAGCGCCCCCAACGACCACGAAGCCGGGCCTTCACACCGGCAAACACCTCCAGCTACATCGAATGCTGATCCTCAAGGGATCTGGAGGACCTATACGAAGCCTGCTAGGCGATCTACCTCGCATAGCTCGACACCTCCCTATCACCATTCCTTTGGACCATTATCAGAGAACGAGCCTGAACATTCAAGCCATTCCTTCTTACCATTACAGCGATCTGCTTCGCACCGTTCCTTTGGCGATCCTACTCCTGTCTTTCAAGGCCGGTTCAACCCGGCAAACTACATTCAAGAACCAGTGGGTTTTAACCCATTAGGACCAGAGGATCACTTTTCCGGCGATAATGCAATGGACGAGGACACGGATCCCGTCGAACCTGCAACCGGGACACCCAACCATCCCATAGAGGTTTCAGATGGTTCATCCTTCCACGGATCACCCTACCGTGGTCCAGACAGTTATCAAGCGAGGTTTAACCAGTGTGATTGGTATTTCACACCCTCTCACCATCCATCACCTCACGAGCAGCATCAGCAGCAGCAGGATCCCTCCGAGGATTCACGTTTTGTGGTAGTAACACCACCGCCACCACCACCGCCAGTACAGCTAGTGCCGCCAGAACCATCGAGGCGCAGAAGAACAGGCGCGCGAATGTCCGCGCGAGGAGGGGATTTTCACTTTAGCACCCCTCATCACTCCAGTGGCAGTCACTATCCGCCACTGCATGAAGACCCACAGATGGGCGGGCCTTCAGTTCCAGTTTCTGAGGTGAATTCTGCACCAGTTGCGCCACCACCGCCACCAATGGGATTTGGCAATCCAATTCCGACATACGCCGGTTCAGCGGCGTATAATCCCTTTGAACAGCCGGCTCACACCAACTATAACTATGCACAGGCCGACCCGTATCTTGTAGCTACAAACTACAACGCCTTCCACCCAGAAGGACCATATGGAGCCCCTTGGGGAGTTGGGTACCCACCTTATGGCTATCATCAGCAGCCGCCTCCTCAACCTCCACTATATCAGCAAACTATTTTGTTTATTGATTGGGGGGGTTTTTTTTCTAAAAATCCTAAGAATGCAAATAACGATTAACTAGATTAGCTAGACGAACTAAGCACGAACTCACACGAAGACTTTGACCAGAGATGAATGAAGACTACCTAGGCTAGACGCAAGCTAAACTCAGAATGGATCTCTATTCGATGATTTTGTAGTGTGGAACCGGGATCTTAAAATTCTCACCTCTCGGGAAATCTAAGGACCCCTAATCCTTCTCAAGAGCACGCTAAGATCCCCTAAAGGTTGTTAAATTACCGGTTTTCTAGATTTTCCTTACAGTCCTCTAGTTTCTTGAAAGTGCCTATATAAGACGCTCTACCTTACAGCGCGAACGTCTAAAGCGACTACGGGTTTTAATCTTGGCTTAATAGACAATGGAATGTTAAGTCCTTATAACTAAACCGAGACCTATTAATATCCTCGAGCCTTACAACGACGAGTCTAGCAGCACACTTGATTTTATTAAATTACTGAATATTACTTCTAAGGTTACTTACGCGTTTTCACCCTAAAGGATTAATGATCTATTACGTGATAAAGACCGTCACCTAAATCAAGAACCCTAGCACAACCCTATTATGTGATAAAGACCGTCACCAAGGATTATACGAAGCAATAAATAATAATAAAATAATCGTCAAGCACGCATATGCACCAAGTTAAATTCCCGAAGCTTTTACAATACAAGAAAAATCCACAACCACGTCAAAAATCGAATAAAGAACCAAACTTTATTTAAACCATTGTCACAACCTAGGTAGTTAAGGGTTTTAGCCAAGAATCATAGTCAAGAACAAGAAGCAAATCTCAAATAACAAACAATTCATAATTATGAGTTCGAATAACCTAAAGTATATCAAACTAATAAATTAATTATTTGCAAACCCGGGACTAAATCTTGATCGTGGCTTAAACCCTTGAACCGTTCTTCTTATCCCTGCTGATCGAACCTCTGATGATGTCTTATTCGTATTATGTCCAGCCGTGATGATGTGCAATCGTCCCAAAAAAAAAAGTATAATATATCTCCCCCCAAATAATATTCCTTCCTAATATTTTTTTCCAATCCCCTTAGAATTGATGTCCGTGCGCCAGTACTCATAGGCTTAGGTTACAATGTGTAATATATCATTCAAAAGCCCACTAACCATGATCATACGTAAGCTCTGCTGGGCTGATGTGTTTTCGCTTTACATAACAAAAATTGGCCCATCATGTTTTCAAGAATTATAAATAATTTAGGAATTCTCAATTCCTTGTTTCCAAGCCCACTGTTGTTTTTCAAAATAATGATATACTATGACTCTCCTAAAAAAAATCAATAGTTGTTGCTGTAGCTGTGGTTTTCGAAAACAATTGCCATCCTACAATCCCTACGTCCACTTTCTTTTATAATTCATCCACTAACACATATTATATGTGGTATCCTTTTCTGTTTTAATATAGAGATAAGTGATCTCGACCCACTCACAGAAAATAGCGCCAATTTTTATTCGGTCACTGGCGGCCTACTCTACTCAACTGGTTGGTTATTTAATTATTACTCATTTTCCCTCCATTTGCACCAGGACCTGCCAAAACACAAAATAATATGATATACACTAAAAACTAAATAAAAATAAATAAAACATATACAAAAATTATACAATTTACACGGGACAAATATGTGTATTTTACCCTACATCACCCTCCAAGAAGGATGAGCCAAAGAAAGACGATGACGATTGAAACTCCTCAAATCACCACAGTGTTCCATCAAGAAAGACTGTACTTGATAATGAACCACGTGCTAAAGGTTGCTCCTATAAATATTTCGTCTCCTGCAAACCAAGAGATTTCACTGGGGAAAAAGGAGCCATAGACTGCATGACGTGGTTGGATGAAATGGATACTGTGGTGGATATCAGTGGTTGTGCTGTTAGGGATGTTGTGAAGTATGTATCTCAGTCATTTAAAGGAGAAGCACTAGCCTGGTGGAGGTCTCTAATCCAGGCTACTGGGAATATTCCATTGTACAATCTGTCTTGGGATCAATTTGTTGCACTCATCAAAGAGAATTACTGCCCTCAGCATGAGGTTGAGAAGATTGAGTCTGATTTCCTATCGTTGGTTATGAAGAACCTTGACTGCCAAGCTTACCTAACCAGTTTCAACACCCTGTCTAGGCTAGTTCCGTATCTGATAACACCGGAACCCAAGCGAATTGCTCGCTTCATTGGGGGTTTGGCCCCAGAGATAAAAGCCAGTGTTAAGGCATCTAGACCTGCTACTTTTAGGTCAACAGCTGATCTAGCTCTGTCTCTTACCTTAGATGCGGTCAGGCTAAAATCGCTCAAGAATTCTGAAGAAGGTAAGAGAAAGCGTGAGGATGATAATCCACGAAGATCTGAGAAGAAGCACAAAGGTAATACGGACCACAAAAAGAGTTCTGGGTTTAAGAAAGACGGTCGTCAATCGGGTGATAAACCAAATTGTAAGATCTGCAAGAAGCAGCACTTCGGGAAGTGCAGATATGAATCGAATTCGCAGACACAGTCGAGGACTTTTGCATGTGGGATATGCAAGTCCAAGGAACACAAGACCCTAGACTGCAAGAAGCTGAAGGACGCAACGTGCTACAGTTGCAACGAAAAAGGGCACATTAAGACAAATTGCCCAAAATATGCAAAGAAAGCAGAGGAAGGGAAGAAGACCAATGCAAGGGTCTTCCGGATGGATGCAAAGGAAGCCGTCCAGGACGACAATGTGATCACTGGTACTTTCCTCATAAATGATGTCTATGCAAGAGTACTTTTTGATTCAGGAGCTGATAAATCATTTGTAGATAATAAGTTTTGCAAATTACTGAATTTAGCCGTTAAAACCTTCAGTGTGAAATATGAGGTGGAATTAGCTGATGGTACCTTAGAAACCGCCTCAACCATATTAGATGGATGTTTCATATCCATTAAGAACCACTCTTTTCCTTTGTCCCTACTTCCTTTGAAGTTAGCTGGTTTCGACATCGTTTTAGGCATGGACTGGTTATCTCATAACCAGGCCCAGATTGTCTGCAATAAGAAGCAAGTGGTGATCAAGACTCCATCCGGTGAGTCACTTACTATTCAGGGCAATACCCAGTATGGACTGCCTGAGCAAGTGACTATGCTCAAGGCCTCTAGGTGTTTGAAGAAGGGTTGTGTCATCTACATGGCACAAGTGACTATTGACGAGCCAAAACCCAAGATTGAGGATATCCCTGTCATTTCTGAATACCCTGAAGTTTTTCCTGAAGAACTACCTGGTTTACCACCAGATAGGCAAGTAGAATTCAGAATTGACATCATCCCTGGAGCAGCACCTGTTGCTAGAGCACCTTATAGGTTGGCACCAAGAGAAATGAAGGAATTGAGAACACAACTCGATGATCTGCTAGCCAAAGGTTTCATTAGACCTAGTTCGTCTCCTTGGGGAGCACCGATCTTGTTTGTCAAGAAGAAGGATGGACCGATGCGTCTGTGCATCGATTACCGTGAGCTTAATAAGGTCACTATCAAGAATAGGTATCATTTTCCCAGGATCGACGATCTGTTCGATCAATTGCAAGGGGCAAGCTACTTTTCTAAGATCGATTTGAGGTCAGGCTATCATCAATTGAAGGTTAAAGATGAAGACGTACACAAGACTGCATTTAGGACTCGTTATGGTCATTACGAGTTCCTAGTGATGCCTTTTGGGCTCACTAATGCACCTGCCGCATTCATGAATCTCATGAATCGCGTCTGCAAGCCCTACATAGACAAGTTTGTCATCGTCTTCATTGACGACATTCTGATTTATTCAAGGAATAAAGCTGACCATGAGAAGCATCTTCGATGTATTCTCAAACTCCTTCACCAGGAGCAGCTCTATGCCAAGTTTTCAAAGTGCGAATTCTGGCTTCGAGAAGTCCAGTTTCTTGGACATGTGGTTAGTGAACGCGGAATCCAAGTAGATCCCGCTAAGGTTGAAGCTGTCATGAACTGGCAAGAGCCGAAGACGCCCACAGAAATTTGCAGTTTCTTGGGATTGGCAGGATATTATAGGCGCTTCATTGAAAATTTTTCAAGGATTGCTGCATCCCTAACTTCATTGACTAGGAAGAAAATTAAGTTCGATTGGGGTCCTAAGCAGCAGGAATCCTTTGACATCCTTAAACAGAAGCTAAGCAATGCACCTGTGTTGACATTGCCAGATGGAATAGAAGAGTTTGTGGTATATTGTGATGCATCACACACCGGGATGGGATGTGTGCTCATGCAGAAAGGCAAAGTTATTGCCTATGCTTCACGACAGTTAAAGGTGCATGAAAAGAATTACACCACCCATGACTTGGAGTTGGGTGCCGTTGTATTTGCACTGAAGCTATGGAGGCACTATTTATATGGTATCAAATGTGTGATCTATTCTGATCACAAGAGCCTTCAGCACTTGTTCAACCAAAAGTATCTGAACATGAGGCAACGACGTTGGATGGAGACTTTGAATGATTATGATTGTGAAATAAGATACCATCCCGGCAAGGCGAATGTAGTCGCCGATGCCTTGAGCCAAAAGGAAAGAGTGAAGCCTATAAGAATCAATGCCAAGAGCATTGAGATCAAGAATAGTTTGAATGAAAGGCTGTTAGCTGCACAGAAGGAAGCTGTGTTGGAAGCTAACTATCCTAACGAAAAGCTAGGAGTAACTGAAGAACAATTATCCCATAGCAAGGACGGAATCCTGAGATTAAATGGACGAATATGGGTTCCTGTTTATGGGGGACTTCGAGATGTTATCTTCCAGGAAGCCCACAGTTCTAAATATTCCGTTCATCCTGGAGCTGATAAGATGTACCAGGATCTAAAGGCAAACTATTGGTGGATAGGCTTGAAAAGGTCTGTAGCTACCTATGTAGCTAAATGCTTGACGTGTGCGCAAGTCAAAGCAGAACATCAGAAACCGTCAGGTTTGCTACAACAGCCTGAACTTCCCACATGGAAGTGGGAAATGGTGACAATGGATTTTATCACCAAGTTACCTAAGACAAGGAAAGGAAACGACACTATATGGGTGATAGTTGATAGACTGACTAAGTCAGCACATTTCATACCCATCAAGGAGACCTATAGCTCCGACATGTTAACCCAATTATACGTAGATAAGATTGTAGCTTTACATGGCGTACCTGTGGCTATTATCTCTGACAAAGATACTAGATACACGTCACATTTTTGGAAAAGTTTCCAACAAGCTTTGGGCACGCGCTTAAATTTCATTATGGCTTACCATCCTCGGACGAACGGACAGAGTGAGCGTACCATCCAAACCTTGGAAGACATGCTGCGAGCATGTGTGATTGACTTAGGTGGTAGTTGGGATAACCACCTGCCATTAATCGAGTTCTCGTATAACAATAGCTACCATACCAGCATTAAGGTTGCGCCCTTCGAGGCCCTATACGGTAGAAAGTGCAGAACGCATGTTTGTTGGGCGGAGGTTGGAGATGTCCAACTATCAGGACCGGAAATAGTCTTTGAAACGACGGACAAGATTGTCCAGATTCGTGACCGACTGAAAGCAGCCAGGGATAGGCAGAAAAGCTACGCAGACTTAAAGCGTAAACCTTTTAACTTCGAGGTAGGTGACAAGGTGTTGCTTAAAGTATCACCCTGGAAGGGAGTGATGCGATTTGGTAAGAAAGGCAAGTTAAGCCCGAGATACATAGGACCTTTCGAGGTCATCGAACGTGTCGGATCGGTTGCCTATAAGTTAAACTTACCTGAAGAGCTCAGTGGTATTCACAATGTATTCCACATCTGCAATCTGAAGAAGTGTTTCGCTGATGAATCACTGGTCATACCACATACAGATGTGCACATAGAAGAGAGTTTGAAGTTTGTTGAAAAACCTGTGTCGATCGAGGATCGACAGGTTAAGAAGCTTCGAAGGAAGCATGTACCTATTGTAAAGGTAAAATGGGATGCCCGTAGAGGTCCCGAGTACACGTGGGAGGTAGAGTCCACAATGAAGGAAAAGTACCCTTATTTATTTCAGTAAATCTCAAGGTCGAGATTTCTTTTAAGGGGGTGAGGATGTAACACCTCGAAAATTCACGTCCTATAATGTATTGACACGTGTCATAAGCTTGAACGTATGAAAGAATACTCTAAAGGGACTAAAAGTTGACAAACATGAAAAAGTATGTGAATATAAGGGTTCCAATTGTCAACAATGGATAATTATACTTTACAGTAACCCTACATAATGCTCATACCTTCAAACGAATAAATCATGGATCATACGGAGCTAAATATGAAAAAAAGTGAGAGATTACAAACTACAGGGGTTAAATGTGTCAACATGTTTAAAGTATACCTCTGAGTGACCTTTTAGCAAACCCGAAGCTTTGTAACAGTTAATTATGCTCATTAGAATGCAAGATATAAATTTCATAAAGTTTCGTTAACGTATGAGAAAGTTATGATCAAATTCGTATACAAGGGGTTAAAGCGTCAACATTGAAAATTATGACTTTTTCGGGTAAGCATGAAGTGACCAAGGACTTAACAAAGGGGGTATAAGTCTTAAAGCCCTTATAGGTAATTTTGGAGGGTTCATAATGCAAGATATAAAGGTTAGTTGACCTTTCGAAAGGCCAAGAGACAAGATGCAACAACTAGAAAATGTTTAAACTGACAGCAGGTCTTAGGCGGGCCGCGTAAGCCTTAACAAGATCTTACGCGGGCCGCGTCCGATCCCATGATACAGAAAGTTGGGACAGCAGCCTGTATATGCGCAATAACCGACTTTAATAAGATATTTTCACTACATGGGCGACCCCTACTTGCTTTTTAGACCCTTAGGGACATCTGTGGATGATTGTAACACCTCGAAATTTCAGGTCCAATAATGTATTGACACGTGTCATAAACTTTAAACGTGTAAAGGATTACGTTAGAAGGACTGAAGTTGTCAAACAATGTAGTTATGTGAATAAAAGTATCCAAAGTGTCAACATGCCTAACTTGTGCCTCTGAGTGACCTCACACGACGTTCGTATTCTTAAAGAATAAATTTAACGAACATTAAAAGTCGTTTGTGCATAAAATAAGGATCTTGTGAAACATAAGGGTTGAAAGTGTCAACAATGAATAAATATACCTTACAACAACCCTACACGGTGTTTATAGCCTTAAACGAATGAATCATGGATCGTACGAAGCCGTTTCTGGAAGAAAGTGAGAGATTACAAACTACAGGGGTTAAATGGGTCAACATGTTTAAAGTATACCTCTGAGTGACCGTTTAGCGAACCCGAAGCCTTGTAACGATTAATTATGCTCACTAGAATACATGATAAAAATTCCATAAGGTTTCGACGTCGTATGAGAAAGTTTTGATAAAAATTCGTGTGCGAGGGGTTAAAGCGTCGATGTTGAAAGTTATGACTTTTTGGGTAAACATAAAGGGACCGAGGACTTAACAAAGTGGGCATAAGTCTCAAAGCCCTTATAAGTAAATTGGAAGGGGTCATAATGCAAGAATTAAAGTGAAAAGGACGTTTTGGAGGACCAGGGACTAAAAATGCAATTAACAAAACTTTTTAACCTGAAGCCAGGTCTCAGGCGGGGCGCGTAAGACTTACCCAAGGTCTTACGCGGGGCGCCTCAGCCCCCCAGATGCAGAAAACATGGACAGGTGTCTGTCCAGCCCTTCTAACCGACTCAAATCACTTGCTACCAATACCATGGGCTGCTCAAACTTGTTTTTAGGCTATAGGGACACTTGGGATGCATCCATGATCATTGGTAGGCTTGCTTGTCATAATATAGTGAGATTAAACTCACTATATACCTAATCGTGCATTAGACACTCGTAAGTACCCTTGACCTTCCTTATTCGCGTTTTGCTTAGTATTTAGCTTAAAAGTCAAACCGTCGTAATTACGGTTTGACTTAACGATAAAACACAAATGGTCCAGTGTTTTGTCGAATTGAAAGTTGTTATAAGTTGGTAATTATGTGGGCAATTAACCCTTAAAAGGGCACCCTCTGATTCCCGATCTAACTAGGTCAAATGACGGGTCAAATTTGTTATGAAAAAGTCAACAGAAACCTTAAACGCGTAATTAGCATTATAGAAGGCGTGTAACCTATTTTATCACTTATATAACTTGGTAATAAGTGTACGAACATGTCTAAGCACGTTCGACTCGACAACTTTCAGTTTTGAACCGGTTCGGAACCGAAAGTCGTAAAACTTTGACTTTTGCTTTGACTTCAGTTCTGACCCGATTTAGATGAGTTTAGAAATGCCTTTGAGCTTCGTTAGGACCGGGTTACATATTAGTATAACCCTCTGTACCTGTTTCGTTGATTATCCGATGCATTCGCACGTTTCCGTTAAATGCTTAAAATTGACCATAATGCCCTTTTAACCGTAAAACGAGATTTTTGATAATGCGAGTGGACGAGAACCTCGGCTACTGATTTATAAACATGCCTTCAAAATTTGACATCAGTTTGAGGTCTAGATTAGGAGATATGCGCATTAGCGTAAACGATAAGCTTTTTATTAATTAATCGGCGCGATTAGCGCATAGCCTATCTAAACCCGATTTTTGGCACCAAACCTTTTCCCCACTGATGTTAAATAATATTTTGGGATTTTTAAAGATTTTTAATTATTTTTAAACTGATCATAAGCTAGGTTTATCGCCTTAATTCGGTAATTACCGAATTTACCCTTTTCATTCATAAAACGAGTTTTACATAAGATTTTGGCACCAATCCAATTGCTACTGATTTTATATAATAAATAAAGTATTTTGAACTTTATAACCTGGTCAGAAAACTCAGATTTCCGGTTTAACCCGGAAATCGCTTAAACTAAGCTTTTTACGCGTATTAAACGCGTAGTATGGATTAAAACCATTTTAAACGCTTAAGATTAAATACCTACTGATATAACTTATTAAAATAAGTAATTTCACTGATTATTTCAGACCCGAACATCAGTGACATATTTAATCTCTTTTATAATCTTTAAAATGACCAAAATACCCCTACGGGGCATAATTAAGGATTAAACTCGTTTTGGGCATAATGGAAGGTATCTTAATGATATCACAACATATTTGAAGCATATTAACTTAGGAAACCTGTATATTACTCATATGGTTAACCGTTACGCACTTTTCGCGTTCGGATCGGCTTATGTAACTAGTTTGCATAATTTAGCCGAAATGGGTCAAACCATATCGTTTTCATCTCAAAATCCAGAATGTGTTTAAGTTACCCATATTAAACAAGCATACAAGCTTGCCGGGTCAAAACCACATTCTAAACCGGTCTTCGCCTTATCATGCGTTTGAACCGTATCTTCCTCTTTAAAACTAACCGGTCTAAGTTTAGGCTTAATTAAAGACCCGTTAGTATTCTAATTGGTTATTTATACCATCATTCCAAACTAGAGCCTTCCGGTAAATTGTACCTACGCTTACTTAAGTGAATACGGCTGAGTTATTATAATTCTTGCTATTTAAGACAGGAGCTAGCTCAGGTAAATACTTTTAACTTATTTTCCCTATACGGGCTTGGGTTACGGTATATAAAATACCGCTTGGTCGGGCATCAAATCTTCCATCGTTGGGTGGTTAATTGAATAATTTGATCGGCCCGTTTAAACAGTTTTGTTTACTTAAAGCCTTTGGGGGGTTAATGACCATGTCCCGGATATCCCTGACATCATTGTATTATAAAATGGCCACGTCTTATGCACGGGGTGTAGGCATACACCTGACAGTGCCTAAGGGAAACGGTATCTCACTCTCTTGTGGGCCTATACTTGTGGCGTGTCTGTTAATTTTGACTCGGTTTCTACATCGGGCCCTGAACGTACAACGAACATGTAAATCTGTATACAAGATTATAAATATAATTGTCCCAAGTTATAAAAGATTAATTTTGCCTTGTGCATTTTAATCAAAGTGTCAAAATGTTTTGTGCCTGGTGCATCTAAACCAATTTTTCTTAAACTCTTTTCAAATGAGTCGGTTGAGTGTATTTACCAGTGAAAACTGACGTATTTTCCAAAAAGGTTGAGTGACAGGTACTGAACGTAATTGGCTGGAAGCTCAGGGCGCTAATAAGGAATCTTACAAGTTCTAGGCGTCTAAAGTCTGTTGAACAATGTTTATGTTTTAAGATCCGCCTGTGGATCCTTTACTTTCCGTTGTAATACTTCCAAACAGCTTCCCAGCTGTTGCAACTTGTTTTCCAACCTAGTTTTCTCAATCTTGTGGGCATTTTAAGTGTTCTCCAAGGCTTGCAAGCTGGTCCAAACACTTGTAGGGCAAGGATCCTTCCTTGGAGGCCACACAAAACACTTGTCAAGATCTTGTAAATCCTTGAACACTATAAATACCCATCCATATTCATTCTTCCAACTTGCTCAATTCTTTTCTTTCACATCATACACTCTAAGAGGAGTTACTACCACTTGTTGGAGGCCTCCCACCTGAGTTCATCTTCTTCCTAGAACACTTGTCAGTGTTCTTCCTAGTCTTGTTATTTATTTTAGCTTTTTTAAGCTAAAAGTCAAACAGTGTTTGACTTTCGGCTTTGACCATTAATTGGTCAAGACAAAGTTCAATTGAACTTTGCAACGTGATCGTAATCACGATGGTTATAATCCCTAGTGATTATACCTACTGATTACCACGTTACTAGTCGTAGTGACGAGTCAAAGTTTCGGTCAAAATGCACGATTATGTGCATTTTGTGACAGAACTATTTTCGGGTATCAAAACACTTTGTTTTGATACCAAATCAGTTTTCTAACTTAGTTAAACATGTTTTAACATGTTTAACTCGTCACTTCTAGTTTAGTGCTTATTTAGGGTCGTAAGTCGAGCGGTCTTGACCACCGCTTAGACTCTTGAAACCCGACCCGTTTGGTCGATCATTAGGACCCGACCAAACTCATTTTGTGACCGTAGTTGTGTAGGGAATAACCTACCGAGGTTATACCTTATGGTCACTTTGTTTGGTTAGTTATTTGATAGGTTGTTTATATGCCTTTTAAAAATGACCAAAATGCCCTTTATGCGCATAACTTCATTTTAAGCATATGTAATCAAATTTTTCACATCTAAACTGATATAATAACATTTTTAAACATGTTTGGGCATATAGGACTTATCATATGACATATATAACCATCCGACCTTATATTTACGCAAACAACACGTTAAAGTAGTGTAAACTACCTTAACGAGTCGTAACGGGTCACAAGCACTTAGGATTTCATTCTAATTAGAATGTTATGTCTATTAAATCATGCCATATGAGTTCCAATACTCATTTGATTTATAGAACTTCATTCTATCCGATCCACCGGCTTAGGACTCGGTTATTAACATAGTTATCGATACTAGGTGCCACTTGATTCCTTGTATCCCCGAGCTTGTTAGTTCACTTGATTCAAGGATATTTTGCAATCCCAATTGAGTACATAGTCCCCTCTTTTAACGCTTTCAAATATTTTGGGGTGAAACACTTGTGCCTATTGTTACTTTCATGCTTTCATGACTTATACATGCTATGTTCACATAGTACACATATAGTACATGATTTCAATTACGTTTTGCTATGTATGTTGACTTAGCATGCTAGCACATTGATTTCAAGGATACTTTTGCGGCATATGTTGACTTAGCATATGAGCACATTGATTTCAAGGATCCTTTTTGCTTCATATGATGACTTGCATATCTAGCACCTTGATTTCATGAACACTCTACTTAGTATGTTGACTTAGCATACTTAGTACATGGTTTACAAAGACATTTTACATGACATGCTTACATTGATTATGACATTTTGGTATGTTAAACGAGATAAGATACATTCATTAACGTTATCCCGCCGACCGGTAGTATGTATGGTTTACCACAGGTTTGATAACCTCATTCCCGCTTCCTAGTTTATTTGGAAGTATCCATCTGGGGAATGACAGAACCCGATGAACATTTGATAAACATTTGCTTTATAAGGGTTTATCCGATAGACCACAAGGCTTGAATGTATTCGTTAACAAACCTGATAAATGTTCATAACAATAAAAGCAATGGTTTTCAAAACATAACTTTTGACATAAACTTTTGTTTATTCAAAGACATTGTTTTGTACATGACATTTGGTTACACAAGACATTGGTTATACATAACATCATTACATGTGGTTTGAGTAAAGACTTTTTACTTGCCATACAAGACATTGGTTGTTACCTGACATTTGTTATACTAGACATGGTTTATACTTGACATTAGACATTGTTATACATGACATTTGACATTGGTTTAAACAAGACATTTTTGGGTGGTTTATTGGTAAGTGATTTAAATAACGAGACGTGTGTAATGTTATAAAAGCATGGTGGATACGTCACTGGTACTTCCTATATATAAGTGCTTTTATTACATTACATATCGTGGCGTTATTTAAACTACTTCGACAAAGACAAGACATGACATTTTTAGACAAGACATGACATTTTTTATACAAGACACGACATCTTTTACACAAGACATGATACTTTATTTCAAGACATGACATATTTCACAAAATTCATTTTCATTTGGTTATTCATTTAACCATGCATTATTTCTTTTAAATCATTTGATTTTCACATTGATTTTCATATGATTTTACAAAAGAAAACATTTTCACAAAGGTTCATGGCTACTTTTTAGTTAAACATTTCTTTTAACAAAATCAAAGCCATGAATCCTCAACAACAAAACCTATGTTACTCACAGGCATTTTTATGCTGACATACCTATTTTCACATGTGTTTTAGGTGTTTATGTTTTACTTTGAGCATGCTTCACATAGGGCGGACTTGAGCCTTAGTGACTTTCAAACCTACAAGACAATTGTTGTGTATTAATTGTATGCTCCAAAAAAATGAAAACTATTAACTCAATAAAACAAAACTTTATGAGCCATGTGTTATGAAACAATTTATAACGTGACTCCCCAATGTTTTCCGCCGCGTGTTGTTGCATTACACATTGGGGTGTTACAAATTTATTCTTTAATTTATATAAGATAAGTATGAAAAAGAGACGGAAAAACGGAATATTAGACGGCTCCAATGAATGACACATGTCACACATTGGTTTACTTTATCATATAGTAGAGATAGAGATTGATTCTATATATATATATATATATATTAAACTAATATGATGTTCATGATTATATCACTTTGATATAATTAATAATTAATATTAGTTATCTACTTATCTCTACTTTAATAAAAAATAAATTATTCAAAGAAAATAGGGCAACAAAAAAATTTATACAATATATATCGTAAAAAAGATATATAGAAACGGGTTCGGGAGAAAAAGCTCAAAAGTGTGAGAACGGTGAGAACGCATCCTGGCCCAACACGTGTCCCGCGGCATAGAGAAGGGCGGAGGGGCTTTTTTGTCTTTTCATTCTCCTTTTATTTTCACAACGCGGTATAATATTTTCTGGCGTCTTTGTTTTTTTTTTTTTTGCGTTAATTGTATTTATTAAACTTTTTGGCGTTGAATTAATTGTTTTTGTGTCACATATATAATTTTTTGGCGTTATAGCGTTTTCTGGTTAATGTTTTTGGCGTTTTGAATAATAATTTACTACGAGTCATTAAAATTTGCATAAGATTATAGTAAGACCAATTTTTTTTGGCGTTTATTGAATTTTTTGGCGTTTAATACCCTTTTTACAAGGTGCTTTGCCAGCAACTGTTCTCCCAGTTTTCATACTACTAGCGTTTTGGTGTTTGTAGTTTTTGGTGTTTTATATAATAATCTATTTTATTTATAGAGAATTAGATAACAAAACAACATATAAGTTGATATCAAAAGAATATAAAATGAAAACAAAAATAATACAAAATGGTAATCTAATTTTTCTTCCGAATCTTCAATGTCATCAGCCTCTTCCTTCTTGAATTTGTTTTTGGCGTTTTGAACCTTTTTTGAATACTTTAGCTAGATACCAACTTTCCTTCATAAACCCCGTTTTTTTATGTAGGTCCCTTAATCTATATGGATCGTAACAGAATCGTTGATCTAACTTAGAGTGCGGAATCCCCTAGATCAGATTTCACAAAAAAGAGTAGAAACAAAAATCTCTATAAACCCGATCTTTATTGATTATCTTCAAACGATTACAATCAATCAAGATCTCTAATTCGTCCAAGCCTTTGTCTTTCACGAATTCTCTCCAAAGTGATTAAGCTAATTAGATGATTAACCTAAACCCTTGCTAAGCTTTGTTTATATAGGACAAAGATTTGCATATGGGCTAGGTCATGGGCAAGGCCCATTTCGCAAACCATGCCCCATATGTGGGTTTGGTTTGGCCCAATCACTCTTAATTAACTATTACAATGCTAAACCCACTAACTGTTTATCGTTTTACTAATTACAAGATATCCAAAGACCAAATCTAAGTTGTTGTCACAAATATGCACCAACAAACTCCCCCTTGACAATAGCTCTCAAAGGTAACTTCAGTCTTCAGAATCTCACAGTCTTTTGGTCTTTGGATAGCTTCAGCTTTAACAGCTTCTGTCAGCAACAGACTCCCCTAAGCTGATGCATCCAATCACCAAATCTTCAAAACGTTAGCACTTGAGTAAACTCCAGTTCAACATTTGTATAGCACTCTTCAAACTCTTCAACTTTGTTTGCAATGTAGAAAGGAGGTTCTACCATGCATCCAATCAAACTCTCATCTTCACAGCAACTTCTCAGCAACACACTGCTTCAATCTGTATACTATAAAACAAACTTCTCGAGAAACCATAAGAATTTTTCATCAATCATTGAACAAATTATTATTCACGAGATAGTTAAACTGTATCACAGATTAAGCACTTTCCAATTCATCACCAACACGCACAAATATTAAACAAACACATTATAACCTGCATGATTTAAAAATTTTGAACCCACTTTCTAACACTGTCTCCCCCTATCAGTAACAACTCCTCCAAGAATAACAATTTTTCGTACATTAAGAATTTTAACAGAAAAATACACTATTTTTGTATTTTTGTATTTTCTGAAAGCAAATAAATAACAAAAAAACAATAAACACTCTATTTTTGTGAGAATCACCGGTAAGAAGATCATATCAGCACAATCAAACTGTTTTCACACTATTAAATAATTCTGTATTTAATTTTTAGTGAAAAGCAGTTCAAGATGATTACCAGTATGTTTGTCCATCTAAACAAAATGCATGAACATTTCAAGTACCATTACCGTATGATACTTTAAGGTAATTTTATTCTGATATATTAGCGTGTCCCACTTCAGAATGTACACCCGCGATCAAGGTATGCACAAAGATTCATCGTAGTAGGTGAGTATACTGAATTCATCTGTTTTGTTTTTCAACATTTAGATAATTGGTGATCACGTCAGTACTTCCGTACAGCAAAGAGACCAAAATATCTAACGAGGGCTAAGACAAATACCATTTTTAGGTACGATTTATGCTTTTTGCACATTTGAATGACTCTCTAGGAGAGCTTCTTCATTTATGGGTTTTGGCATTTTTAGCTCTTTTAAGATATCCTGGTTGTGCCTAGGTCAGCATGTATCTAGATGCAGCAGAAGGACAACCCTGATATCCCCGGATGAAATAACAGTATAAAGACCCAAAACTTCAGATTTTGGCAATCTATCAACTCAAGATATAAGGTCATTAAACCATACACCACTGATGTGTTCCCCACTCATACTCAGTGCATTTAGGTTTATATCACATTGGTAAGTTGATTATTTCATGCTTTTTGCCTACTGGTATATCATATGATGAAGCTGCTATCATACTTAAGCAATTTAATTCATTTTCAGTGTGACAGTCTAACTTGCTGATGTACTATCATTTCTTCTTTTTTACACAGTGATAATTCATTTTTGATTTTCTATTTTTTATGTTTTTGATTTTTTCAGTGTTTTTGTATTTTTGATTTTTAAGGAAAGCAGTAAACTATTTACAAAAATTCTTATGAAAAACCAGTTATTCAGGATTCCTCATCCCGTTGAGTTCGATTAAGTGTTCAAAGTGAGCTCGATCAAAAGCTTTAGTGTAAAGATCAGCAAGGTTATCTAGTGTGTCGACTCGGTGTAATTCAATTAGTCTCTTTTCAGCACAATCCCGTATAAAGTGATGACGTATGTCAATATGTTTAGTTCTACTATGCTTTACAGGATTGTTTATGATTGATATAGTGGCATTATTATCTATCATAATAGGAGTACGAGTGAAATCCAAACCGTAATCGCGCATCTACTGTTGAATCCAGAGAACCTGAGAGCAGCAGCTACCCGCAGCAATATATTCAGCTTCACACGTAGATGTAGACACACAAGATTGCTTCTTGCATTGCCAAGACACAATTCTGCCTCCTAAGAACTGACAACCACCTGTTGTAGACTTTCTGTTTGATTTGCATCCTCCAAAGTCTGAGTCAGTGTAAGCGACAAAATTCAGATCACTATCAGCTGGATACCACAACCCAAGTTTAGGTTTCCCCTTCAAGTAACGAAGAATACGCTTCACTGCTTTCATGTGTGACTCTTTCGGATTTGCCTGATATCTGGCACACAAGCATACGGCAAACATGATGTCAGGTCTTGAAGCAGTCAAGTACATTAGAGAACCAATCATCACTCTGTATTGAGTAGGATCAACATCTTCAGTACTTTCATGATCTGGGCCAAGATTGTGATTTTCGCAAATGGGTGTGTTGAAAGTAGCGCAATCCTCCATTTTGAAACAAGCCAAAATGTCATACACATACTTTGTTTGATGAATAAACATCTCATCCTCCTTCTGTTCAACTTGTAATCCTAGAAAGTAAGACAGCTCACCCATAGCGCTCATTTTGAACTTGCTCTTCATCACCTTCTCAAACTCTTTACACATGTTCTCATCTGATGACCCAAAGATGATGTCATCCACGTATACTTGTACCAGCAGAAAATCATCCTTCTTCCTCTTGATGAACAGTGTACTGCCAATCTGACCTCTTTCAAAACCATTCTTGATCAGATGTGTAGACAGTGTCTCGTACCATGCCCTGGGAGCTTGATGTAATCCATACAAAGCCTTATCAAGTTTGTACACCCGATCTGGATAGTCTGGATCAACGAACCAATCTGGTTGTGCGACATACACCACTTCTTGGACTTTTCCGTAAAGAAATGCACTCTTCATGTCTAGCTGATAAACTTTGAAGCCCTTGAAGGAAGCGAAAGCCAGAAATAAACGAATTGCCTCCAACCTTGCCATTGGTGCAAACACCTCATTGTAATCAATCCCTTCTTATTGATTGAACCCTTTTACCATTAACCGAGCCTTGTTGTGCGTGACTATTCCTCTTTCATCCTTCTTGCACCTAAATACCCATTTAGTGCCAATCTCTCTTTCACCTTTAGGAAGGTCCACTAACTCCCAATCTTTCAACTTTGCAAACTGGGCCAATTCCTCTTGCATAGCTTCAACCCATGCGTTGTCTTTTAGAGCCATATGAATGTTCTTCGGCTCCTCTTGGGAAATAAAGCAACTATACAAGCACTCATTCACAATCCCAGAATTCGCTACTATGCTTCTTCTCGTCTGAACACCTGTAGTAGGATCTCCAAGTATCATGTCAACTGGATGATCTCTATTTGCTCGTGTAGTAGCAACAGCATCGACTTCTAAATTATCACCCAGGTTTGATCCAACCTCCCCCTGAATATTATGATTCACAAACGGATTAATGAACTCCTCCCCCTGATTGGGTTCAGAGTCACTATCGCTTGAATCATGATCAGCAGCACCTTGGGAAGTTTCCGGAGCATCTGACATATCAACATTCGATCTAGGCATGAACTCGCCTTCATTGTCTTCACTTATCACAGTTTGAATCAGCTGAGAATCATCTACATCAGAAAACTCAGGAATATTAAATGATTTAAAGACACTTTCATAATCATATAATATAGCTGGACCACTCGTTGATTGTTGAGGTTTGTAGGTAGTAATTTCAACATTGTAAACAACCTCAATTTTACCAGTTTTTAGATTAAAAACCTTTTTATTCGGTGTGCCAGGCACGTAACCTAGAAAGTAGCCTTTGTCAGCCACCTCACCGAATTTTTGTTTATCTTTGTTTCGCACAATGGTGCAAGGTAATCCAAATGGTTCAAAGCCTGTTAAGTTTGGTTTCTCGTTAAACATAATTTCATGACATGTTTTGTTAAAACGTTTAACGGTTAAAACTTTGTTTAGGACGTAGCAAGCTGTATTCACAGCTTCTCCCCAGAAAAGAACTGGTAGCTTTGAATCTGAAAGCATAGTCCTAGCGGCTTCAATCAACGTCCTGTTATTCCTCTCAGCGACTCCATTTTGTTGAGGAGTATAAGGAGCAGAATATTGATGTTCAATTCCCTTTCGAAGACAGTAGAGATCCAGAATCTGATTCTTGAACTCCGTGCCATTATCACTCCTTATTCTCTTGATCCTTGCATCATGGATGTTTTCCAATTTCGTAAAAAGATCTATCAGCATCTCTGCTGTCTCATCTTTTGTACCTAAAAAGAAAACCCATGAATAACGTGAGTAATCATCAGTGACAACAAGACAGTAGTACTTTCCACCTATGCTCCTCACGTTCACTGAACAGAATAAATCCATGTGAAGTAATTCATAAGGGGCATTAATAAAATTTACTGTTTTAGACTTATGAGGTTTCATGTGTTGTTTTCCCTTTTAACATTGAAGACATTTATCTTCCACGTGAAACCTCTGCATTGGAACCCCTTTCACTAGCTCATTTTTAATGATCTAATTCATTTTGCGGTAGTGAATATGGGCCATGCGTCTATGCCACAACATAGATTCAGCTTCAGATACTTTTGATAGCAAACACGCCACCGCTGCTGTCGGATCCTTGGCACCCATGTCCATGACATAAGTATCATTTTTCCTTGGAGCACGCATTACTATCCAATCGTCCGGAATAACCAAACCCGGTTTCAACACCAATGCCTCAGACTTTGTGAAATGGACCGAGTGACCCTTGTCACAGACTTGTGACACGCTCATCAAATTGTGTTTAAGCTGCTCAACATAGTTCACTTTGTCCAATGTGATCTTCCCATTTGTCATTTTTCCTCGTCCAGTAATCCTACCACCTTTAGCACCAGCAAAATTTACATGTCCACCATCATATTCTTCAAATTCAGAAAACAACCTCGCATCCCCCGTCATGTGCCTAGAGCAGCCACTATCAACATACCATAAGTTGATAATCCTCCTTAGCAGCTCCTGCACACACCAACCAAAGATTAGTTAGACTGGGGGACCCAAGCCTTGATGGTCTTGGGTCGTCCAAATTCACCAACTACAGGAACATCCATCTAATATCCATCACTCCTAACTGGAGTCTTGGATCTTGGACCTGTTGATGGAAATGGGGTATGACTTCCATAAGGTGTTTGGTCCCGAGGATTCCTATATGTGTTTGGACTATTTGACCTTTGAAACCTTGAGTTTTGATTCCAAGAAGCTTGATTGTTGTAATTTCTACAGCCATTGTTATAAAAAGTTCGACCACCATTATTATGGTATCGATTTTGATATTGACCTTGACTTCTGAAATTATTTAAATGTTGATTGTTTATTCTTGGTGAAGTACTTCTAGGTCTCTCATATCTGCCTGATGTAGATTCAGGCTGAAATCTTTGTTGATTTCTTTGAAAACGAGGAACTTGTGGAGTTCCTTTTTCAGCCTTATCTACACCACCAGCAACACCCTCTTGTTGCTTAGGAGCAGATTTCTTTGGAGAATTTGAGACTTTCTCCTCATTATCACCTTTCTTCTCTGGTGATTTCCCTCTCTTTTTCTCACTTAATTGTGCTTCATTCTTTTTGTTAGGACAGCAGCTAGCTACATGTCCCTTTGTGTGACATTTGAAGCACGATCTCTTTTTCGAAGACTTCTCAATTGAAGCCTTTGAACTAGATTCTGGTTTTGATGATGATGCCTTAGAAGGATTTTGTTCAGTTTGCTTAATATCAGATTTTTCTTTGTTTTTGTTTTTAGCAAACTCTACATTTGATTCGTTTTCAATAACAGTTGTTTCGTTTTTCATGTCACTTCCTTGAACAAAATTAACCTTTTTAACAAAAGTTGGATTTTTATTCTTAGGAGATGAATTTTTCTTTTTCAAAACAGGTTTGCTGTTATTTTCCTTCTTAGCATCATCACTCTCAGACACATCACCTTGACTTGATGTGGAATTACTTGGTGATGTTGACGCAAAGTCTATGAGCTCGTTTTCATCAGGCAAGAAAGAATAGTCATGACTAACAGGTGTGACACCTGTGCCTCCACGGCCATCAAACAAATATCCAAATCAATGAAATATTGTATTTCATACTTGGGATTTGTATAAATATGTGTAACTTTTGCACATATCAATTCTTGTTCGATTTCGAGCTCTAAATCACTTTCTGGAAAGTTATACGCGCACTGATGCATAAACGTAATCAGTTTAACGCAACAAACACTCCAGAATAGTGACACGGGCTTAACATACCTTAAATAACCTTTACATAACTTAGAAATAAGTTTTGGAAGGTTTGGTGTGGTGAAATCAAGTTTATTCGCTTACAGGGACTAATTTCGACAAACTGCGAAAGTATGCCGATTCGTACTGTAACGAACATTCCGGAACATGATCATAAGTTAAACATACCCTAAATATCCTTTACATAGCTTGTAAATAGGCTTTTAGGGGTTTGGTATGCTAAAATAAACTTTTTGGTCATTCAGGGACTAAAAGCGTCAAAAAGTGCATAAGTTTGCGTTTTCACGCATATCTTACGTTCTGAATACATCCGGACATCCAAAAATTTATGTAATCATTAAAATATTTTATTTTAGTGATTGGCATGATAAAATTCCATTCGTCGCATAATTTGGATCGTTTTTCGCGTTCGTTCGTGTTTCGTCGTAATTAACCGAATAACGTGATCATACGACCAAACGAACCGACATCCGACATATTTTTGAGCATGTTTCACGTCCACTATGTTTAGGCATCATTGTAGAGCCTTGAAAATGGCTTAACGGGCTTTAAACGTGTCAAAATAGGCCTTAAACACTTGCAGGGACCAAAACTGTAATTATTGAAACTTGTTACTGAACTGTGGATCTCAGGCAGCCCGCGTAAGCCCCCCCCCCCCTTGAACCTTACGCAGTCCGTGTAAACATGTCAGACCTGCAAAAATGAATTTCCAGCTATTTACAGCCTGTTCCAGCCATTTCCAGCTCTTGCAAATGGTTTTGAGAATCCTATGGGCTGGTTTTAGGGTGCCCAAGGTATTAGAAATCAGGGGGCACACTTGGACGGCCTAGATCGAAGCACGTTTTCCAAGAAACGATCCTAACGGTCTTGGTTTTCCTATAAATAGCAACACCCATTTCACTTCAAAACTCACATTTGATCTGATGGTTCTCTAAGTTGAGGTGCATGCACTTCATACCTAAGAATAATCGGATCAAACTTCCATTCTTGGACCCGTTGTAAGTCCTCTTTCGTTCTTTTATGCGTTTTTAGCATGAAAGTCAAACTGTGTTTGACTTTCAGCTTTGACCAGTCAATGGTCAACAAGAAGTTCGTTTGAACTTCGCAACGTGAGAGTAATCACGATGGTCATAGTCCCTTGTGACTATACCTACTGATTACCACATTGATTAGGTATAGTGACGAGTCGTAGTTTCGGTCAAAATACGCTTTAGTGCGTATTTTGCAACCAAACTACTTTTGGGTATCAAGACCCTTTGTCTTGATACCAAACCTATTTTCAAACTTAGTTAAACATGTTTCAACATGTTTTACTCGTCACTTTTAGTCTAGTGCTTATATAGGGTCGTAAAGTCAAGCGGTCTAAACAACCGCTTAGACTTTCGAACCCGACCCGTTTGGTCGATCATTAGGTTCCGACCAAACACATTAGGTGACCATAGTTGTATAGGGAATAACCTTCCGAGGTTATACCTTATGGTCACTACGTTTAGTTAGTTGTATGATAGGTAGCTTATATGCCTTAGGAAAATTACCAAAATACCCTTTTTGCGCATGAATCCATTTTAAGCATATGTAACCTAAATTTTGACATCTAAACTGATTAAGCAACAATATTAGACATGTTAAGGCATATTTTACTTATCATAGGACTAGTTAGGCGGTCCAAACGCGTTTTACGTGAACGACGCGTTAAAATAGCGTAAGCTACCTAAACGAGTCGTAAAGGGTCGTAAGCACTTAGGTTAGGTTTCATTTTAGAGTGTAGGCTTTGTTAAACCATATTACATGAGTTCCTATACTCATTTGGTTTACGAAACCTCATTCTATCCGATCTTCCGATCTAGGTCCGGTTATTAACATAGTTACCTATATTAGGTGCCGTTTGATTTCCGTGACCCATCTAGCTTTGCTTGGTTGTTGTTCAAGACTTCTAAGCACCCTCAAGTGAGTACATAGACCCCTCTTTTACTGTTTTTAAACTGTTTTAGGGTGAAACACATGTGCCTACTTGTTACTTTCGTGCTTTCCATGTTTTCATATCATATGCTTGTTATGTTCATTAGTACACATATAGTACATGATTTCATGCATGTTTTGCTATGTATGTTCACTTAGCATGCTAGCACATTGTTTTAAATTACATTTTATGCTATGTATGTTCATTTAGTGCATACTTAGTACATCGTTTTTCATTACATTTCTGTTGCATATGTTCACTCAGCATATGGACACATTGTTTTACATTTCTGCCTTGTATGTTCACTTAGCATACTAGGTACATTGTTTTCATAAAACATGCTTACATTTGGTATAACATTTGGTTTGTTTAACGAAACTAATACATTCATTAACACCGATCATGTCGCTTGGTAGTAGGTAGTGGTACCATAGGACTTGACAACTCCCGTTCCTGAAATCCTAGGTTTGTTTGGGTGGAAGGAATGACCGAATCTGACTACATTTCTAGGTAGACCTTTGACATTGTTCTAGGGTTTATCCTACAGTCTCAAGGCTTGGATGTAGATGTTTAACATTACCGCATAGATGTTTGTATCAGTAAAGCATGCATTATTTTACAAAACATAACTTTTGATTATAATTTATCAAATGCATTGTTTTGTACATTTCTTTCTTATAGGGTTGAGTAAATGCTTTTAATCAATAAATGCTTTTATTCACTATACATTACATTTGTTTACACAATAACATTTCAACATTTGTTTGAACATTATATTTGGGTGGTTTGTTTTGGTAAGTGATTTAAGTAACGAGGCGTGTGTAATATGATAAAAGCATGGTGGATACGCCGCTGGTACTTCCTATATATAAGTGCTTTTATGGTATTACATATCGTAGCGTTATTTAAACCCCTTTCAAGTTAGACATAATACATTTTACACTTATATCATATCTTCATGAAACATTGTTTTACAATCAACACATTTTATACAAACTCATTTTTGCTTGTTCATTTGTTTACATGTGCATCTTTCTTTTATATCATTCGATTTCTTGTCACTATTTATATGATTTATATTAAGAAAACATTTTTACAAGGTTCATGACTAACTTTTGTAAAACATCTTCTTTAAAATTATAAGTCATGAATCCTAAATCAATAAAATCTATGTATCTCACAGGCATTTTTATGCTGGCGTACCTATTTTCACATGTGTTTCAGGAGATGATGCATAGGATTGATCAAGTTACACTTAGGCGGACTTGGGCCTTAGTGACAATAAAAGATGCAAGACTAGTTAATTATGTTATGTTTCCTTGTTTTTAAGACATTGTAATTTCTTTTAATCAATAGAACAAAATTTCAATTTCCATGTGTTATGAAACAATGATTCTGTTACAACACTCCCCGACGATTCCGCCATGATTTGTTGTTTTACGTGGTCGGGGTGTGACAATAGGAGGTGGAACTTCATTGAAACCATGGAATCCCACACTGGTTCTGTCATTACTTTTCTTCAAGCCACCCATCATGTGTTTCATAACAAAAGTAGAGTCCCTGAATTGACCTAATTTCTTTTCAAGTTCAACTATTTTGAGTTGTGCATCTGACAACTCTTTGCATTTTTAAGAAATCTCTTTTGTTTTCTCAGCCATCATGTCATGAGCTAAGTCTATGACTTGAAGTTTTTCGTTTAGTTTGCAAGTTAAAACTTCAATTTCAGCTTCATAGCCTTTTATCTTTTTCAAATACAACGACTCGTTTCTTTTTGCAAAAAAGTTTGATTCTTTTATGTTAGACATCTCGTTAACCAGACTTTGGTTTTGTGTTGACAACCTGTCAACCTCACCCTGTAATTCATGACATTTTAAGCAAACAGAAGTAGCAGAGTTACTTACCTCTCCCGTTGATTTGTCTGAGTTAGCCATAAGAGCAGCAAGTTGAGCTTCCATTCTTTTGTATTTTGCATCTCTCTCTTCAGCTTCCCTTTCATGATCAGACTTTGGCTTTTCCTTTTCAGCTTCTGTTGTCTGATCAGCCTTATCTACCTCAGCTTCACTTTTCTTCTCAACTTTAGCATCATCTACTGTAGCTTCACTTTTCTTCTCAACTTCAGCATCATCTACTGTAGCTTCACTTTTCTTCTCAACTTCAGCATCATCTACTGTAGCTTCACCATCATCAACTGGCACAATTTCTGCCATGAAAGCCTGAGTGACATTGTCATCATTTTCCAAGTGTACACTCCAGTCATATGAACCTTCTCTAGCTGTAGAGATCAGCGCTCTCGAGTTATAGTTGTTTGATGCATTCCTATTGTTTGAACTCTGACTCGAAGTCTCCTGCTTTTGTTTTTGACATTCCCTAGCAAAATGCCCATAACTTTGACAGTTAAAGCATCTCACTTTGGTCTTATCGAAACCAACAGTCTTTCCTACAAACTTCCTTCCTATCCGGTTCATAAATCTCTTCACTCGTCTAGAAACATTGGCCATTTGCCATTGTAAATCCATCTCTTCAAGATCATCAGAGTCAATCTAATCATAATCTTCATCTAAAGTGGCAGGATCAGATATCTTCCCCTGAATGTAGTTTTCATAAGAGGCAACGAATGAAGCAAGTAGAGCAAGATTCTCTTCTGCAGACTTAACACTCATAGGCATCGACTTTGCACTACTACTCTGCTCAGAAGCTGATGTTCTTTTGGCTCCTGTTGATCCTCCTGAAGCGGCTACAAAACACACATCACCATCCTCATTCACTGTGACCTGCTCATTTTCACACGATAGAAACATAGTAGCAGAGTCGCTAGAAGCGTTGTGAGATGAAGAAGATGTAAGCCCATTGTAAATCCATGGATCTTGAACCTGATCATATCCAGTGTCTTTCTTCTTCATACTGAGCTCATAAGCTCTCAGCTTGCCAACTACTTCTTCTAGCTCCTTTGTCTCATAATATGCTTCTCCCTTGATCATGAGAGTGTAGATATCCTATTTAGTGGGTAAGGCATCGAGCAGCTTGTCATTCTTCTCTACATCAGAATAGCAATCTATCTCATAATTTTCCATTTCCGACATCAGATGGTAGTGTCGAGTGATGATGTCCTCAAGTGACTCATGTTTCACGTACTTGAAAACAGCAAACTGCTTCTTCAGTAGATCAACTTTGTTTTTCTTGACATCTGCATTTCCCTGATATCGCTTTTCTAATGCATCCCACATATCCTTTGAATTAGTGTACTTCTTGAAGGTATGCTTGGTGCTATCAGGTAAGGACAGTTTTATTGCAGCCAAGGCTCTCTTTTCAGCCTCATACATCTTTTTATCAGCCTCTTGCATGTTCACATAGGCTGTTCTATGTGGTCTGCCCTCAAAGTCGTGTGTTGGGTTTGTATACCCATCTTCAATACATATCTACATGCGTGTGTCCTGATATTCAACGAAGGATTGAAAACGATCCTTCCATGTCAAATAATTTTCCACCTTCATCATCTTAGGCGGTTTGTTGGTAGTGCCAACCTCATGCTCCATTCTCAAAAGCTCATTCAAATTGGTCATGTTTGACATTTTAAACGTTGCAGACTGATAAAACCGTACAAATTTAGTCCAAAACCTGTTTTTACCAAATTATACCGTTAGATTCGTCTCGAGATTACGATTCCAATGATATATAATGTCGAAAACCTTTTTCGGGATTTTCCAGAGTCGTTTTTTTTTGTCCTAAAAATCCAAGGAGTCCAACGGTGCAAACGGTTTCCTGTGATGAGTTACGGATAATTTTCTAAACACGAAACAGTGAAATTTTTCTTACGCAAGCCAAGAAAAATTCCACCATGTCCGAAATGGTCCGAAATTGTCCGAAATGGCCCTAAACCCGATATGGTTATCCGAAATGGTCAAAAATGGTCCGTAATAAACACCTTCTGGTCCGAAATGGAATAATCTGATTCGAAATGAACACCCCTTAATCCGAAATGATCCGTAATCCTTTTGATTGATCCGAAATGCAACTTAACCTGGTCCGAAATGCAACTGTTTGATCCGAAATGATCCGAAATGCAGTATTCCTATCCTAAATGGATCCGAAAAGCAGTATTTCTATCCGTAATGGATCCGAAATGCTTGATTTATGTCCTAAATGATGATGTTTTATCCGAAATCCTTGCTGTTTATCCGAAAGAAGTAGCAGAAACCCTAACACAGCCTCCAAACACGTCCAAACTTCGATTTTTCTGTAGAAAACGATTCTGAACCAAGCCAATCAAGAGCCTAATGCTCTGATACCAATTGTAGGTCCCTTAATCTGTATGGATCGTAACAAAATCGTCGATCTAACCTAGAGTGCGGAATCCCCTAGATCAAATTTCACAGAAAAGAGTAGAAACAGAAATCTCTATAAACCCGATCTTTATTGATTATCTTCACACGATTACAATCAATCAAGATCTCTAATTCGTCCAAGCCTTTGTCTTTCACGAATTCTCTCCAAAGTGATTAAGCTAATTAGATGATTAACCTAAACCCTAATGCTAAGCTTTGTTTATATAGGACAAAGCTTTGCATATGGGCTAGGTCATGGGCAAGGCCCATTTCGCAAACCATCCCCCATATGTGGGTTTGGTTTGGCCCAATCACTCTTAATTAACTATTACAATGCTAAACCCGCTAACTGTTTATCATTTTACTAATTACAAGATATCCAAAGACCAAATCTAAGCTGTTGTCACAAATATGCACCAACATTTTAGAAGAAGCTGCTTAGTGGCAACCTGTTTTTTGGTGTGATATTCTTGTTTGGTGGCATGTCATTAAAGATCAACTCTTGCTTGAAGCTATTTGTAATAATGGAGTCCAAAATAGCATTTTACACTTGTGTTGATCCCTTTATTCCATCCTTATAATCATCAAGAACAAAGCTCACATGATGGCATATCACTGTCATCAGTCTCTTTTTCTTGAATATTTGTCCATCTCATTCAGCAAAATATTATTGAGTTAACCCCCTCAGAAAAAGGATCCATTTCAGTGAAAGCTTTGCCATCTGTGGCGTTTTAAAGGGAGTGGTTTCCAGAGGATATGGCGTTTTTGTGTTTTTCTGGGTGTGATTAATTTCATTGTGTATAGACGCCTCTCTTATAGGAGTTTTTTGGCGCGTAGTTTAGGCGAGACTTTTTATTGTAATAAATGATAGTAATAAAGTAACTGTCTTTTCAGTTACTGTTTTTGTATTTACTGTGTTGATCAGCTTTTATTAGTTTTATAGGTTATAGACGTCCCATCTTCTAAGTTTGGCGTTTTTTTAAATGGCCTTATGCAGACCAACATGACAATATACAATAACGGAGTAAATAAAATATTAAGCAGGAAAAATATTTTTTGTTATTTTTGGCGTTTTGTTAGGGTTAATCATTTTTAGTATTATTTTGGCATTTTGCTAATAAAGATATAAATATATCATTTAATTATCTTAAAAAAGGAAGATTACATAGAAGAAAAAAAAAAGAGGAAAAAAAAATAAAATCCTTCGTCGGAAGGTTCTTTATCTGAATAGTATCCATCACTTGTGTCATCTTCTTCCTCCTCGGAGTCTTCATCTTGATCTTCATCCATGTCATCACATTCACCTTCATTAGCTTCTTGTTCCTGAAGATTCTGAAGCCTCCACCTGAACATGTCTTGCATTAACTTCAATTTTGAGTCTATTTCTGTGTTGGTACAAGTGGCGTTATGCAATTCTTCCATGAAACCCAGTCGTTGCTTTGTCATGATGTTCTCTAGCCAGTAGACTTCCTACTCTCCGCTGTCGTATGTAACCGTCACCATGTCTGTTTCATCATCAAAATGCCATGATGTCATGACAGGGTCTAGCTTCACATCTCCTTTGATTGGTCCAAATTTGCTGGTTAATGCTTTCATAAGCATATGTGTTTCATGGCATTCGTTGTCTAGAGCGATGCCAATGGATATGATTTACCTCTGTATCTCTTCTTCCATTTTCAGAATTGCCCTGACCGTCTTAACATACACCCTCCTTCTGTTGTCAAAATGGAGGACGTATCGCCTGATTCCCAGAGTGTATCTCCACGAAAAGATTGTTGCCATTTTTGGCGTTTTGTTTAAGTTGGCGTTTTTGGTTAACGATTTTTTTTTTGCAGAAAATGGGTAGATTGAAATGATTATGGAAGCTATGTTTTACGTTTGTTTATATAATGATGTTTTTGGCGCGTAATTTAGGAGGGGATTTCTTCTAATAAATGTTAATAACTGAAATTCAGTTATTTTGTGTTGTTTCATCTTCCTGTAATATTCAACGAGTTTTATTTTTAATTTTTGGCGTTTTGTTTTTAATGGCGTTTTATTTTTTTGTATGGCGTTTTATCATTTGATGGCGTTTTGAATATGAGCGGTAAAAGACCCTTTTACCCTTAATGAAGCTCGTCCCACAAAATAATATTGATGTTATTTACGAAAACGCCACCGCGCAATCTAGTCCATGGATTGTTTTGATCGGACGATCCATAAGCGTTCTCACCGTTCTCACACTTTTCACCGTTTTCTCTAAATCCTGACCCTATATGTATATATATATCCTTAGATCGTGAACAAATTTCATTCCATCTACTTTGATAACACTTTCCAAAATAAGAAAATACTAATTTTGAAATAAGATTCTTAAACGCATTATTTAAAATGAAAAATGTTATATTTTCTTTAATTTTTTTATGTATAGTTCATATTAGGGTTATATGTATTCATATCAAAATTTATTTCTATTATGTGTGATACAAGAAACAATATGAAATATAAAAAATATAATTCAAAATTTATAACAATTTTGTTCCTCGAATACAACCAACCTTAATAACATATTTATTAGAAAAAAAAATTCAAGTTTATATAGATGGAAAACACAATTTTTCCGAAGAACTCGATCAACTCAATGATCATCTAAAGGCCTTTCATCTTCTATTATCAAACCCATATAATGCATGGGTCTATAACCTAGTTTAGAATATATTCATACGAGGATTAGATCAAATAAAAAAGTCTCTTTAAAATAAGAAGTTGTAAGAAAGGTATCGAACGAACTTCGATTGACCTTATTCAAGCAACATTTGAAGCGTCTCATCGAAATCTACGATATGAGATTTTAGGTTTTTATTTTTGGATTTATAGCTTGTAAATTTTAGATTTTTTGTTAATATCATTGTGTCTTTTTATTTAGCATTGTGTCTTTTCTATATTTGCGTTATTTTGTTTTTTTGTGACTCATTGTGTCTTCTTTCCTCGACATTGTGTTATATTTCTCGGCATTGTGTTATATTTCTCGGCATTGTGTTAAATTTTACTTGATATTGTGTTATATTTGCGATCTATTATGTGTTTGTACACTTATTAAATTTAAGAAATTTTTGTAGGATAACTTTACCTATTAATATTGTGACACCCCACGAAAACTCTCAAACGCATTAGTTACTTCAGTGACTGCTTGCCAAATTTCAGGACGAAATTTCTTTTAATATGGTGATGATGTGACATCTCGCATTTTCAGGTATTTGCCATTGAGTTTTCCTAATTTAATCTTTGTGAGTCATTGAACGCTCTTGCATTTTATTATACTTATAAGCTATAATAAAACGAACAAACACGAACTAGTGGGACTAGTTTTGCACATACGTTAACAGTTTCAAAGTTTGAAACTTGAGGGACTAGCCTTGTCATAACACACAACTTGTTTTGTTTAGCTTTTTGTTAGTGCATATTTAGTATGTCCGCCCCTATGCGAATAGGCTAGATAGAGCATGTGTTGAATATTGTATAGAATAGTATGAAAACAGACATGGTTTTGTATGTAACATAGTCCATCCGAAAGGATGGAGCCCATTCGGACAGATGGACATCATGTCAGTCCGTAAGCCCATTTGTCCCTAAGGATCTAAACTGTTAAGGTCCATCCGGACAGATGGACATTGGTTATTCGGACAGATGGGTGTTGCCTATACATAGGGATGAGGGGTTCCCATTTTGAAAAGCTTTTGGTTCCCTGAGAGGAGATGTTGTCCAAATGGTTTCACGGGTATGTAACTTCTAATCAGTAATAGAAACCAGATTAAATTGACTTGTTCGGTGTCGATTCTACTTCTACTCATTTCTTATCACCGAACCGGTTATCTCAGGACCAAAACTCCGTCTAACCGGCTGGATCCTGGAATCTCAATTGGTATCAGAGCTACGGTACCGATTCAATCGATCTAATAGTTGATTGAATCACATACGCTCTAGAATTTTGGATTTTTAGGAGGTTTTGACGTTAAACATCAAATAAACATCAAATTGAAGGTTAATTCACGGATGGAATTTGAAATTGAAGACATCATTAGATTCAGAATTGATTTTCACACAATCGTGTGAAGTTTCATCATGAAATTCGTAGAAATAAGGATTTTGGATCTAAAAATGTGATTGGGAATGTTCTTGAGAGGTTTAGAAATTTTTGAGCGGATGCACACATCCGGACGGATGGACATATGCACATCCGGACGGATGGGCATATACAGATTCGGACGAATGGACATTTGGGATAAATTGTCATTTCGTTCCAAAGTCAGTTCATCCAGACGGATGGACCTACTCCATTCGGGTGGATGAACAAACGCATTTTTTGATCCTAATGACGAGGTGAGTCTCCACAAAAAAATTGGTAATAGAAAATTTTATTCGAGTTTTTAACAACCAAGTTGGGTTGTTCGGGGACACCGTCCGGGGCTTCAGCGAACAAATTTGATGATGCGATCACAGATTGTGGAAATTAGTGGGGTAGTCATGATACTGGTGCAGAATGTGTATCTTCTTGGTTATCTGACTATTAGTGGGCCGTAACGTAAAATCCGTAATGATGAAAAAATGACGCTTTGGGGCAAAGCTGTCATATTTTCAGTATAGTCAAGTTTTTCAAATGATAAAAGAGGACTGAATTGCTCAGTTTGAGAGGGAATTCAGTGGTAAGACATCAGAATTTGCAAAAATGAGGGGGAATAAAAAATTTCAATATGAAATTCCAGCATTTTTGAAATTCGTGACGATGAAGCAGTATTCGGGTGGTTCCGACTTCAGATTGTCTGGAGATGCATAGGATCTGGATTTGTGAATTCGTGATCATAGGAAGTTCAGACTCTGTAGATCATGGTCAGATTGACGTCTTAGGGTTTGAGTCCCGGGTCTTCGTCAAGCCGGTCAGTAGGATTAGCATCAGGAGATGATACATATATAATATCATAGACGTGTGATAGTCTAAAGTGTCAGAATGGTCAATCTTCGAGCAAATGAAATTTTTTTCGGACTACTGCAGGGGTGTCACGACCCCAGACCCGGTTTTACCCGGTCTAGAAGCCGCGGGACAGAAACCCGTGGTATTTGTATTTAATTTGGCTGCGGAAATATTAATAGGATCGTTTAAACTGAAAACACCCAATTATTTTATTTCACATTTTTGGGATAAACCCCATAATTTACAATAAAGGAATTTCACGGGGAAATTCCCTGTTTTACAAAAACATGTTTATTTATTTTATTTACTGAGCCACATTCTTCAAGCCGTAGTGCTACGCGGCACTCTTTCCTGGTTCACAGTAAATCACCTGAAACATGTTTAAAAAGATTTTATCAGCGGGAAATACTGGCGAGTCATTCAATTTGCACAAAACGACATAGTGTTACAATTTACAGCATTAAGAGTTTTTACATTTGCCCTTATCTATTAATTATCTGGTCCAGTTGTCACTCGACCGGATCTATGACTGTGGACATATCACTAATTAGGCTCGCCCACCTAAGAGTGATAAATCATTAGTAGTAATGTGCACAAAACCCCCCACATACTGCCAGTAATTAAAGATTAGCAAAGACTTAATCACTGCAAAATATAACTGGAAAATATTTAGGGTTTTGCAAAGCACTTTGATAAAAAGAGAATGACTCACTTTGCAAGTTTAATTGGACAGAACCTTGCCTACTGATTTAGCCTTGTAACCTAGTTAAATAACAATGCACACGAAACTAGGTCAGTAACTTAATACAACATTTACGATAAACTCACGAAATCAAAACCCTCATGACGAATGACAAAGCATAGCCCGAATTTGGGCAGCACTTAAACATCCATCGGATCGGTTTCAATCGATCAGACATTGTATCGTAGCAGTGATCGAGTTAATACCCTGTACTCGTAGCAGCGTCTCGACACCTTAACACTCGTTTTTAAGCAGAAAAGGGACGTTTTGAACTAAATTTCGAACACAGAAGCAAGTCCCATGCACGAGCAATTTATAACAGAAATTTGGGTTTTACGCGGCCCGCGTAAACCCAAGAGAGATCTTACGCGGCCCGCGAGGGCCGCCCTAGCTACGATTAGGGCTAGCGTGTCACGTGTAGGCCCGCCACGTGGCCTAAAGCTTATCCGGTCGAATTACCTAGCTATCGCGGCCCGCGTAAGCTTCCCTTAAGTCTTACGCGGCCCGCGAGAGACCTTTAAATTTTGATTTTCTTGATTTTCAACAAGGATTAGGGTTTTAGGGGTCCGGGTTTCTACTTACGGGTCGTTTTGGGGCAATTTTGCAGGTCCTTGCATCCTCCCCACCTTATTTAAAATCTCGTCCTCGAGATTTACTGAAACAGGTAAGGATATTTTTGCTTCATTTCCGATTCCAATTCCCACGTGTATTCAGGTCCTCTTTTCGAATCCCACTTGACTTTGACTAGTACCAGTCTTTTGCGCTTGAGAAATTTGACTTTTTTGTCTTCTATTTGGAGCGGTTTCTCAACAAATTTCAATTTTTCATTTACCTCTATATCTTGTAGGGTTACTACCAGGGATTCGTCAGATAAACATTTCTTGAGGTTGGATACATGAAATACGTCATGTACCCCGGCTAGTTCTTCTGGCAGTTGTAAGCGATAGGCAACTAGTCCTATTCGCTGGATCACTGGGAAGGGTCCTATGTACCTTGGACTTAGCTTTCCTTTCTTACCGAACCAAACAACTCCTTTCCAAGGAGAAACTTTTAAGAGTACCTTGTCTCAAACTTGAAATTGTAGTGGCTTACGTCGATTGTCGGCATAACTTTTCTGGTGATCTCAAGCTGTTTTCAGTCTTTCCTTGATTTGAGTTATCTTGTCGGTGGTTTCCTATACAATTTCGGGACCTGATAATTGGCTTTCTCCTATTTCTGCCCAACAAACTGGAGTTCTACACTTTCGTCCATACAGTGCTTCAAATGGGGCAGCTTCGATACTTGCATGATAACTATTGTTATAGGAGAATTCGATTAAGGGTAGGTGGTTATCCCAGTTTCCACCAAAATCTCTTACACATGCCCTGAGCATGTCTTCCAGAGTTTGGATTGTCCTTTCACTCTGTCCGTCTGTTTGGGGATGATAAGCAGTACTTAAATTCAGTTGGGTCCTCATTGCTTTTTGGAAACTTGTCCAGAAATGTGAAGTGAAACGACTATCCCTATCCGATACAATGGAGAGTGGAATTCCATGTAAGGATACTACCTCGTCTACGTATAACTTTGCTAATCTTTCCATGCTAAAAGTTTCCTTCATGGGCAGAAAATGAGTTGATTTGGTTAATCGATCCACAATTACCCAAATCGCGTCGTTGCCTTTTCTGGTTTTGGGTAACTTAGTAACAAAGTCCATTGTTATGAGTTCCCATTTCCATACAAGCATTTCTAATTATTGAAGTAAACCTGAAGGTTTCTGGTGTTCTGCCTTAACTTGCGAACAAGTTAGACACTTAGATACATATCTAGCTATGTCCTTTTTCATTCCTATCCACCAGAAGTTATTTCTTAAATCTTGGTACATCTTATTATTTCCAGGGTGTATGGTATATCTAGATTTATGGGCTTCCTTTAAAATTTTATTTCTTAAATTTCCTTGCTTAGGTACCCAGATTCTTTTCTTGTGGAATCTCCAAATTCCATCAGTCCCTTGCTCTAATTCTTTTATCTTTCATTTTATTCCTTCAGCAACATCCTTGATTGCTGTTTCTTGAATGTTCTTCAGTTGTTCCATTAAATCTAACTGTAGATTTAATCTAAGAGCACGAACTCGTCTATGTTTTTCATGATACTTACGACTTAGGGCATCTGCACCTACATTTGCTTTTCCTTCGTGATATTGAATATCACAGTCGTAGTCACTTAGAATTTCCATCCATCTTCTTTGCCTCATGTTTAATTATTTTTGCCCAAATATGTACCTTAAACTCTTATGATCCGTATAGACAGTAAACTTACTCTCATACAGATAATGTCTCCAAATCTTAAGGGCAAAAATTATGGCTCCTAATTCTAAGTCATGAGTTGTATAATTTTCTTCGTGCTTCTTCAATTGTCTGGATGCATATGCAATTACCTTTTTGCGTTGCATTAGCACGCATCCTAATCCTAGCTTAGAGGCATCACAGTAGACTTCAAAATCTTCCGTTCCTTCTGGTAAAGCTAGAATTGGGGCTTTTGTTAACCTTTGCCTTAAAATCCTAAAGGCCTCTTCTTGCTTGGGTCCCCATTCAAACTTAACGGTTTTACAGGTTAGCTTAGTTAATGGTACAGCTATCTTAGAAAAATCCTTGATGAAGCGCCTATAGTACCCAGCTAATCCTAGAAAACTTCTAACTTTCGTAGCTGATTGCGGGACTTTCTAGCTCGTGATCGCTTCTATCTTGGAGGGATCTACGTGAATACCTTCGTGATTCACCATGTGTCCTAAAAATTGCACCTCCTGCAGCCAAAATTCACACTTCAAGAATTTGGCGTAAAGCTTTTCTTTTCTTAACAAAGTTAAGAGTGCTCGTAGATGCTCACAATGCTCGTCCTGACTTTTGGAATAAATAAGTATATCGTCGATGAAGATAATTACAAATTTATCCAAGTACGGCTTACATATTCTATTCATCATGTCCATAAATGCTGCAGGAGCATTTGTTAGTCCAAATGGCATGACTGTAAACTCGTAGTGACCATACCTAGTTCTGAAAGCGGTTTTAGGTATGTCTTCTTCTTGTACCTTCAACTGATGATATCATGAGCGCAAGTCTATCTTAGAGAAGTATCTAGCTCCTTGAAGTTGATCAAAAAGATCATCAATCCTAGGTAATGGGTATCGATTCTTAATTGTAACCTTATTCAGTTCCCTATAATCGATACACATTCGCATTGAACCATCCTTCTTTCTCACAAACAACACTGGTGCTCCCCAAGGGGATGAACTAGGGTGTATAAATCCTTTACTGAGCAACTCGTCTAATTGCTTCTTTAGTTCTAACATTTCAGTGGGTGCTAACCGATAGGGTGCCTTGGCTATTGGTGTAGTTCCAGGAACTAGATGAATTCAAAATTCTACTTCCCTATCTGGTGGTAATCCTGGTAGTTCTTCTGGGAATACATCCGGGTATTCTGATACTACAGGAATTTCCTTAAGTTCCTTACTTTTGGTGTTAATGATTACCGAAATTATATACACTATTCCTTGCTTTCGTTCATAACTAGCAACTTTCATTACTGAAATGAATTTTAATGGTTTACGTGACTTATCTCCTGTAATCATAATTATTTCTCCTGCGGGTGTATGAATTTCTATGGAATTCTTATCACAGAGGATTCGAGCGTGGTTGGCTACCAACCAATCCATTCCTAGCACAACATCGAATCCGGCTAAATTCATAGGTAGCAGGTTTGCAGAAAATTTGTGGCCTAAAAGTTCTATCTTCCCTTCTTGAAGAATCTTATCTATTTTAACAGAATTACCGTCGGCTGTTTCTACCGTATAAATCTGCCTAAGTTTAGTTCAGGGTAGCTTAAGAGCTTGGCAGAATGAAGTATTTATAAAACTTTGGTTTGCACCAGAGTCAAATAATACTTTTGCATAAACGTCGTGTACCAAAAACATACCAGCTATTATATCAGGAATCAGATCTGCTTCCTGAGTAGTCAACTGGAAGACTCTTACATTTTTCTTATTAGTTCCTTCAGCAGGTTTGGCCTTGTTGTCAGCTGGCTTGACCAGTTTTGGGCAGTCGGGCCTGAAGTGCCCTGTTTCGCCGTAGTTGTAGCAGATTACTGATTTCTTCCTGCAATCCTCTTCACGGTGACCTGGTCTCTTGCAGAAATTGCAATTTTCCCTACACTTTCCAAAATATTTCTTTTTACAATTTCCACAGAATGGCGGGGTGGAAGATTGCCCAGTACCCTTTTTCTTGTAATTACTAGTATTACCCCCACGGAAGCCTTGGGTAATCTTCTGGGCTAATTCCTTCTTCCGGTTTTCTTCCCTCGTGCGTACCAGCCCGTCGGTTAAAGTGTTGGCCAATTCCACCGCATCGTCAATGGTGCGGGGTCTCGCATCTTTGACGATATCACGAATCTCGCTAATTAAACCCCAAATGTAGCGAGAAATAAGTACCGGTTCTGGCGAAGCCAGAGTTGGTACAACTCTAGCATACTCGAAGAATTTCGAAGAATACCCTCGACAGTCAACATCCACCATTCGGTGGCTCAGGAACTTATTTGCCATTTGTTCCTTTTCATACTCAGGACATAATTTTCTTTCCACCAATTGCTTAAATTCTTCCCAATTCATAGCGTAAGCCATGTCACTTCCTTTAGCCTGCAACACCGTATTCCACCATTCTAATGCCTCTTCCTTGAAAAGGTGAGAAGCATACGTGACCTTATCCTCCTCGGCACATTTACTAATTTTAATTACTGCTTCAGTTTTCTCTAACCAACGCAGTGCAGCAGTCGCCCCTTCATTTCCTGCAAATTCAACAAGTTTACAGGCAAGAAATTCTTTATAGGTGCAACCAGGTGTTGCAATTTTCATTTTCTTAAGTATTGGGGCTTGAATCACGTTGTTGTCATTGTTGCCACCTCCGTTAACACTGTTACTGAAATTATCGTCACGCGTGCGTTTACTGGGGTTGGCTTGCTAAGGCTCAACAGGGCTTTTAACAGCAGCGACGATTGCCGGGATAACATTGGCTATTCCCTGGGCAACGATATTTTCTATATCTTGCCTATTAAGAAAGTGATCCTCATTGTTTTGCTCAGATTGGTTAACTTCGTTAACTGGTTCATTAACGGCGTGTTCCATCTGATAATTAACAATATATATATATATAAATTATTGGCACAAAATAAATAACAACCAAACACAATAAAGTAATCACACATAATCATGCCAACACGTATAGCCAAAATTGTTGACTTTGCGACTTTCATATTTTATATATATATTAGTATGCATCGATACACACCAGTTATATTACAAAAGTTTTATTTTGAGTTATTTTACATGATTATATTTTTATTATTTATTATTATATTGTTATTATTATTAAACACACAACCACAGTTAACCAGCCTTTCAGAAACGACGCTCCCTCTCATCGTATTTCCACGTGATTTTCTCCCCCACATCCCGAATTCTATTTCCTGCCTCCACCAGCTCCTCACCATAGTGACG
The DNA here is from genome assembly GCA_030545235.1 of Helianthus tuberosus. NCBI lineage: Eukaryota > Viridiplantae > Streptophyta > Magnoliopsida > Asterales > Asteraceae > Helianthus > Helianthus tuberosus. The sequence goes on from CM060361.1 coordinate 21,637,381, forward strand.
GAGTTCAGCCAAGTTTTCTCTGCTCGTAGGTGGGTTTGGTGTAGGCTCAGGGTTAAACTGGGGAAAATAGACGTTGGGGTTATTCATGAAATTCTGAAATTACCAGTCATTCGTCCACAATTCCTCCAATTCTCCGGATAGCAGGTTCCAAATTAACTGGAAGTTGTGATTCAGCGGGGTAATTGAAGAGGTTTTCATCGGCAGGTCCGATGAGGTCACAATTCGCCAGTTTGCGATCCAGCTTCTCCCATGGTGGCATTTCCTGGGCTTGCCCGGAACTTTCCACGGTCTCTTTTCCTTTCCCTTTTTTCCTTCGGATCCTCGGTCTTTTTAACCTTCTGTGCAGCTGGCTTCTTCCTACGCCCACGTTTCTAGTCCAAGATTCTCCTCCTCTTTTTCGGCTTTGGTTTCTCCTGGTAGGCCTGGAATGTTAGTGGTTCCTCTGTATCTGCCAGGTAGCCAGATGGGTTTCCTGTGGTATCCATATCAGTGGTATGGATAGTAAAGTTTCGGAGTGCCTCTGACAGTTCATTCATGCTGTTAGCACACATGAAGAAACACACAAAAAGTTAAGTTAAGATTTTATTTATTGTAAATTAAATTTTCGCAGAATCACAAAATGGCAATTAGAAAAAATAAGTATTTCTAAATACTTAATTGGCTTAAATCAGTGGCTCTGATACCACCTTTTTCTGTCACGGCCCCCGACCCGGTTTTACCCGGTCTAGAAGCCGCGGGACAGAAACCCGTGGTATTTGTATTTAATTTAGCAGCGGAAATATGAACAGGATCGTTTAAACTGAAAACACCCAATTATTTTATTTCACATTTTTGGGACAAACCCCATAATTTACAATAAAGGAATTTCATGGGGAAATTCCCTGTTTTACAAAAACATGTTTATTTATTTTATTTACTGAGCCACATTCTTCAAGCCGTAGTGCTACGCGGCACTCTTTCCTGGTTCACAGTAAATCACCTGAAACATGTTTAAAAAGATTTTATCAGCGGGAAATTCTGGCGAGTCATTCAATTTGCACAAAACGACACAGTGTTACAATTTACAGCATTAAGAGTTTTTACATTTGCCCTTATCTATTAATTATCTGATCCAGTTGTCACTCGACCGGATCTATGACTGTGGACATATCACTAATTAGGCTCTCCCACCTAAGAGTAGAGATGGGCATAATAACCGGTTCCAAACCCGAACCGGTAGAACCGACCTGGAACCGGTTCCAGTTCCTACCCGTCTTATAGAAGAACCGGTTCCGGGTTCAAACAACCCGTTGGTTCCAACCCGGTTCCACGTTTTATTAATAAAATAGGTTCCTACCCGGTTCTTACCCGGACCCGGTTCCTACCCGTAGGTTCGTACCCGGTTTCTACCGGACCAAAACCAGCATCAGCGTGACGGTAGAGACGTTAGGATGAATACAAAAGAGTGAAATTACATAGGTTGTAGCTTTTTTCGGTAGCCGGAGTTGACGTCTGCAAGTTGTGTTTGAGGTGAGATATGGCGATGCAGAGCAAATACAAAAGAACACAAGAAAACTACAACTAAGAAGAAAGTCATTTGATGAGTTAATCAGGTTCGTAATTTGATAACACATAAAAGATGAACGAAACGAGTTATCAAAATCAAATAAAAGAAAACGAAAATCAATTCTCAAACCCTCAACGCATCTTTCCTCGGGCCGGTTTGGGTTTAATGTGAGTTTTCCGGTTCAAAACCCGGGTAGGAACTTGTTCCTACAATATTTTTAATGGTTAAAACCCAGGTAGGAACTGGAACCGGTTACACCAAGAACCGGTTCCAACCCTACCCGGAACCGGTTACACTCGGTTCTAGTTTTAATGGTTAAAACTCGGGTTGGAACTGGAACCGGTTACACCAAGAACCGGTTCCATTGACACTCATTCAAGAACCGGGTACGGTTTGGAACCGGTACCGGTTCTTAAAAAGAACCGGATATGCCCATCTCTACCTAAGAGTGATAAATCATTAGTAGTAATGTGCACAAAACCCCCCACATACTGCCAGTAATTAAAGATTAGCAAAGACTTAATCACTGCAAAATATAACTGGAAAACATTTAGGGTTTTGCAAAGCACTTTGATAAAAAGAGAATGACTCACTTTGCAAGTTTAATTGGACAGAACCTTGCCTACTGATTTAGCCTTGTAACCTAGTTAAATAACAATGCACACGAAACTAGGTCAGTAACTTAATACAACATTTACGATAAACTCACAAAATCAAAACCCTCACGACGAATGACAAAGTATAGCCCGGATTCGGGCAGCACTTAAACATCCATCGGATCGGTTTCAATCGATCGGACATTGTATCGTAGCAGTGATCGAGTTAATACCCTGTACTCGTAGCAGCGTCTCGACACCTTAACACTCGTTTTTAAGCAGAAAAGGGACGTTTTGAACTAAAATTTCGAACACAGAAGCAAGTCCCATGCACGAGCAATTTATAGCAGAAAGTTGGGTTTTACGCGGCCCGCGTAAACCCAAGAGAGATCTTACGCGGCCCGCGAGGGCCGCCCTAGCTACGATTAGGGCTAGCGTGTCACGTGTAGGCCCGCCACATGTGCGACACGTGGCCTAAAGATTATCCGGTCGAATCACCTAGCTGTCGCGGCCCGCGTAAGCTTCCTTTAAGTCTTACGCGGCCCGCGAGAGACCCTTAAATTTTGATTTTCAACAAGGATTAGGGTTTTAGGGGTCCGGGTTTCTACTTACGGGTCGTTTTGGGACAATTTTGCAGGTCCTTACACGGGGAATGATGATGTTTGTTGGTTAAGTTGCTGCCGGAACTAGCAGAGAAGCCTATACATCTGTTATCGTGACTGAAGAGGAAGAATGTGAATTTGATTGTGGATGAATGTTTCTGAGATTTGAATGTGTTACCAGATGTTTCTGATTTATTAGATTGATCAAGGAGATTCCGCATCCTTGATTAGTTATCAGTCTTGTTACTATCCATCGGGAATAGGGGACCTATAGCCACACCGTTACCCTAGCTCTCGTCACTAACACCCAAACAAAAGAAAAGAAGATTGTAGATATTCCCATCGTTCGTGATTTTCCTGAGGTATTTCTCGAAGAGTTATCCGGCCTTCCACCTCACAGTCAAGTTGAATTTCAGATCGAGCTAACTCTTGGAGCGGCACCTATAGCTCGAGCACCTTACATATTAGCCCCATCCGAACTGAAAGAGTTATCCACGCAATTGTAGGAACTGCTAGAAAAGGGTTTTATCCGTCATAGCTCGTCACCCTGGGGAGCCCTTGTACTTTTCTCCAAAAAGAAAGATGGTACGTTTCGCATGTGCATCGACTATCGTGAACTGAAAAAAGTGACCGTCAAGAACCGTTACCCACTCCCACGCATCGACGTTCTGTTCGACCAGCTGCAAGGGTCGAGTTACTATTCCAATATTGATCTGAGATCAGGCTATCATCAGCTGAGAGTCCGAGACGAGGACATCTCTAAAACGGCCTTCAGAACTCATTACGACCATTATGAATTCCTTATTATGCCATTTGGAATGACAAATGCACCTGCAGTTTTCATGGATCTCTTGCATCGAGTGTGCAAACCTTACCATGACAAATTCGTAATCGTATTTATCGACGACATCCTGGTCTACTCAAAGAATCGAGAGGAACACGAGCAGCACCTACGTCTTATTCTGGAACTCCTACGAAATGAGCAGCTTTACGCCAAGTTCTCGAAATGTGACTTTTGGCTTCGTGAAGTCCATTTTCTCGTACACGTAGTGAATGAAGCTGGGATTCACGTTGATCCAGCTAAGCTTGACTTTATCAAGAACTAGCCTACACCTAAAACTCCAACTGAAATCCGCCAATTCTTGGGTTTGGCGGGTTATTATCGAAGATTCATCGAGGGTTTCTCGAAGATTGCTCAACCCCTTACAACTCTAACCCAAAAGGGTATCAGATACAAGTGGAGCGATGCTCAGGAATCTGGGTTCCAGAGGCTAAAGGAGAAACTTTGTAGTGCTCCTATTCTTTCATTACCCGAAGGCAGCGATAATTTTATCGTCTACTGCGATGCGTCTATTCAAGGACTCGGTTGCGTGTTGATGCAATGCGAGAAAGTTATTGTTGTTGTCAGAATTCGTGTTGAAGCTGACCTTATCCAAAGACCAAAGACTGTGAGATTCTGAAGACTAAAGTTACCTTTGTAAGCTATTGTCAAGGGGGAGTTTGTCGGTGCATGTTATGTGACAACAGCTTTGGTTTGGTTTTTGGATATTATACATGACATGGATCAGTTAGAGTTTGGGTTTTGTAAATGAGTCCAAGTAGTCTAGCCCGAATTCAGTTTAGAATGTGTGTGGGCCTAGCCCAATTCGTATGTATGTTGTAACTATATAAACAGCCTTGAGCTTTAGTTTTAGGGTTAGACCTTTAGACATTCAGCCATTTGTTAGAGACTTCAAGACATTTGAGAGTTTGAGAGAAAACACAGATTATTGGCTATGAGTTCTCAGTAGATCTTGAGTGATTGTAAAACAGTTTATTGAGTTTGATAATCACAAAAGATCAGCTTGAATATTGTGTATTCATGTTTCTTCATCTACATAATATTCTTGTTTCTGGTTTATTAGATTGATCAAGGAGATTCCACATCCTTGATTAGTTATCAGTCTTGTTACTATCCATCGGGAATAGGGGACCTACAGTTATTGCTTATGCCTCTCGACAACTCAAAGTTCACGAGAAAAACTACACTACACACGACATAGAGCTGGGAGTTGTAGTCTTCGCACTTAAGATATGGAGACATTACTTGTACGGTACCAAATGCATGATTTACACTGATCACAAGAGTCTCCAGCACATATTGGATCAGAAGGAGTTGAACATGCGGCAACGCAGATGGGTCGAACTCCTAAATGATTACGAGTGCACGATCAAATACCATCCGGGCAAGGCAAACGTTGTAGCGGATGCCCTCAGCCGAAAGGAAACTGAACCTAAGTGTGTCTGTGCGCTTCAACTTACCATTCATTCGAACCTTCCTAACAGAATCCAAAGCGCTTAGGTTGAAGCACTAAAGGAGGAAAACCTCCTAGCTGAGTCCATGTGGGAAAATGGAAAAGCAACTCGAACTTAAAGACGATAACATCTATTATTTCATGGAGGGTATCTGGGTTCCATCCTACGAAAACCTCCGAGAGCTTGTGATGAACGAAGCACATAAATCTTGCTACTTGATACACCCCGGTTCTGACAAGATGTATCACGACCTCAAGGTCTTGTATAGGTGGCCTAACATGAAAGTTATCATAGCAAAGTACGTTAGTAAATGCTTGACCTGTGCTAGGGTCAAGATCGAATACCAAAAGCCGTCAGGGCTTCTGCAACAACCAGAAATACCCACATGGAAATGGGAGGAGATTTCCATGGATTTTGTCACCAGCTTACCCAGGTCTCAAAGCGGGAACGATACCATTTGGGTGATCGTAGATCGTTTAACCAAATCCGCACACTTCCTTGCGATTAAAGAAACTGACATGTTTTCGAAACTTGCAAGCATCTACCTGAAGGAAGTAGTTTCTAGGCACAGGGTGCCAACTTCTATTATCTCTGATCAAGATCCACGTTTCGCATCCGATTTGTGGCAAGCTATGCAAAAATCCTTCAGCTCACATTTAGACATGAGCACCGCTTGTCACCTGTAGCCAGATGGTCAAACTAAACGTACCATCGAAACCCTTGACGACATGCTCTGAGCATATGTCATTGACTTTGGTAATGGCTGGGAATGACACTTACCTTTGGTAGAGTTTTCCTACAACAACAGTTACCACACTAGCATTCAGGCAGCACCTTTTAAGGCATTGTACAGACGATAATGTCGATCACCTTTATGTTGGGCAGAGGTTGGCGATAGCCAAATCACTAGCCCTGAACTTATACTTGACACTACGGAGAAGATTTCCCAGATTTGCGAACGGATGGCGGCAGCTCGTGACCATCAGAAAAGCTACACTGATAAGCATAGGAAACCTTTGGAGTTCCAAGTTAGGGACCGAGTTTTGCTAAAGGTCTCACCTTGGAAGGGTGTGGTACGCTTTGGAAAAAGGGCCAAGCTTAATCCGCGATACGTCGGACCTTTTGAAATCACCGAGAAGATTGGTACAGTCGCGTATAGACTGAACTTGCCTAAAGAACTCAGTGTGGTACATAATGTTTTCCACGTGTCAAATCTGAAGAAGTGTCTATCAGATGAGACTCTCATTGTATCTTTTAAGGAACTCACTGATAGGATTGTCGCGCTCCGGTCAAAGATAATATTTATAAGCCCAAATTACCCTTAAGAAATAGCTAGTGGTAGAAAGGGGTCGATCCACGAAGAGTATGTGGTTTGCGAATGGATTTACTAAGACTAAGATGGTTGTCACAATTTATGAAGCTTGCTAATAAAATTCTTGTGTTTTTGTTTTGTTGGAAAGATGTCTAAACTATATGTCTAATAAAAATGATGAAATGAACCAAAAAATGGTGAATTTGACCGTCCCCGAATTCGAACTCGGGTCTAGGCCACACCCTTTCGCGCGCCTAGCCAACTTTGCTAGGTGCCTAATGTTGTGAAAGTTCTATTTTAGATAACTATAAGCACTTACTTGAATACAAATTCCTAGTTAACAATGGTGATAAATATGAGATTTCTAAACAATGACAAGTAAGGAATCACACCCGGTTTCGGTAGTTGCTAACTTATGGTTTCTATAAGTTTAAGGCTTCAATTCAAATGCATACAATTAGCGGATTTAGTGTACCGTGACTTAGGTGCTAATAACTATCAACGCTCAATGAACGGACAAGAATACACTTTGTAATCAACACAAGTAAATCCTAACCAAGACAACGCATATTACACATAACCATTTCATAAAGTCATAACTTTTAACATCGCTCGACAGTTTATGAATTAGAAACAAATGTAAGCTATTGCCAAAGGTTTCTAAAATCATACACAAATTGTCACAAATTGAAGCAAGAACAATTCAAAACCATAAATTAAACAACTACCTACACCGGGGTGAAACCGAGAAGATTAGCCACTCATGGTTGCCGGAGCTTGTTCACCGGATAATTGAAACTTGCCGGAAGTCATGGTGGAGCTTGGATGATAGAAAATGATGAATACTCCTTATGCAGGATGAAAGCTTGTAGACTATGATGGTGAGAATTGCAACTACGTAAAGATGGATTTCTGGAATAGAACTTGGATATCGAGGTGTTCAGTGGTTTATTTCTTGTTTTGTAAATGAATGTGTAGCTCTCCTTCTTCTTTGATGATGAACTCCTTTTATAGCCATGGAAGATTTGGAGACTTTGATGATCTTGATGTTCATACCTCCATATGAACTCCCATGCTAGAGGATTTTTGAGTTGCATAATTTCTCCAATTGCTGCTCACAATTAATGGTCTTGGCATTCAATTGACTAAAAACCCGTATTAAGTGAAAACAATCAAGTTGCAATCATTGAAAAAGGCATCCAAGAATAATTCTCCGGAATGAAAATCTAGCCACCGTCCCCGACTGTGGAAGTGGCCGTCGGCGACGGAGTCTAGAAATGTCATTTTCTATTTTCTTCATAACTTCTTCGTTATAGCTCCGTTTTGCGCACCGTTTTCGCCTACATTTTTGTAATTCAGCCCTCTATCATAATATCTTTCAATATCTTCATGTTAACTCCATTAATATTCCCTAAAACACATCCAATCTTCGTGGTTAACCCGGTTTTTGTTCATTTCACATCCCTGGTTGATGACCTTTGATCCCGGTGACCCGTAAAGCTCCCAATTAGCTTCTTAATCTTCACAAGACCTACAAAACATAATTCCTTTTACAAGTAGGCTATTCGAGATTAAACATATGTAAAAACATAAAATTAAACATAATAAGGCACCGGTTTTTGACCACGCATCACTCACGATCGATGATCAGCTTTGCTTCATTGAGGAACCGGTCGAGATCATGCACCGGAAAATCAAAACCCTCAAGCGTAACAAGATACCTATAGTTCGAGTTCGTTGGAGCTCACGTCGAGGCCCAGAGTTTACCTGGGAACGGGAAGACCAGATGATGCTTAAGTATACCCAGTTGTTTAAAAACCATACTTCCAGTACTGAAGCTACTACTAAATTTCTTGATGAAATTCCAAACCAACAGGGGGATGATGTGACACCCCGCAAAAATGCTTAACTACACTAGTTGATTCAGTGACTGCGCGCTAAATTTCGGGACAAAATTTCATTGAACTTCGGGATAATGTGATAATTCAGGTTTTCCCTACTCGTTCCGTTATGCGTTGTAATTACGTGAAGTTAATGAATGTGAGTCATTAAATTAAATTTCTTATATGTAAATGTTATGTGGAATGTATGTTTCAAGATATAATATTATAAATATTAGAATTACAACCGCACACTCCCATCCGGCTCGTACACTGCCCTCTGGCCGCAAACCCCTCGAGCTCAACTGTTGGGCTGCACACTTCCAATAAGAGGAGGGCTGTGACATCTGTGCTTGTGTAATCATTGTACAAACTCTGAACAATACAATATTAATAAAACAGTGTGTTTTGATCCCAATGTTTTTCATTTATGTTTGACATTATGCACGTGTTGATTTTTTGATTTATTTCAAACTCTATATCGCTTTCTAGAAAGTTATACGTAAACTGATGCGTAAACGTAATCAGTTTAACGCGACAAACACTCCGAGACAGCAACATAAACTTAACATACCTTAAATAACGTTTACATAACTTAGAAATAAGTTTTAAAGGCTTTGGTATGACAAAAACAAGTTTATTCGCTCTCAGGGACTATTTGCGTCAACTTGCAAAAGTCTGCCTTTTCGTAAGGCAACGTACAGTCCGGAACTTGATCATAAGCTAAACATACCACATATAACCTAAACATGGCTTAGAAATAAGCTTTGATAGGTTCGGTGGGCGAAAACATGCTTATATGATCTTACAGGGACTAAAAGTGTCAAAAACGACGTAAGTTTGCATTTTCGCGCATATCTTACGTTCTGGCCACATCTGGATGTCCAAAATTTTTGTACACACTAAAATATTTTTATTTTAGTGATCGGCATGCAAAAATACCACTCGTCGCTTAATTTGGTTCGTTTTCGCGTCCGTTTGAGTTTCGTCGTAATTTAACGAATAACGCGACCGTACGACCAAACGAGCCGACATCCGAGAGTTTTCCGAGCACATTTTGAGTCCTCTAAACTTTATTGACCTTGTAGAGCCTTGAAAATGGCTTAACGGGGGTCAAAAGGGCCTGAAATGAGCTTAAACCAAGTGCAGGGACCTAAACTGTAATTATATCAAACTTTGCTGATCTGGGAAGGCCAGGCGGGGCGCGTAAGGTCCTCCCCTAACCTTACGCGGGCCGTGTAAAGACCCCAGCGACCAGAAACTCAGTTTCAGCAACAGTTTGCTAATTCAAGGGCTGTTTATGCAATTTCTTGGTGTGATGAGCAAGTTATCTCTTCCCCAAGGCTTTGTACCTGGTTGTGACAATTGTAGGGCCATGATCATTGCTTGTTGGCCACACAAAACACTTGTCTTGATCTCATGAAGTTGCAACAACTATATATAGCTTGGTCCATTCACTTGTTTCCTTGCTCATTTCTTCTCAATCTCCTTTCTAATCTGCATTGAGAGCTCTCTCATCTGATTGGAAGCTTATTCTTTGTAGAAAAGATAGCAAGGACCTTTAGTGAGCATTCTTTCATTCTTTTATTGCTTACTAGTTTAAAAAGTCAAAAAGTGTTTGACTTTCAGTTTGACCAGTCAATTGGTCAAGTCAAAGTTCAATTGAACTTTGCAACGTGATTGTAATCACGATGGTTATAATCCTTAGCGATTATACCTACTGATTACCACGTTAACTAGGCGTAATGACGAGTCAAAATTTCGGTCAAAATGCGTTTTAGTACGCATTTTGCAACGAAGCTACTTTTAGGTATCAAGACACCTTGTTTTGATACCAAATCAGTTTTCTAAGTAGGTTAAACATGTTTTGACATGTTTAGCTCGTCACTATTAGTTTAGTGCTTGTTTAGGGTCGTAAGTTAAGCGGTCTAAACAACCGCTTAGACTTTCAAACCCGACCCGTTTGGTCGATCATTAGGATCCGACCAAGCTTGATTAGTGATCATGGTTGCATAGGGAATAACCATTGAGGTTATACCTTATGATCACCTAGGATTGGTTAGTCATTTGTTAGTTAGCTTATATGCCCATTTAAAATGATCAAAACGCCCTTTTGAAGCATAAATCCGTATTTTGCATATGTGATCAACTTTTTGACATATAATCTAATTTAGCAACATGTTTAGGCATAATTGGGCATGTGAGACTTGACATAGCACATAGTTAACCATCCGAACATAGTATTACGCTAACGACGAATTATAGTAGCTTATACTACCATAATGGGTCGAAACGGGTCGAAAGCACTTAGGTAGACTTCCAAATCAGAATGTAGGGACTATTAAAATCATACCATATGAGTTCAAATACTCATTTGATTTATAGAACCTCATTCTATCCTATCTCCCGATTTAGGATCCGTTTATTAACATAGTTACCTATACTAGGTGCCTTGTTGATTCCGTGATCCTTGGAGCTTAAATTGGTCTTATTCCCAAGACTAATAAGCAATCCCAAGTGAGTACATAGTTCCCCTCTTTTACCGCTTTCAAATACTTTGGGGTGATACACATGTACATATGTGTTACTTTCGTGTTTTACATGCTTTTATGACATAAACATGCTAGTTTCACTTAGTACATATCTAGTACATGCTTTCAATTATGTTTTGCTATGTATGTTAAGCATGCTAGCACATTGATTTATTACACATTTGTTACATATGTTTACTTAGCATATGTACACATTGTTTTACATGACATTTCTGCTATGTATGTTTACTGAGCATGCTAGCACATTGTTTTACATGAATATTTCTACTAGGTGTGTTTACTTAGCATGCCTAGTACATGGTTTTCATAGCATGCTTACATTGGTTATGACATTTGGTGTGTTTAATCGGGACAATAATACATTCATTAACATTGATCACGCCGCTCGGTAGTATGTAATGGTACCATAGGAATTGACAACTCTCGTTTCTGACTTCATAGGTTTGTTTGGAAGTTGGGAATGACAGAATCCGATATACATAACTTAGATGAACCTTTAATTTGTTTAAAGGTTTGTCGCCACAGTCTCAAGGCTTGAATGTATGCGATTAACATTACTGCATAAATGTTTGTAATCATAAAGCATTGTTTTCTGTAAAACATGACATTTGATTTAAACTTAGGTTTATTCAAAAACTTTGTTTTGTACATTTTTCTACGGGGTTGAGTAAATTCTTTTATTCACCGTACATTGTTTCACATTGACATTATCACATAGTTTGAGTAGTTATTTACTACTTGCTATGCATTACATTTGGTTATACATGATACATTTCACACATGACATTGAACATAGTTTACACATAAACATTTTGACATTGGACAAAACATTTTGATTGGTTATTGATAAGTGACTTATGTAACGGGGCTATGTGTTATATGATAAAAGCATGGTGGATACGCCGCTGGTACTTCCTATATATAAGTGCTTTTATTATATTATGCATTGTTGCGTTATCTAAACCACTTGATAGAAACATGAAACATTTTATACAAAGACTCGACATTGTTTTACATATTACACATTTTATACAAATTCATTGTTACTTGGTTATTCATTTAACCATGCATTATCTTTTATTATCATTTGATTTTCAAATCGATTTTCACATGATTTCATAAAAGAAAACAGTTTTACAAGGTTCATGACTACTTTTGTTAAACCATTCTTTTAAACTACAAGTCATGAATCTCTCATAAACAAAACCTATGTATCTCACAGGCATTTTTTATGCTGACGTACCTATTTTTTACATGTGTTTCAGGTGCTGATGCATAAGGATGTTTGTGCTTCACTTAGGCGGACTCGGGCCTTAGTGACTTAAAAGACAGTTATTTGTGTTATATTTAGTTTGAACTTAAAGACAATGTAAACTTTGATCTCAATAATACATAACTTTAATTACCATGGTTGTTGAAACAATAATTTTGTCGCATCACTCCCCGGCGTTTCCGCCGCGGTTTGTTGTTTTGACGCGGTCGGGGTGTGACAGAAGAGTTGGTATCAGAGCCAATGGTTATAGGGAACTAGGTTATTAGTAATGCTTTGACCTAGACTATAACTTTCTAGGACCCTAACACAAGTTATCTTGTGTTTTGATCTTAAAACAATACATGTCACCTATCCTTAGGTGATTACCAAAACATAAACACAAATTTCCTAAACGATTTTGAAATCAATCATCTATCCTTAGATGATTCTTTTGGCTCTAAGCCTTCCAAATTTTCAAAATCTCGTCAAAGTTTGGGTCTAAATAATGTGAACACGTGCAAAGTGGAAGAGTGAATGCCTGTACCTTGAGTTTTCTGACTAAGGCTAGAGTGTTCGTATAAATCCGCAGTATCGGACCAGTCACTCTTACCTGGGAACTCTTGGGGTGAGTGTTCACTTATAGGCGAGCATGTCTTCAGCGATACATTATTGTGACCTATTTACTTTGATTTGTCACTGTGTGTTGTTTGTTTGCTTTGTGGTAACAAACAAATGACCACCATCCTTACATTTTTGTCGATTTTTATGACATCTCATTTTCATCACATCATCTCACTCGCTTTCTCTCATGTTTCCTCTTTTAGAATGCCTCCTCGACGTAACGTTCAACAACCTGATGCCGAACTGGCAGCTATTATAGCACAGCAGATGGCTGCTATGCTACCAAATCTCATAGCTCAAATAAACCAAGGCAACAATAACAATGTTAATGCACCTGCTCCGTGCAACTTCAAAAGTTTTAACTTGGCTAAACCGCTCAAGTTTAGTGGTTCTGAAGGAGCAACTGGGCTCCTACAGTGGTTTGAGAGTCTTGAGAGCACGTTTCGCCATGTTCAGTGTCCGAACAACCGTAAGGTCGAGTTTGCTTCAAGTGTATTCCAAAAGAGGGCTCTTACCTGGTGGAATGGGGTAATGAGAGATAGAGGTGCTGATGTTGCTTTGGGTCAGACATGGGAGGAACTTAGAGCCCTTATGATGAGAGAATTTTGTCCTCGTCACGAGCAGAGGGCACTTGAAAATAAGTTCCATGATCTGAAGCAAGACAGTGGTGAGCACCGGGCTTGTACGGATAGATACGAGGAGTTAAGCTTGCTCTGTCCTACAATGGTCACGCCTTTGGATAAGGCTATTGAGAAATACATAGACGGTTTGCAAGATCCTGTTCAGGATATTGTCACTGGCAGCAACCCCACTACCGTCCAACAGGCCATTGAGCTAGCTGCAACCCTGACTGAATCACAAGTCAAGAAGGGTAAACTCCACAGAAAGGGGGATAAGAAGCAGAAACAGTCTGATAGCACCACTGAGAAAAAGGGCAAGAAGGCTGCTGAGTCTTCCAAGAAATCGAGGAAGCGTAAGGCTTCCAAGAATTTCGCTGTCACTGCTCAGACAAATCAGACTGCTCCTAATCAGGCAGCACAGAATCAGGCTGCACAACCTGCTGCCAAGAAACAGTATGCGGGAAATGCACCTCTGTACAACAGATGTAACAGCCACCACCAGCCACAATTGCAATGCCGCATCTGCACGAATTGTGGCAAATCTGGTCATCTTGCGAACACCTGCCGTTTTGCTCCAAACCATAATCAGCCTGCTCAAAACCAAGCAGCACAAAACCCTGCCCAGAATCCTGCACGACCTCACTATCCTCCTGGTTCATGTTTCAACTGTGGGGATCTGACCCACTACAAGAACAACTGCCTGAGGTTGGCAAATGTGAATCAAGCACCGGCTCGTGGTAGAGCTTTCAATCTTAATGCTAACGAGGCACGCGCAGATAACGAAGTGGTGAACGGTACGTTCCTTGTTAACAACCATCCTGCTTCTGTTCTATTTGATTCGGGTGCCGATAAGAGTTTTGTGTCCTTAGCTTTCGAGCCTTTGCTTTCGATGACTAGAACAAAACTAGGAAAGCCCTTGACAGTAGAAGTAGCTAGTGGTGAACCTGTTGTACTCGACTCTGTCCTTCGAAATTGCCAGTTGAACCTTAATAACCATCTTTTCCCTATCGACCTCACACCGATGCAACTCGGGAGCTTTGATGTTATAGTGGGAATGGATTGGTTGGCCAAATACCATGCTGAGGTGGTTTGTTTTGAGAAGATTGTCCGTATTCCGCTTTCGACTGGTGAAATCTTAGAAGTTCATAGGGAGAAACCTGTTAAACTCATGTCTTGTACCCAAGCCCGCAAATACCTACGAAAGAAATATGTTGCCTTCTTGGCACATGTAGTAGAGGATAAAGGCAAGGGTAAGACAATCCAAGATATTCCTGTTGTTCGGGATTATCCTGAGGTATTTCCTGAAGAATTACCTGGTTTACCCCCTGTACGCCAAGTTGAGTTCCGTATCGATCTCGTACCTGGTGCAAATCCTATTGCTAAATTACCTTATCGTCTTGCACCGTCTGAGATGCAAGAGTTATCTAAACAGCTTCAGGAGCTTTCTGACAAAGGATTCATCCGTCCAAGCTTTTCCCCTTGGGGCGCTCCTGTCCTATTCGTGAAAAAGAAACATGGATCTTTCAGGATGTGTATCGATTATTGTGAGCTTAACAAGCTTACCATCAAGAATCGATATCCCCTACCTCGCATTGATGATCTCTTTGATCAGCTACAGGGCGCTACTTGCTTTTCAAAGATTGATCTTCGTTCTGGATATCATCAACTTCGAGTTCTCGAAGAAGATATTCCCAAGACAGCTTTTCGTACCAGATATGGTCATTATGAGTTTACTGTTATGCCTTTCGGTTTAACAAATGCTCCTGCTGTTTTCATGGACTTGATGAATAGGGTTTGTAAGCCTTATTTGGACAAGTTCATCATTGTATTCATTGATGACATTCTGATCTACTCCAAGACTCGAGCTGATCATGAGCAACATCTCCGTCTTACAATGGAGCTCCTAAAGAAAGAACAGCTTTTCGCCAAATTCTCCAAGTGCGAATTCTGGCTTAAGGAAGTTCAATTTTTGGGGCACATCGTCAACGAACAAGGTATACATGTAGATCCCGCCAAAATCAGTACGATTAAGGATTGGGATACACCTACTACTCCTACCGAGGTTCATTCATTTCTTGGTCTAGCGGGTTACTACCGCCGTTTCATTGAAAACTTCTCCAAGATTGCGGTTCCTCTCACTGCTTTAACTCAGAAGAACAAACCTTTTGAGTGGGGATCCAAACAGGAAGAAGCTTTCCAGACCTTGAAACAGAAACTCTGTGATGCACCTATCCTATCTTTGCCCGAGGGTAACGACGATTTTGTCGTGTACTGTGATGCATCCAACTTAGGCCTTGGCTGTGTTCTTATGCAAAGAAACAAATTCATAGCTTATGCATCAAGACAGCTGAAGGTACACGAGAAAAACTACACCACTCATGATCTTGAGTTAGGTGCAGTAGTTTTTGCTCTCAAAATCTGGAGACACTACCTGTATGGTACAAAGTGTGTAGTGTTTACTGACCACAAAAGTCTCCAGCACATCTTCAATCAGAAAGAACTTAACATGAGGCAACGACGTTGGGTTGAACTTCTAAACGACTACGATTGCGAAATTCGCTACCATCCTGGTAAGGCGAATGTCGTGGCTGACGCATTGAGTCGTAAGGAACGTGTCAAGCTTCACTGTGTTCAGGTTCGATCTGACATTCAAACCCGCATAATTCAAGCTCAACATACTTGTGTTACACAAGACTTGACGAGTAAAGAGTTACCGTGTCATACTAATCCTGAGCTTGAACTGAGAGACTTTGGAGTATTCTACTTCATGGGCCGTTTGTGGGTCCCAAGTATAGACAATCTTCGCACCTTGATTATGGATGAAGCTCACAAGTCTCGTTATTCTATTCATCCTGGTGCAGACAAAATGTATAAGGATCTTCGAACCCAGTATTGGTGGCCGGGTATGAAGAAAGACATTGCCTTATATGTTTCCAAATGCCTTACTTGTCTTAAGGTTAAGGCAGAACATCAACATCCCTCTGGATTATTAGAGCAACCAGAGATTCCGGTTTGGAAATGGGAAAACATTTCTATGGATCTCATTATCAAGTTACCGTGCACTAAAAGAGGTCATGACGCCATTTGGGTTGTTGTTGATCGTCTTACAAAGTCAGCACATTTCTTACCGATCCGTGAGGATCTATCTGCTGACAAGCTTGCCAAGATATATGTTGATGAGATTGTATCTCGACATGGTGTTCCTTTGAACATTATATCTGACAGAGATGCTCGATTCTCATCTCGCTTTTGGAGAACCATGCAATCTGCCATGGGTACCCAACTTCATTTGAGCTCAGTGTACCATCCGCAGACAGATGGTCAATCTGTGAGAACAATCCAGACACTGGAGGATATGCTTAGAGCGTGTGTGATTGACTTTGGTGGTAGTTGGGATTCGCATCTACCGTTGATCGAATTCTCCTACAATAATAGTTATCACACGAGCATCAATATGGCTCCTTTCGAAGCTTTATACGGTCGAAAATGTCGTTCACTGGTCTGCTGGAATGAGATAGGTGAAGCTCAGCTTACTGGACCTGAACTCATTCTAGAGACTACAGATAAAGTCAAGAAGATTTGTGATAACCTACAGACAGCTAGAAGCCGTCAAAAGTGTTACGCGGATCGACAACGCAAGCCCTTAGAATTTCAAGTCAGTGATCACGTCCTACTCAAGGTGTCCCCTTGGAAAGGTGTAATTAGATTTGGAAAGAAAGGAAAACTTGCACCACGCTATGTTGGACCATTCAAGATCGTTGAAAGAATCGGAAACGTAGCCTACAGACTTGAGCTACCTCCTGAACTTGGAAATGTTCATCCAACATTCCACGTGTCCAATCTCAAAAAGTGCTTAGCTGATGAGAACCTCCACATACCACTTGATGAAATTCGTGTTGATAACACGATGCACTTTGTCGAGAAACCTGTGGAGATAGTGGACCGTACATTCAAACAGTTGAAGGGCAAACGGATTCGGTTGGTCAAAGTTCGCTGGGAATCTAAACGTGGCCCAGAGTTTACTTGGGAATGTGAAGATCAGATGAAAGCGAATATCCACATCTATTCTCACAAGTTTCCTCTAAATAAATTTCGGGATGAAATTTCCTGAAGTAGGGGAGACTGTGACATCTGTGCTTGTGTAATCATTGTACAAACTCTGAACAATACAATATTAATAAAACAGTGTGTTTTGATCCC
Organism: Helianthus tuberosus; assembly: GCA_030545235.1. NCBI lineage: Eukaryota > Viridiplantae > Streptophyta > Magnoliopsida > Asterales > Asteraceae > Helianthus > Helianthus tuberosus. Next base: position 21,654,857 of record CM060361.1, read on the forward strand.
AATGTTTGTCATTTATGTTTGACATTATGCACGTGTTGATTTTTTGATTTATTTCAAACTCTATATCGCTTTCTGGAAAGTTATACGCAAACTGATGCGTAAACGTAATCAGTTTAATGCGACAAACACTCCGGGATAGCAACATAAACTTAACATACCTTAAATAACCTTTACATAACTTAGAAATAAGTTTTAAAGGCTGTGGTATGACAAAAACAAGTTTATTCGCTCTCAGGGACTATTTGCGTCAACTTGCAAAAGTCTGCCTTTGCGTAAGGCAACGTACAGTCCGGAACTTGATCATAAGCTAAACATACCACATATAACCTAAACATGGCTTAGAAATAAGCTTTGATAGGTTCGGTGTGCGAAAACATGCTTATATGATCTTACAGGGACTAAAAGTGTCAAAAACGACGTAAGTTTGCATTTTCGCGCATATCTTACGTTCTGGCCACATCTGGACGTCCAAAATTTTTGTACACACTAAAATATTTTTATTTTAGTGATCGGCATGCAAAAATACCACTCGTCGCTTAATTTGGTTCGTTTTCGCGTCCGTTTGAGTTTCCTCGTAATTTAACGAATAACGCGACCGTACGACCAAACGAGCCGACATCCGAGAGTTTTCCGAGCACATTTTGAGTCCTCTAAACTTTATTGACCTTGTAGAGCCTTGAAAATGGCTTAACGGGGGTCAAAAGGGCCTAAAATGAGCTTAAACCAAGTGCAGGGACCTAAACTATAATTATATCAAACTTTGCTGATCTGGGAAGGCCAGGCGGGGCGCGTAAGGTCCTCCCCTAACCTTACGCGGGCCGTGTAAAGACCCCAGCGACCAGAAACTCAGTTTCAGCAACAGTTTGCTAATTCGAGGGCTGTTTATGCAATTTCTTGGTGTGATGAGCAAGTTATCTCTTCCCCAAGGCTTTGTACCTGGTTGTGACAACTGTAGGGCCATGATCATTGCTTGTTGGCCACACAAAACACTTGTCTTGATCTCATGAAGTTGCAACAACTATATATAGCTTGGTCCATTCACTTGTAATCACGATGGTTATAATCCTTAGCGATTATACCTACTAATTACCACGTTAACTAGGCGTAGTGACGAGTCAAAATTTCGGTCAAAATGCGTTTTAGCACGCATTTTGCAACGAAGCTACTTTTAGGTATCAAGACACCTTGTTTTGATACCAAATCAGTTTTCTAAGTAGGTTAAACATGTTTTGACATGTTTAGCTCGTCACTATTAGTTTAGTGCTTGTTTAGGGTCGTAAGTTAAGCGGTCTAAACAACCGCTTAGACTTTCAAACCCGACCCGTTTGGTCGATCATTAGGATCCGACCAAGCTTGATTAGTGATCATGGTTGCATAGGGAATAACCACTGAGGTTATACCTTATGATCACCTAGGATTGGTTAGTCATTTGTTAGTTAGCTTATATGCCCATTTAAAATGACCAAAACGCCCTTTTGAAGCATAAACCCGTATTTTGCATATGTGATCAACTTTTTGACATATAATCTGATTTAGCAACATGTTTAGGCATAATTGGGCATGTGAGACTTGACATAGCACATAGTTAACCATCCGAACATAGTATTACGCTAACGACGCATTATAGTAGCTTATACTACCATAATGGGTCGAAACGGGTCAAAAGCACTTAGGTAGACTTCCAAATCAGAATGTAGGGACTATTAAAATCATACCATATGAGTTCAAATACTCATTTGATTTATAGAACCTCATTCTATCCTATCTCCCGATTTAGGATCCGTTTATTAACATAGTTACCTATACTAGGTGCCTTGTTGATTCCGTGATCCTTGGAGCTTAAATTAGTCTTGTAACACCCGGCCAGAGGCGGAAAAGCCAAAGGTGTCACGAAACTTGATAGAATGCATTTGAGCACATGGAGTTAAATTAAGTCGAAATATGTTTAAGGTTCAATTATGTAGATTGCATTCAGATCTGAAAGAAGTATTAGTACAAAAGCAAATTACAAAATAACAAATTGTTTAACAAGCATCATTGATTCAGATTAAATCTAAGGCAGTAAGTCTTGATCCATCCTATGTGAAATATTCTTGCAATTCATGGCATTACACATTGTCACCTGAAACATATGTTAGGAGTAAAAAGTCAACAAAGGTTGAGTGAATTCATAGGTTTTGTTCTGCAAAAATTGTCAATGTGATATAGATAAAGTTTCAACAAAAGTGGTTGTCGATATGTCTTTAAAGCATAAGAGTAATACAAGTAGTCGCTTAGTGGTACATTCAAACCTATGACAATACTCGGAAATATCATCTCACTTCTAAGTTTCACAACAATATGAGAAGTGGGTCTCACTTCTAAGCATCAAAATGTATGAGAAGTGAGATGGGGCGTCAATCCTATAGCGCTATAATACAACCGATGGGCTTATGCAAGTTGATGAATGTAAACTTCTTAAAGCAAACAACAAAGTATTAAGCAAATGCAAAAACAATCGGGGAAACCACAAATAGCAAATAGTTTGTATCACATTGTAACATATGTATCATCCCAAAAATAATGTAAAAAGGGACTATGAACTCACCTTGATTTCGGTAAGTCCAAACAAGTAAGCAAGTGTGAGAGTTCTCGGAAATAAGATTCCACGTCACTCTAATTGATTGAACATGCAACAATATGGAATATATATCAACAATAATGTTTTAATTGGATAATTGTAAATCCTAAATTTATAGGATTCGGTAGTGTTTTGTTTAAATGGTAATTATGTGGTTGGGATAACCTAACAAGAGGACTCGGAAAATGAATATGATATAAAAGAATTATTTATGAAAAATATTTAAATAATGTTATTGTAAAAATATGTAATTGATTTAATATAACCATTGTAATAATAAATCAAATATATTTAACTAGCATAATTAAATAACATAATTAAATATAATAATTATTGGCAAAATTTGTACAAGTGCTATAGTTAATTTATAAAAATTATAAATTAATTTAGATGGTTTAAAATATATATTATTTGATAAATGATAAATATTTTGTTTAAAAGGATTAATATGATAATTATAAAATTAATTATCAAAATAACTATATTAAATCTAAATAATTAAAAATAACATTTTTAATTATTGGACTAGAATATTACTGGTTTAAAATAATTATGATGGCAGAATATTTATATTTAAAATAGACAAATATATATACATAGTTTCAGTGTGAAATAACATGATAATTATCTAAATAATTACCTAAATAATTAATCTAAATCAGAAAAATTATAAATAACATCTTAAATTATTGACATGCAATATTACTGATTTACAGTAATTATTAGGGTTCTGGAATAATTTTATATAAATAAGTGGAATTAAAATGGTTAAAATATCAGTATTTAAGTTTATAGAGTTATAATTATTAAAAATAAGATGTAAATAAACAACCCAGTTTCTGAATTTTTATAAACTCAGAAAAATGTGTACTTTGCAATAGAAATATTTTTTAGCAGAATATATATAATTATATAATTAAAACTGTTAAGTTTAAATAAATGATTTTAACTGATTTAATTATGTAAAATAATCTGTAAATAACCAAACAGTAACTAAATTTAGATAAACTCAGAATAAAGCATGTAATATCATAAAAATAATTTCGAACATAAATTATATAGTTATTTAATTTAAATAAATAAAACTAAACTATGCTTTTAAAGTGTAAATACTGTTTTAATTACACAAATATCAAAATTATATAAAATATCAGTAGGAAAATTATTTTTATACAGTTTACCACTCAAAATAATTATCATAAAAATTTCAGTAATTAACTCATAAAAATAGATTTATTATAAATTTTTAAAGATAAATATTGTTTTTAATTAAATAAAATAGTTTTATAAATATTTTTGCAGATTTTATATTTTTATTATAAGTATCAGTATTTAAAGTATTTATGCTGAAATGTTCAGATTTTAAATATTTAAAACTGATTTAATATGAATTAAAGAACAAACTGTTAAATAAAAAAAATAAATAACAAAATCACTGTTCATCATTTCCCCCAATTCGGTCAACCCAGAAAGTCAACAGCCCAATTAACTATCCAAACCATGATTATAATGTAATTAACTTTGTAGGAACATAACGTAAACTTAAACATACCGATTAACTGAATAAAACGGATCCGGTATCGGGAGGATGTGCGTATCGAATGATTCCGGCAAGAAAAGAATTCCGGCGAGGTTTTCCGATCGGGTTTCTAAAAAAAAACGATTTGTTTAAGTGTTTTGAAGGTATGAGGAGGTTCGTAAGGAGTTAATGGAATTATATAGCACTTAAATTTTATCTCAGATTCGATAAATCTAGAGGTTTGATTTGTTTTCAAATTTAAAAAGTCCGATTTACGGCCGAAAGGTCAATAAAGTATGTTGAATTTAAGCGAAGACGAGTTGGCAATGGGTTGGTGGCTCGTGGGAAATGATCTCAAGTCAAAAGAATGGATTAAAGTCGTATTTGGTGGGTTTTTGTTTGAAATTCGCGACTTTCAGATCTGATTAAACATTCAGATCTGTTTTCGGAACCTTTATATATATATTACATAATCGAGTATTATTACCAACGAAGCTGGTAGTCCAGCCGGTTGATGTGTGTTGTTTGTTGTTGTGTGCGTGGGTTCGAATCCGCTTTGAGCCGGTTCTTTGGTTCTTTAAAGAACCTTTTTTTTTTTATTAATTATAGGTAGGTCCCTGAGGTTCCAGTATAGACACAACCGGTCCCTGTAATAGTAGGTTAAAACCACTAACTAGGTTAGTTTTAAATAGGAAATCCTTATAAGATAATTTAACCCGGTTAGGATTTCTTGTTAAAAATAGTTTCAAATTGTCTAAATTGGTCCCTGGAGTTCAAGTTTAAATAAATGACTAAATGGTCCCTATACTTTTATTTCAAAAATAAATATCTTTATTTTATTTGAAATATAAGTTTTAAAAATGACTTTTTAGTCCCCGGACTTTTGTACTTTCTGAAAATGACAGTTTTAGTCCTCAGACTTTAAATCAACGTTTTCAAGCAAGTTTCAGGGAATGAAAATTAGATCCCTCAAATTGTAGTTTCACAAAATGTCATAATAGGCCCTTATAGTTTGTGTAGCCTTGTTTAATAGCATAAAACTCAACAGGATTGTAATTGTTTCACGTGTTTGTATTGGTATAAGCATGTATAAACATGTATAAGCACAAAGCAAGTATGTTCAAATAAGTTTCATTCCAAACATGGTAATTGTTACAATGCAAATCAAACAAATGTAAGCATGAAAACCAGGATTGTTACAGTCTCCCCTACTTTAGAAAATTTCGTCCCGAAATTTATTCAGAAGAGACCGTGGAATGTAATTGTAATGTTTAGAAAGATAAGTAAGTCATTTGTTTAGTGCTGATAATTTTTGAGGAATTTACGAGGATCATTGTATAGAAATTGTTTTGCATGGCACTATGTTATGCTGGATTTGTAATGTAAATATTATGCAAACAAATGGGTGTATAAATAAGCAAATAATGTATGATCACATAACCAAATAATGTTTTCATATGTCACCTTACTTAACAAGGCTTACTATGATTCTCATGCGTCAAACCTCGTAATTAAGTGTGCACCCAAAATTACGTGTTTCGTCGCATGGTCCACATAGCACTTCTAGTTAAGTGAGGAAACAAATAAGATTGGAGCATTGTTTAAATCAAATAAGCATCAATATAACACAACATTAATTGAATCAAAACATAGATAGCATTGTTTGTTTGACCGTCTATTATACTGTGGACAAATTACATTTGAAATGATTCATGTAATGGATCAATTTCGGACTCAAAACTATCAGGTAGTGGTGGTAGTGGATCCAGTTGCATACGAGCAGCTAGCATGCTTTCCAACCATTGATTCCGTTCTGTCAGCCATTGTACTTGCCGTGACAAATCTTGGACCTGATTGCTTAACCTAGCCATTTCAACTACCATTTGATCTGGATGTAGATCCATTTGAGGCACCATACTTGGGCCTGCTATATCAGTTGGTGGCAGTTGTTCTACCTTGTTTAATAGCGATAGAAAAGACTGTGGCGGAAATGACTCCGATGCTAACTGTTCTTGGAGCATCAAGTTTTCATCAAACAATTCATCTTGCGTCATTGGAGCCTCCTCGAAGACTATCGGTGAGAAGCCTTGCGAGACGTTTGGTGTTAATGGTTGGGATGGGTTAGCTGTAATGTATTCTTGTACGTATGGCGGCGGTGGTAGCATATCATATCGATAAAAAGACTGTTGAGGAAGCTGCAATAATGATTGTTGTAGATTTGGTGTGGAGGTACTGTTTAAGACAAATGGAGTTCCCACTGACTGAGATGGTTGAGTCGGGGTTAGCCTAATGAGGTTACAATTTACAATCCCAGGTGCCTTTGGTGGAGATAATTCCTGGATAATCTGGTCACTTAAGACACCTAATGATTTAGCTATTCTAGTGATGTAAGAACCTCCCATGAGGCTTTTCAGGGGGTGTGTTTGTTGATTAGCAAAATACCCAGCAAGCTCGTGGGCAATATTACAAGGAATTCGCTCAAAAATACTATACAGATAGAAGACTTCGGGGGTACTAACCCTTCGTTGATTAATTTCGCGCCCCGTGATAGTGTTTGCCAAAACAAGGTGCATATACCGATAACGAGAGTCTTTGAAGTTTGCAGAATTATTGTTGCCGCACCATGCCTTTGATGCATGGCGTTGCCAATACTTTTTCATTGACTCGTAGGGATAGGTGGTTAATGCACTCGTGAAAACGGGCTGTGTGACTTCTTCATTGGTATATATACCCAGACAAACTGCGAATTCTGTTAATGACATGTTATAATGTCGTCCACAAAGCCGAAAATGAATGGATTCTTCGGTAAGACTTCTATTAGATTTGTAATAGAAGGTGGACAAGAATTCATATACCAGTTCATCATATGATGGCTCTAAGATGTCGAAGAAACGGCGCCAAGGTGTATTGGGTGATAGTAGTCTTGCCAGTGAACCACTGGGGTCAACCATTCCTATTCGATGCCAATTGATGCCGCTGATGGTAAAAACTTCAAGATTCTTGAGTTTCTGATACTTCTCACGAGTTGGTAACTCAGCAAACCGAAGGAATGGATGAATTCTTGCTGCATTTGAGGATTCAGCATGTGCTACTGGGAAATATGCCATTTGAATATTGTGTTTAAGTGGTGAGTTTCTCCGACGAGTGTGTGAGTGATATAGAGTTTAAGAAGGTGTTGTGGTGATGGGGGAAGGTAAAACGGTTTGGTTTTTATAGCTCCTGCCAATCTCGTAAAGTCCGTAAATACTTTGGGGTGATACACATGTACATATGTGTTACTTTCGTGAGTACATAGTTCCCCTCTTTTACCGCTTTCAAATACTTTGGGGTGATACACATGTACATATGTGTTACTTTCGTGTTTTACATGCTTTTATGACATAAACATGCTAGTTTCACTTAGTACATATCTAGTACATGCTTTCAATTATGTTTTGCTATGTATGTTAAGCATGCTAGCACATTGATTTATTACACATTTGTTACATATGTTTACTTAGCATATGTACACATTGTTTTACATGACATTTCTGCTATGTATGTTTACTGAGCATGCTAGCACATTGTTTTACATGAATATTTCTACTAGGTGTGTTTACTTAGCATGCCTAGTACATGGTTTTCATAGCATGCTTACATTAGTTATGACATTTGGTGTGTTTAATCGGGACAATAATACATTCATTAACATTGATCACGCCGCTCGGTAGTATGTAATGGTACCATAGGAATTGACAACTCCCGTTTCCGACTTCCTAGGTTTGTTTGGAAGTTGGGAATGACAGAATCCGATATACATAACTTAGATGAACCTTTAATTTGTTTAAAGGTTTGTCGCCACAGTCGCAAGGCTTGAATGTATGCGATTAACATTACTGCATAAATGTTTGTAATCATAAAGCATTGTTTTCTGCAAAACATGACATTTGATTTAAACTTAGGTTTATTCAAAAACTTTGTTTTGTACATTTTTCTACGGGGTTGAGTAAATTCTTTTATTCACCGTACATTGTTTCACATTGACATTATCACATAGTTTGAGTAGTAATTTACTACTTGCTATGCATTACATTTGGTTATACATGATACATTTCACACATGACATTGAACATAGTTTACACATAAACATTTTGACATTGGACAAAACATTTTGATTGGTTATTGATAAATGACTTATGTAACGGGGCTATGTGTTATATGATAAAAGCATGGTGGATACGCCGCTGGTACTTCCTATATATAAGTGCTTTTATTATATTATGCATTGTTGCGTTATCTAAACCACTTGACAGAAACATGAAACATTTTATACAAAGACTTGACATTGTTTTACATATTACACATTTTATACAAATTCATTTTTACTTGGTTATTCATTTAACCATGCATTATCTTTTATTATCATTTGATTTTCATATCGATTTTCACATGATTTCATAAAAGAAAACAGTTTTACAAGGTTCATGACTACTTTTGTTAAACCATTCTTTTAAACTACAAGTCATGAATCTCTCAGAAACAAAACCTATGTATCTCACAGGCATTTTTTATGCTGACGTACCTATTTTTTACATGTGTTTCAGGTGCTGATGCATAAGGATGTTTGTGCTTCACTTAGGCGGACTCGGGCCTTAGTGACTTAAAAGATAGTTATTTGTGTTATATTTAGTTTGAACTTAAAGACAATGTAAACTTTGATCTCAATAATACATAACTTTAATTACCATGGTTGTTGAAACAATAATTCTGTCGCATCACTCCCCGGCGTTTCCGCCGCGGTTTGTTGTTTTGACACGGCCGGGGTGTGACAAGGGCCGCACACACTTTCTATTTAGGCCCAATTACAAGCCCACAACAAACCCTAGAGGACCCGCACACTCCTTTGTTTGGGATGCACATGTGTGTGTGCAGTATCCTTTGGTGTATATAAATACCATGTGCCGCAAACCCTAGGGAATGTTCCCAAATCATTTTGACAGTTGCACCTTCTCTCTCTCTCTCTAACACCTTTCCTTTTTAGGAAATTCTTTCCCTTTTTGGAAGAATTCAAGGAAGACAATCAGCAAACTTCTCTTATTTGAAGATCTTATCATTCCTTAAAGATCTCACCTATTTCTACACACTTCTTTCCACCAATTCCAGGTTAGTGTTATCACTACTTGATTTATTGGGGCTTAAATAATAATGTGCTAGTATGACACGTTGACGATGATGATATATTTGTATAATCTGTTTGATAATGATAATCAAATATTGATGAACTAATGTGATATGCATAAGATCTGATTTTTGTACTTGATGATAATGTGCTTGGTGAATGAACAAAGATCCATGCTAGAATCAAGATTCAACATTCTGATGATAGTATAAAATGCATGAATAGATCCGGTAGGATTGAATGATGTTATGATGTTTATTGTAAGGATAAAAATCTAGATTGATGCTAATGATAATAAATATATATCTGTTTTGGTGGATTAAAGATTGATATTTAAATATATGACCTTGAGTCGTGTTAATTTGATGAAATGTTGATGAATATGATGTTAGAATAAAGGGACTAATGCTGGAATATGTGTCTAATTAATTTTAGATGTTTACTGTTGGATAAATTGATACCGTACATTCATGAGATGTACAACATGAACTGCACATCGTACAACCTGGCACAGCAGGCCGCACACGGGGTGTGCCACGTGTACCGCACACTCGCGAAGGTACAACCTGGGATGCACCTTGAACACCCGGGTTATGCTAGATCGCACACCTCTGAGGCCGCATAGTCTCACCAACGCACATTGTACAACTATTTCTTGCATGACCGCAAACCAGCATGTGGCCGCACACTCACCATTGGGCTAGGTACCGTATTTGGCCACACACTCACATATTGGATCGTATACTTTATTGGACCGCACACTGACGTAATGGACTATGTGATAGTTAGGCCGCACACCTTGGACTGTTTTATGTCACTGCTCATTTGTTGGACTTATTATAAAATTCCTATATAGCCCACATGCTTGTTCATGTGCTACGTGACGTGTAACTTGTGTGCTACTTACTAGATACGTGTAAGAATATGTGGACTACTTGTATACGAACCTAATTGATATTGGTAACCATAATAGGACGTGGTTGACCAAACTCTAGAAACAAGTAAATAACCTGCCGAGCAAAACAAAGGTGAGTTCAGACACTTTACAAAAAGCATGTATTCCCGGTGGTTGGGAACGAAACGAACAACACTTTCCCCTTGTGTGGGATTCTCAAGTATTCCGAGGATGGAATACTACTAAAGTACTATTTATATTTCATGAACTAGCATACTAAACGAAACTCTATCACGAAGTCCCCACTTAACTGTACCGATTAATCGCCTGGCCTGGCAAATGGGATATTAGTTGATAACGCTATTTAGGTTTCACAAACCTCACACCATGCCTTTTGAGAACGGGCGTGAACTAATAGACCTTAGCAACCCGTCGATGATGCTAGACATTGACAAACGGGGCACCAACAACTCGTATGTGCGAAAGTTTCGGTATCATTACGGAGTTAGTAGCTTACATATGGGGTAGCTCCCCATGGCATGGTATAAATGAGTAATTTAGCTACAAAAGTTTCTAAAACTAAAACTGGATAAACCGTGAACTCGCCAACTTTATGTTGACACCCTACTGCATGCCTTGCAGGTACTCAGTGATAGCTCGGGAGCTTGCAGCGGGGAGTGTAGTGGTTGCTTGACTCATGTTGAGTTATTTAATAATATTTATGAACCTTTGAACTCTTTTTTGGACTGCTAAACTTATGCTTCCGCTGTTAACTTTAAATGTTGATTTTGAACTTTAGACGCTAATAGTCACTAATCGTATTGGTAGTGATGAAAACTGTTTATTATACTTATTGTTTAATATAATTGGTGGCATGATCCTGGTCAGTCACACGCCTCGCGGTAGTTCTCCGCGTGTGGAAATTGAGGGTGTGACAAACTAAAACACATCGTATTAAAGACTTAAGTGGATCCAGAAATAGGAAAGTATGTTGTTACTTTGAAGTACAAAAAGCCTAAAGTGTTGAAGGCTATACCATTCCACAAGATGGAACATGATATTCACGAATACTTCAAGTGGTGGTATTATGACGAAAATAATGTGGAGGCGGTGATAGTACTTTGTGAAGGATAAAAGAACTATGTCAGAGAAAGATATCAAAGTTCTATTCTTTAACAGAATTTATTATGCGATGCAAGACAGAGAGCAAGCGTTACAGTATCAAAATGTTGTGAAAGGTATGCTTTGCTTATGAAATACATTCGGAAAGAATGTGGGAAAGTAACTGGAGAGAGTTAGAAGAGAAAAAGGAAAAGTAAGAACAGAAGAAGAGGGAAGAGAAGATCTAGAAAAGAATGAAAGGAGTGTCGATTTCAAAGTATAAGTATAGAAGACCTCCTAAAGCAGATCAGATGGTGAAAAAGAGTTTTGAAGAGCATTGTCGTGAGCATCTGAAGAGAATTTTTGGGATGAATAAATAGAAGACTGAAGACCTACAAAGGACAAGACTGCGGCATTATCCAAGGGGGAGTCTGTTAGTACACTATATGTCTAATGCCTACGTCTTTTGTACAAGTTAATATGTATAGGTAGCACGTTCGTTTAAGTTAGTTGGTGTTTGAATTTAAATTGTAAAGGACTCATACGTGCGTATGTGTCCTATGCACATATTAGTACCTGTCTAGCGCAGGAGTCCTACGCACAGAGGACTCAAGGCTATATATAGGTCCTTCGTGCGCATGAACCTCATACTTGGGATTGGAGCTTTTGAAAACGAGGAATTTGTTGTAACGAAGTGCTGCCGAAATTTATACAAATCAAGACTTATCAGAAACCGAGCATTTACATAGCATTATTAAGTGAATTACGCGCTCTTGATAATGAGTAGATATTCATTGTGCACATTTCAAGTCGTATCTAGTTATTTGCACCATCAAAACATTCCTACAAAAAGAAATCGGGTAGAGTTCAGGTACGGGTATTGAGAAGAAAAACTATACCCTATGTACCCGGGTAGGGTATGATCAGGTTCGGTATAACTGGGTATTGAAACCCGATATGGGTCTGGGCATTAATACCCGGTTTAAAATAAGTTTTTTTATTTATCGTTTTACACAAAAATAAATTCGTTTAAAATTTAAATTTGGTTTGTAATTTGTAAAATAATTAAAATAAATTACAATAACATAAATTCACTTAAATACAAATTATCTGCTTTATAATATGTATTTATAAAAAAACTTAATTATAAAAGTTAAAAAATAAACATAAAATATACTTTTAAAATTAGGGTATTCTATCAAGTATTAAAAAACAGTATTAGATATGGTATAACCAGGTTCGGCTATAGGGTATGACAGGTTTCGGGTATAAAGTAGGTACGGTTTCGGATACGGGTATTGAGCTCAAAATGTATACCATATCCATACTCCATGGGTAGGGCCGGGTGTGGTTACGGGCATAAAATACCCAGTTATAAAAATAACCGGTTCCGGTTTTTTATACTCAGGTCCAGTTCTAGATACAAATATTTTTGTTCACCTCTACTCTAGATCACTTAGCAGACTTTAAACAAAAAGTACTCTATGTTTCACACACACTTATTGTTTTTTGTAATCTTATTGTAATATACGTAATCTTATGTTTTTTTGTAATCTTACTGTAATATACGTAATCTTATTGCTTCTCATATCATAATATATGATAATGTTAAATACATTAAGTTTGATACTCACATTTACTATGTATATATATACCTCTATCTCAATTCTCATTTTACTTAAAAAAATCATCTAAAGAGTAACTATGAAAATCCCCATTTTGGTAGTCTTTCTACTTGCAACCATAATCACTTCTTCTTGTGGTAAATTTGATTTTCTTTGTATTATGTTTTTTATTATGTCTAAAAGAAACATTATTTTTTACTTAAATCTGTTTTTTCATGACTACAGGAAATGAGTTAGCAAACGAAGGAAATCAAGCTTGCACAAAAACGTTTGCTATGTTTTGCTTCAAATTAGCATGTGATCAAAAGTGTAAGCGAGAATGGGATCCCAAGTCTAGTGGAAAGTGCAAGAATGCTTTTGTTTGCTTGTGTACTAGATGTTAAAATCACAATTAATGTAATTTTCAATTCTAAATAAAAGTAGCTATTGGATAAATTGGTTAAATATGCTTGGCCTATCTTAGATCAATCTTGTGACTTTTGTTAAATTATTATTTAGAGGTCACTTAATGTGTAAAACTTATACTTATAGTGTAATCGTGACTCACACAAACTTGATAGAATTTCACTAAAGTCATTCAATCTTTTTTTCCTCTCTTAAGTTACTCAACTTTCATTTATCGTGTCAATCTTGTGCAGTTACGTGGTTAATATGTTACCACTTAATAACTTAATAGGTGCTTTTTCGGTTAAAATATGGTTTTCATGAATTCTGTGTGAAAAAGATACAAAATATGGTTGTTATAAATTCGTACTGAAAAACCATTATTGTATTGTTTACTCTTATGTTATATATTGTATTGGTATCTTGAAATTTCAAGATTTTAGCATTTAGAACATATCTTAATTTATTAAACATTATAAAAATATAAGGTTGATGATGTATTACTACTTGATAACTTGATAGCTAACTTTTTAGTCAAAATATAGATGTAATAAATTATGTGTGAAAAAGATATATAAAATGTGGTTGTTATAAATTCATACTAAGAAATGATATACAAAATGTGGTTGTTATAAATTCATACTAGTGGTTGTTATAAATGCATACTAAGAAATGATATACAAAATATGGTTGTTTTAAATTCCTACTAAGAAATTATTTGTTGTTTGTTACTCTTATGTTATATGTCGTATTCAATCTTGAAATTCAAAATATTGAACGTTCTAAAATTAAAAAAATATATATATATATGATTTTGTTTACAATGGTGGGGTTCGGCTACAAAGTCCATTTTTCCTAGAAAGTGTACAAAGTCATAAAACACTACAATTTCAGCCATAAAACACACTCAAAACCCACAAATAACAGGGTGAAGATCACTAAAACACAATATCCAAACCCTAACAGTCCATAAAAACTTCAAACAAACCATCATAGAACTATGAATATAAAATATAACATGATAATCAACATAAAACACACTAATGTTAGTCATTCGATAATCAAAGCCTTATAAGCCAAAACACAACACAAAACCCACGAATATGGCGCTTTAGTAATCTCTACTTTGTTATTTGTGGGTTTTGAAAGTGTTTTATAGTTGACGTTATGGTGTTTTATGACTTTTTACATTTTTTAGGAAAGACTTTATAGTCAACTCTCACCCTTGTTAATAATATGTATTTTTTAAAAACTTAATTATAAAAGTTGTAAAGTAAACATAAAAATATACTTTTAAAATTCGGGTATTCTATCGACTCTTAAAAAACGTATAACCAGGTTCATGTTCAGGTATAGCGTATGACAGATTCCGGGTATTTTCGGGTATAAAGCGGGTACAGTTTTGGATGCGGGTATTGAGCTCAAAATGTATACCCTATCCGGGTAGGGTTGAGCTCGGTTAGGGGCAAAAAATACCCGGGTACGAAAATAACCAATTCCAGGTTTTTTTAATCAGGTCTGATTCCAGATACAGGTTTTTTTATTCACCTTTATCCTCCACGTGGTAGACTTTTAACAAAAGTACTCTATGTTTCACACACTTTTTTTTGTAATAATATTGTAATATAGGTAATCTTATTGCTTCTCATATCATAAAATATAGGATAATGTTAAATACATTAAATATATATATATATATATATATAGGGGGTGGTTCAAATGAAAACCATTTTTAACGCGAAAACTCGAAAACTCGAAAACTAACTAAAAAAGTCTAAAAAACACACAAATTTTTTTTTTCAGTTTTTTATTAAAAATCGCTAGTTTTTTTATATAAATAAAATTTTAAAAAAAAAATTTGTAGTGCACATATGTACTAATTCACATGTGTACTATTACACATGTGCACTACAAATTTCTTTTTTTTTTTTGAAAATTTTTTTTATATATCTAAAATAGCGAAAATTAGTATGCAAAAAAAATGTATCTTTTTTTAGGCTTTTTTAGTTAGTTTTCGAGTTTTCGCGATAACTAGTGGTTTTCATTTGAACCTTCCCCTATATATATATATAGGGTCAGGATTTAGAGAAAACGGTGGAAAGTGTGAGAACGGAGAGAACGCTTATGGATCGTCAGATCAAAACAATCCATGGACTAGATTGCGCGGTGGCGTTTTCGTAAATAACATCAATTTTATTATGTGGGACGCGCTTCATTAAGGGTAAAATGGTCTTTTACCGCTCAAATTCAAAACGCTATCAAATGATAACACGCCATTCAGAAAAATAAAACGCCATTAAAAACAAAACGCCAAAAATTAGTGATAAAACGCGTTGGATATTACAAGAAGAGGAAACAACACAGTAACTGAATTTCAGTTATTAACATTTATTAGAAGAGATTTCCTCCTAAATTACGCGCCAAAAACATCATTATATAAACGACGTAAAAACATTTCTTCCATAATCACTTCAAATCTATCCATTTCTGCAAAAACATCTTTAACCAAAAACGCCAATTTAACCAAAACGCCAAAAATGGCAACAATCGTTTGGTGGAGATACACTCTGGCAATCAGGCGATTCGTCCTGCGTTTTGACAACAGAAGGAGGGTGTATGTTAGGACAATCAAGGCAATTTTGAAGATAGAAGAAGAGGTACAGAGGGGTATCCTATCCCTTGGCATCACTATGGACAACGAGTGCCATGAAACACATATGCTTATGAAAGCATTAACAAGGAAATTTAGACCAATCAAAGCAGATGTAAAACCGGACCCTGTCATGACATCATGGCGTTTTGATGATGAAACAGACATGGTGACCATTATATACGACAGCGGAGAGCAGGAAGTCTACTTGCTTGAAAATATCATGACAAAGCAGGGGCTTAGTTTCATGGAAGAATTGCATAACGCCACTTGTTTGAACACAGAAATGGACTCAAAATTGGAGTTAATGCAAAACATGTTCAAGTGGAGGCTTCAGAATCTTCAGGAACAAGAAGCCGATGAAGGTGAAGATGATGACATGGATGAAGATCCAGATGAAGACTCCGAGGAAGAAGATGACGCAAGTGATGGATACTTTTCGGATAAAGTACCTTCTGACGAAGGGTTTTAATTTTTTTTTTCTTTTTTTTCTTCTGTGTAATATTCTTTTTTTAAGATAATTAAATGATATATTTCTCTATTTATTTGCAAAACGCCAAAAAAATACTAAAAAATGTTATTGCTTACAAAACGCCAGAAATAACAAAAAATATTTTTCCTGCTTAATATTTTATTTTCTCCGTTAATGTATTTTGTCATCTTGGTCTGCATAACGCCATTTAAAAGAAAAACCGTCAAACTTAGAAGATGGGACGTCTATCACCTATAAACTGATAAAGCTGATCAAAACAGTAAATACAAAAACAGTAACTGAAAAGACAATTACTTTATTACTATCATTTATTACAATAAAAAAATCCCGCCTAAACTACGCGCCAAAAAACTCCTATAAGAGAGGGGTCTATATACAATGAATTGATCACACCCAGAAAAACAAACGCCGTATCCTCTAGAAACCACTCACTTTACAACGCCAAAAAATGTTGGTTAAAATAACCATAGATGGCAAAGCTTTCACTGAATGGATTCTTCTTCTGAGGGGGTTATCTCAATAATATTTTGCTGAATGAGATGGACAAATATTCAAGAAAAAGTGACTGATGACAGTGATATGCCATCATGTGAGCTTTGTTCTTGATGAATATCGGCATGGAATAAAGGGATCAACACAAGTGTAAAATGCTATTTTGGACTCCATTATTATAAACAGCATCAAGCAAGAGTTGATCTTCAGTGACATGCCACCAAACAAGAATATCACACCAAAAAACAGGATGCCTGATGTGCTAGGAAGTGGTCAACTAAAACTACTAAATTAAACCCTAAACTAGACTCTCTAAGCTTTAAATTTATAAGACTAAGACTCTCTAAACCCTAAAACACACAACCGGCAAGTGTACCGATCGAATGTAGTATAGCCTAAGGAAGTCCGAGTATCGAACCCAAGAGACTCTACTAGACTACGCTAATGACTCTATCTAGACTCAAACTGACACGACTTAACTAAATGTTTGATGAATGGGGGGGGGGGGTTTCTAAAAATCCTAAGAATGCAAATAACGACTAACTAGAATAGCTAAAAGGCTAATACGAACTCGAACGACGACTGAACTCAAGAGATGATGAAAGCTACCTAGGCTAGACTCCTGTTTAACTTGGATTGGATTCTAAGTGATAGTTCTGTGGTGTGGAACCGGGATCTTGAAATTCTCACCTATAAGGAAATCTAAGGACCCCTAATCCCTCTCAAGAGCACGCTAAGATCCCGTAAAGGTTGTTAAACTACCGGTTTGCTAGATTATCCTTACAGTCCTCTAGTTTCTTGAAAGTGCCTATGTAAGACGCTCTACCTTTCAGCGCGAACGTCTAAAGCGACAATGGGTTCTAAACCTGGCTTAATAGACAATGGCAAGTTAAGACCTTATAACGAGACCGAGACCTATTAATAACCTTGAGCTTTACGGCGACAAGTTTAGCTGCACACTTGATTTTATTAGATTACCGAATATTACTTCTAAGGTTACTTAAGCTATTTTCACCCTAAAGGATTAATGACCTATTATGTGATATAGACAGTCACCTAAGTCAAGAACCCTAGCCCGAAACTATTCTGTGATAAAGACCGTCACCAAGATTCGAACGAAGCAATAAACAATAATAAAATAATCACAAGCACACGTATGCACCAAGATAGAAATCCAAAGCTTTTACAATACAAGAAAGATCCACAACCACATTAACATCCCATAAAAATCCAATCTTTGTTAAACATTCATCATAGCCTAGGTAGTACTAAAGGTCTAGCCAAGAAACATGTCTAAAAACATAGTATCAATCAATATCAAGACAGAATTCATCATCAAGTAACAAGAAACAAACAAAAACGAGAGAAACAAGATTATAAAACCCCGTGAACTCCAATCCCGTGTGCTCCTGTGCTTCAACGATGATTCCCAGCAGTCCCGTATGCACTAAACAGCTCCAATCAGCCTCCAAGATGTCTAAAATTCGTAATTATGTTGTTGTAATCGGCTGATTATGATTATGGTTATAAATAACCCAAGAAAACCCTAATCTCGCTGCTGATCAGGTCTGTTCGCGATCTTAACCCCCATGCGGCCCGCATTAGGTTTGGATATAAGTGAACGCGGGCCGCGAGCCTCCTTGATATCAGAATTCTTCTTTAAGTTAATGCGGCCCGCTTTAGGGTTTATAGTAAGTGAATGCGGGCCGCCTGAGACTCCCAGAAGTGCTTTTCCGCTCCGTTCCTCTCCCGAGCTCCTCGGTTTCCGTGCCAAACTTTCTCGTTACCAGATTTTATCTCGTATCTGCTCCTTTTGATGCTAAGACCTGGAAATCGCAAATAAATCAAAAGTATGTACATTCTACACTAAAACTGACACTAAGACTAACTAAAACCGAACAAACCTAGACGCGAATAAAGATGTATTTTGCAATACATCAAATATCCCCACACTTAACCTTTTTTCGTCCCCGAAAAAGAATTATGCAAACGGAATCATAGTCGAAATAATCGAACGGGCCAAAGGTATAAGTTATTTTATTAAAACCGAAACTCGTGTTAGCCGCGATTGCAAGTATATTGATCCTCTTAAACCCAACCCGGCTCCAAGCCCTTATCATGCAATTTAGTTCAAGTTCGGTCAATCTACCTAGGGTCTCACGCTAAAGATTGCAAATCCACCTAATCCCGCCTCAAGCTTATAGGACAAAAGGAACAACCACTGGGTTATTTCCTTACCGTTTTATATCAAGATCAAAAGAGTTTAAATTCAAATCTAACTTTTTTCCTTTTTTTTTTTCATTTTTTTTCTTTTTTCGAGCTTAGACTGTTGCTAGTACCTAATCCCAGAGGCATTCCGGCTGTAAAGTCGCTATCCCCAACTCGGTCTACAATAGGCTTCGGCACTTTTTTCGCAACACAATCTAGAGGTATTCCGGCTGTAGAGTCGCTATCCCCAACCACAGATTACATAGAATTGCGCGCTACTTTTATTTAGTTTCTAGCTCTTTTATTATTTTATTATTTTTTCAACAAGATATGAAAAGAAACTCTAGCGATCTTAACTTATAACGGCATCCCTTATACTATTTTCGACAGTTTCAATTTCCTCACTCTCCCTAGATGAGAACCCACTAGTAGACCGACAATTAGGTAATTTTAAGATCAAAGGAACCTAGAACCGAATCAAGCCTACCCGCATATCCCAAACTAGACACAAGCTCAATTATATTATCTCATATTATCATTATTTGAAACCCGAACAAAAATCCAACTTTTCTATCATTTTCCGTTTTTATTTTGCAAACTTCTCATTTCAAAAGACATTTTTTTTAATTTTTCAATTTTTTTGTATTTTTCAAATTTTTAAGACTCAAGACACACTAACTAACTAGACACTAAACGATAGTTCCCATCCCCACACTTAAACTTTACATTGCCCTCAATGTAAGATGGAAACCGACTCAAAAACTAAAAATAAATAAGAAATAAAAGACCAAGGGCAAATTGGAAAGGACTTAGCTGGTTTAATTCATATGGATGCTCCAAACTCTCGTCCAATCCAGCTCGATCGTATAGCATTTCGTTCGCGATCGGCTTTGACACCAACTAGTATGCTTGATAAACGCCTTGAAATTCGATCAGCAGCTCCAAATTCACCCGAATGGAGATTGAGTACGGGTGGTACATATTCAAACCTGCATCAACAAAAACAAGCAAACACCAAAGCAATACCGACTCGAAACACAAAATGACTCAAAGACTACTAACTTAGACGCATGGTACAAAATAAAAGACTCAAAGTACACCACCGAATTTCCATCTTAACCTCCCGGCACTTTTCTCACCCTCGAACAACCCAAGTGCCAAACCTAACCAAGTGTGGATGCAACGGATAACGGGTCGAATGTTAAGTGAAAAATCACAATTTAATGCCTTAAAAATACAACCCGTTTCCCCACACTTAAGATGGAAATAAACCCGGTAACACATGACTCAAATACAACAACAACAAAAGCAGGAAAACATACCTGAACGTCGAGTCGAACTAACCCGAACAATGATGGTGATCGATGGATGAAGGTCGAATATGGAAAAATGGATCAAAACAGCTGAACCCATTGGGCCTGATAAGCCCATTAGTAACATGTAGTGGGCTCGCGGCCCGCATTAAGTATGTATTAAGTAGAAACGGGCCGTATTAACTTAACTTCCAGCAACTTTCCTAATCTCCCGCGCGGCCCGCTTTAGTAATAACCTAAGTGCAGGCGGGCCGCATTGACAGCAAGTAACAGCAGACAACATGCAGCAGCAGCATCATGTGCAGAATTCAATTTTTTTATATTCCCAAACTGCCCCTG
The DNA here is from genome assembly GCA_030545235.1 of Helianthus tuberosus. Classification (NCBI taxonomy): domain Eukaryota; kingdom Viridiplantae; phylum Streptophyta; class Magnoliopsida; order Asterales; family Asteraceae; genus Helianthus; species Helianthus tuberosus. The sequence continues at coordinate 21,675,654 of CM060361.1, forward strand.
GACTCGTTTGTTTCGTTTTTAACTTTCAACAAACCTGGTAATCTGCTCGGGTGTCGTTCTCGGCCACGTAAAGGTGATGCAACCTGCAAAACACTTAAACAAACACGAAAACGGACACAAAAAAAAACGACACTACGACACACGACGCAAAAACACAAAAACCACTAAACTAAAGACACGACTCCAAATACGACTCAAAATACATACTCTACAAATAAACCACAATCATGCACACAATTACGGAGGATCATAAAAGCGGAGCTCACCTCCAAACAAACTCGTACGGGCCGTAGCACTACGATTCACAAAATCGCCCGAATCTCTCCTAACTCCATCAAACCTCTCACAAGCTCTCAAATCGTCATCGAATGGTTTTAATCTAGACGGCTCATAGCTGAAACTATCCCCACACTGAGCCTTACTCAGTGTTTCTACCTTAGACTCTAACCTTGACAATCTCTCCTTTAACTCCTCAACCTTCCCATCCGGCGGGTCCCCACACTTGGGTTTTGTCACACCCTCTAAAGTCGGCTCACTCAAACCTTCCTTCGCATAACTCACAACCTTCTCACCCTCCGCTATCGATGCTATCGCCTCCACTCTCTCAGTCGGCTCTCTCGCACTATTCACCTTAAAGACTACCGACTCATCCTCCACTCTAAGTGTAATTGTGCCTAAGAAAACATCTATAAGCGCCTTAGCGGTATTCAAGAACGGCCGCCCTAAAATCAACGGAACTCTATCATCGGCCTCCATATCTAGCACTACAAAATCGGCCGGAAACACAAACTTATCCACCTTCACTAACAAGTTCTCCACGATCCCCCTAGGATACTTAACTGATTTATCGGCTAACGAGAGGGTCATCCTAGAAGGTTTCAAATCACCAAGGCCTAGATTTTCATAAAATGAATATGGCATCAAATTTATACTAGCACCAAGGTCCGCCAACGCGTGATTTTCAACATCACCACCAAACAAGCAAGGAATAGTAAACACGCCCGGATCAGTAAGTTTTTCAGGAAGTTTATTTAAGATCACCGCAGAACACTCTCCACTCACTGGAACACTAGAACTCTCTCCTATCTTACCCTTACGCTTTAGAAAATCCTTAATAAACTTAACATACTTAGGCATGGATCTCAAAGCATCTATGAACGGAAGATTCACCTTCAGCTGCTTGAACATCTCTAAGAATTTCTCGTACTCACTCGCATATAATTGCTGCCTAGCACGAGCGGGAAACGGAAGGCGAGAAATATCAATCACTCGCGGTGATGGCCTAGCCTTCGTCGGCTGCTTCTCCACTACCTTCTCAACCTGAGGCTCATCAACAACTGCATCATCTATCTCCTCCTCAACTCTTTCTCTCACGACCTCTCCTAAACTCAACCCACTCCGAGTAGAAATAGCTTTCGCAGTATGGTGATAAGTACCTGAACTCGGAACAGACGGATATTCTCTCTCTCTCAACTGCCTAGCTATATCCCCTACTGTCCTCTTAAGATCTACAAGAGTGGCCTCCTGATTCTTCAGCTGAAGATCGTGATTCTTATTAATTTGATCCTGAGTCTGCATGAACGTCGTCTGCTGTGTCATCATCTGCGCCAACATCTCCTCTATCCTACTCAAACTACCCTGACTCTCCTGATTTGGAACTCCACCAGAAACCTGCCCACTCGAACCTGAACCACTATCTCTCGTATAAAAGCCCTGCCCCCTACTTTGATACTGACCAGATGGAAAACTAGGGGGATTGCCAGAAGGGCGAGAACTACTACCACTACCCTGCCAGCCAGGGTTAAAACTATTATAACTACCGAACTGACCCCTAGACTGACTAGCTATATACTCAACCTGCTCTAAAGTAAGTGTGGGACACTCGAGTGTATCGTGACCTCCTCTACAAAGCTCACACCTATCAACCTTCTTCTTTATCTCATTCAACTCATTCCTTACCTCCTCCCTAATCTCTTTCTTCACTCTCTCAACTGCAGCAGCTACCGATGAATCCAAGCTAACTTGGCTTCCACCTCGACCGGCCGAGGTGGTAGAAACAGGAATGGAAGTCCTGCTGGTAGTGCTGTAATCCATCTCAGAATGTGCAAAACTCTCAAATAACTCATTGCACTCATTCACTGTCTTTTTCCCCATGAGCTGACCTCCTGCTGAAGTATCGAATCGCGCTCTAATCTCAGGGGTAAGACCATTATAAAACTTCTCAACTAGCGCCCAATCAGACAGCCCGTGCTGCGAACAACGAGAAAGAAGCGTCTGGAACCGCTCCCAAGCTAAATGATATGGCTCATCAGACTCCATGCGGAAGGAATGTATCTGATCACGAAGGCGAGATGCCTTCGCTGGTGGAAAATACTTGGCTAAAAATGCATCACGAAGAGCTGCCCAAGTAGTGAAAGTGCCTGCAGGCTGTGAATCGAACCAGACGGCTGCACGTCCAGCGAGAGAAAATGGGAACACCTGCAGGTACCTAGCATCTAAACTAACACCCTCGATGGAATAGGTGCCACAAAGACGAGTGACGCGATTGATATGCGCGGGTGCATCCTCGTCGTCACGACCGTGAAACTGGCAAGAATTGGTAATGGCAGTCATGATGTAAGAAGGAATCTGCCAAGACCTCTCATTCGGAATAGCGGGAAGGGTGATGGGTGAAGTCGCACCGGTGAAACCGGTGGTCGCCTGCTGATAAACAATGTGGTTCGCCATGGCTGGTGGTGGACTAGGTGTACGAGAACGGGATGGTGGTGGGGAAACGTGTGGAGAAACGTGAGGTGTAACGTGTGGTGTAGAATCGAAGGCGGGGTGTGAAAACGAAGAAGAAGTAGAAGGAACTACCTCGGACACAGAAGACGAGACAGAAGACTTGATCGTAAACGGAAGCGGCGGAGGTCCCTGCGAACGCGTATGGGGCATCAACTGCAAAACCAAATACGACGAAGTAAGAAGACTCTAAAAACGACTCACTAAACTAGAAAAGACACTAAAGCAAATATTTTTGGATTTTTATGATTTTTTTAGACTCCTACGACTCAACGAAAACAAATAGCACGTAATATGTCAAACAAGTCCAAACAAAGTAATCAACGCAATCGCCAAAGAGTCCCCGGCAACGGCGCCAAAAACTTGATGTGCTAGGAAGTGGTCAACTAAAACTACTAAATTAAACCCTAAACTAGACTCTCTAAGCTTTAAATTTATAAGACTAAGACTCTCTAAACCCTAAAACACACAACCGGCAAGTGTACCGATCGAATGTAGTATAGCCTAAGGAAGTCCGAGTATCGAACCCAAGAGACTCTACTAGACTATGCTAATGACTCTATCTAGACTCAAACTGACACGACTTAACTAAATGTTTGATGAATGGGGGGGGGGGTTTCTAAAAATCCTAAGAATGCAAATAACGACTAACTAGAATAGCTAAAAGGCTAATACGAACTCGAACGACGACTGAACTCAAGAGATGATGAAAGCTACCTAGGCTAGACTCCTGTTTAACTTGGATTGGATTCTAAGTGATAGTTCTGTGGTGTGGAACCGGGATCTTGAAATTCTCACCTATAAGGAAATCTAAGGACCCCTAATCCCTCTCAAGAGCACGCTAAGATCCCGTAAAGGTTGTTAAACTACCGGTTTGCTAGATTATCCTTACAGTCCTCTAGTTTCTTGAAAGTGCCTATGTAAGACGCTCTACCTTTCAGCGCGAACGTCTAAAGCGACAATGGGTTCTAAACCTGGCTTAATAGACAATGGCAAGTTAAGACCTTATAACGAGACCGAGACCTATTAATAACCTTGAGCTTTACGGCGACAAGTTTAGCTGCACACTTGATTTTATTAGATTACCGAATATTACTTCTAAGGTTACTTAAGCTATTTTCACCCTAAAGGATTAATGACCTATTATGTGATATAGACAGTCACCTAAGTCAAGAACCCTAGCCCGAAACTATTCTGTGATAAAGACCGTCACCAAGATTCGAACGAAGCAATAAACAATAATAAAATAATCACAAGCACACGTATGCACCAAGATAGAAATCCAAAGCTTTTACAATACAAGAAAGATCCACAACCACATTAACATCCCATAAAAATCCAATCTTTGTTAAACATTCATCATAGCCTAGGTAGTACTAAAGGTCTAGCCAAGAAACATGTCTAAAAACATAGTATCAATCAATATCAAGACAGAATTCATCATCAAGTAACAAGAAACAAACAAAAACGAGAGAAACAAGATTATAAAACCCCGTGAACTCCAATCCCGTGTGCTCCTGTGCTTCAACGATGATTCCCAGCAGTCCCGTATGCACTAAACAGCTCCAATCAGCCTCCAAGATGTCTAAAATTCGTAATTATGATGTTGTAATCGGCTGATTATGATTATGGTTATAAATAACCCAAGAAAACCCTAATCTCGCCGCTGATCAGGTCTGTTCGCGATCTTAACCCCCATGCGGCCCGCATTAGGTTTGGATATAAGTGAACGCGGGCCGCGAGCCTCCTTGATATCAGAATTCTTCTTTAAGTTAATGCGGCCCGCTTTAGGGTTTATAGTAAGTGAATGCGGGCCGCCTGAGACTCCCAGAAGTGCTTTTCCGCTCCGTTCCTCTCCCGAGCTCCTCGATTTCCGTGCCAAACTTTCTCGTTACCAGATTTTATCTCGTATCTGCTCCTTTTGATGCTAAGACCTGGAAATCGCAAATAAATCAAAAGTATGTACATTCTACACTAAAACTGACACTAAGACTAACTAAAACCGAACAAACCTAGACGCGAATAAAGATGTATTTTGCAATACATCAATGCCACTAAGCAGCTTCGTCTGAAAAAAGACGGGGTTTATGTTGGAAAGTTGGCATCTAGCTAAGGTATTCAAAAAAGGTTCAAAACGCCAAAACAAATTTAAGAAGAAAGAGGCTGATGACAATGAAGATTCGGAAGGGAAATTAGATTACCATTTTTTATTTTTTTATTTTCATTTTATATTGTTTTGTTATCAAGTTATATGTTGTTTTGTTATCTAATTCTCTAAAAATAAAATACATTATTATATAAAACGTCAAAAACTACAAACACCAAAACGTTAGTAGTATGAAAACTGTGAGAACGGGTGCTGGCAAAGCACCTTGTCAAATGTATTAAACGCAAAAAAATTCACTAAACGCCAAAAAAACATTTGTACTTATTGTAATCTTATGAAAATATTAATGACTCGTAGTGAATTATTAAACAAAACGCCACAAAAAGGCCAAAAAAATTGACCAGAAAACGCTATAACGCCAAAAAATTATCTATGTGACACAAAAACAATTAATTCAACGCCAAAAAGTTTAACAAATACAATTAACGCCAAAAAAATCTTAGACGCCGGAAAATGTTATAGCGCGTTGAGAAAATAAAAGAAAATTGAAAAGACAAAAAAACCCCTAGGACCCTGATCATGTCCCGCGCCACGTGTTTGGCCAGAATGCGTTCTCACCGTTGTCACACTTTTGGGCGTTTTCTCGTGATCCCGTTTCTATACACACACACACACACACACACACACACACACACATTGGGTAACACTAAAAATGTGGGGAACTGGGGAACACTCTTAATAATTTAACATGTTAAAAATATTTTTTTTTAAATTTTTTTCGGCGTTTTTCTTTATATATACTTTTAGAAGCATTTTTAATAAAAAACTAAAAAAAAAAAAACCATGCTAGGTTAACTTTATTGGAACAATTTCTACCCATTTTTATAAAGAAAAGCGCTGAAAAAAAAAATTTAAAAAATGACTTTTAACATGTTAGGTTAACTTGATAAGATATATTTTTTTAAATTGTTTTTAAAACATCTTTTTTATATTTTTTAGTTTTTTATTTTTTTATTAAAAATATTTCTACATGTATTTATAAGGAAAAGCGTCGAAAATTTTTTAGAAAGAGTTGAGTTTTAACATGTTAAGTTGAATTTTTAAAAGTGTTCTCCGGTTCCCCACTTTTTTAGTGTTTCCCAATGAACCCTTATATATATATATATATATATATATATATATATATATATATATATATATATATATATATAGGGAGGGTATAATGAGAAAACTAGATATAAATGAGAAAACTAGAAAACTAACTAAAAACCACTAAAAAGGAAGGGAGAGACTTTTAACGAAGGAGGTGTAAAATTGAAAAAAAAAATATATAACTTTTCAAACATTTCCCATTTCTCCATACGTTATCATTTTAAAACAAAAATGGCACCATAAGATCACAAATTTTTGTATCTTTCATTCAAGTATATTCGAGCATATTTTTTATGACATAAAAAAAGATTTATGGTGTCGTCTTGTTTTCAATACTATTATTATAGTAGTGCATATGTGCAATATAACATGTACTACAATTGCATTACATGCTTAAAATTAGCTTTTTGAGTCTAGTTTAGCTTTTAGGGTTAGTTTTTTTGGAGGTTTAGGATTAGGATTAGGTTTTTGGGTGTGGGGGGAGGGGGTTTAGGTTTTTGGGGGGTGGGGGTGGGGGGGGGGGGTTTAGGTTTTTTTCGGGTTTATGTTTAGGGTTTAGTTTTAGGTTTTCGGGAGGGTGGGGGATGGGGGGTTTAGGTTTTTTTTTTTTTGGGGGGGGGGGGGTCGGTGGGGGGTGGGTTAAGTGGTTTAAGCTTTATGTATTAGTGCACATGTGCAGTACAACCAAAAAAAAAAAATTTTTTTTTTTTTTTTTTTTGAAAATTTTTTTTCATACATAAAAAGTAGCGATTTTTCTATAAAAAATTGTAAAAAAAAAAAAAAAATTGGGTATGTTTTTAGGTTTTTTTTAGGCTTTTTTGGTTTTCTCATTTAAACTAGTTTTCTCATGATCCATCCCCTATATATATATATATATATATGATTAGGTTCAAGAGTGAACACTAGTATAGCTTGCGAACTGAGTGAACTAATCCTGGCCATACACGTGTGTAGATCAATGGCTAGGATTTGATGTTGAAATACGCTAGTGTATTTTATGATTTGATGATGAGATCCTGGCCATACATGTGTGTAGATCAATGGCCAGGATTTGTTCACTCAGTTCGCAAATACATTAGTGTTCACTCTAGAACCCCACCCTATATATATATATATATATATATATATATATATATATACATAGAGTTAGGTTAACGTACAAGAGCCCTTATCCTACATTACGTACGCGATTATCACAGCCGTCGGATCTTCATCCCACATTGAAATCGCATGTTGGTTTTTTGTAACAATTTCGCATGTTGGTTTTTTAACATGCGATTTCATCAAAATTACCACATGCGAAATTGTTACAAAAAACCAACATGCGATTTCATCAAAGTTATCACATGCGAAATTGTTACAAAAAACCAACATGCGATTTCATCAAAATTACCACATGCGATTTCATCCATGTTATTTTATAACATGCGATTTCACATCGCGTACATTGCGTACGTTAAGCCATTTTGTACAGTACACTTTTTCTATATATATAGGATCAGGATTTAGGGAAAACGGTGAAAAGTGTGAGAACGGTGAGAATGCTTATGGATCGCCAGATCAAAAAAATCTATGGACAAGATTGGCGCGGTGGCGTTTTCGTAAATAACATCAATTTTATTACTTGGAACGTGCTTCATTAAGGGTAAAAAGGGTAAACATCGTTTCTCCTATAAAACGCCATTAAATATAAAACGCCAACTAAATACAAAACGCCAACTAATAAAAAATATTTTTCCTGCGTAGTTTTTTCTGTGTTTTAGTTGGTGTATTTTATAATCTTAGCCTACAAAAACGCTATTAAATATAAAACGCCATTAAAGATGGGACGTGTTACAGACTTAACAGATAAAGCTGAGCAAAATAGGAAATACAAACAGTAACTGAAACGACGAATATTTTATTAATTTCACTTATTAATAATATTCCGCCTAAACTACGCGCCAAAGACATCCTATAAACAGAAACGTCTCAGCACCTTTCATTGATCAAACTAAAAAACAAACGCCATGGTTCCTAAATACCACTCACTGTAAAACGTCAAAAAGTTAAAAAATCAAAGATGGCAAACATCGTTTCTTGGATATTCAGTATTGTTTTACGTGAAGTTTCACTGAATGGATTGTTAGCTGAGGGGGGTAACTCAATAAGATTTTGTTGCATTAGATGGACAAATCTTCAAGAAAAAGAGACTGATGACAGTCATATGTCATTTTGTCTTTTTGTTCTTGAAGAAGGCTTGGATGAGAAGAAGAGACTGATGACACTGAAGAGTGGGATGAAGATAAAGATGAAGACCAAGCAAAAAACCCACTAACACGCCATCGATCTATATCTCCAACATCCACAAAAGGCCACTTCAACAACAAACAACAATAAATCACACCAAAGCCAAAACGCCATATATTTGTGACAGTTCTTGTAGTTTCAAAAAAGAAAGAGACTGATGAAGATTTGGAAGAGAAATTCAACTAGGATTTTTAATTTTATTTTTTTCGCTTCTATTTTTTTGGAGTAAACTGCCATTTTTGTCCATGAGGTTTGGTCACTTTTGCCACTTTAGTCCAAAACTCAAACCTTTTGCATCTGGGTCCTTGTGGTTTCAGTTTTATTGTCATTTTGGTCCAAAAGTGAAATCATGTCATATTTATCTTATAAAATCATGCTATTTTGTCCTTTTCCTCAGAGGCGAAATGGTCATTTCATTTTTATTTTATTTAAAACTTTTATTAAAGGGACTATTTGTATAACTAGGTTCAAGTTTTGGACCAAAATAAAAAAATTGAGTAAACTGCCATTTTGGTCCCTGTGGTTTGGGCACTTTTTCCATTTTAGTTCAAATCTCAAACTTTTTAAATCTAGGTCCATGTGGTTTCACTTTTATTGCCGTTTTAGTCCAAAATTCAAAAACCCCCTTTTTTTACTGTTGCAACCTGCCTATTTTATCTTTTTGTTCAGGGCAATTTTGTCCATCTGATTTTAATATAACATATTAATAATTAATAAACTAAATTAATTATATATAATTCCTTTATACCCTTATATAAACATCAGATTATATACTCTTGAGAGATGCTGAAGATAAACTTCAAAAAAGAATACTCTCCGAAAGATTTAGAGTTGAAAGTTCTGTTATGGTGCAAGAAAAGGGTATCAAAAAGAGATATTGAAGAAAGTTACAACAGTCCAGCAAGAGAGTTTTTATACTTGTTTTGTTGGAAAAAGCCTTCATCTTTAAGCTCTACAGGGCTAACCACAGACACCGAAGTTCATGAACCACAAGCACCATCATGGTTCAGACCAGTTGGTCAAGAGGTTCAAGACTGTGATGACATGACTGTTGAAACTGAAGTTGAACTCTTGAGGCTGCAAAACCTCTCTGGCCCACCAAGGTTTCTCTTCACTATCAAAGAAGAAACAAAGGAAGATTTGGAATCTGAAGATAAGAGTAAAAGAGGGTCAAGAGGAAGAAGTTTGAGTGATGTTGTGTTTTCAATTGACACCCTTTTTTTACTCCACTTGCTTCACCACCTTACTTGACTCCACCAATAACCCCTAGAGATTCAACACATAGACCCTTTAGCTCCTTGAGTTATTCATCAAGTGATGCAGAGTTCAACAGGATTCGGGCTTTACCACCTCCAAAGTTCAAGTTCTTGGGGAAGATGATCTTTGGCGATTTTGTGGATTAGGGTTTTTTTGGGGAAGATGATTAAATGGGGGAAGAGTATATAATCTGATGTTTATATAAGGGTATAAGGAAATTATATATAATTAATTTAGTTTATTAATTATTAATATGTTATATTAAAATCAGATGGACAAAATTGCCCCTGAACAAAAAGACAAAATAGACAGGTTGCAACAGTCAAAAAAGGGGGTTTTTGAATTTTGGACTAAAATGGCAATAAAAGTGAAACCACAGGGACCCAGAGTTAAAAAGTTAGATATTTGGACTAAAATGGCAAAAGTGCCCAAACCACAGGGACCAAAATGGTAGTTTACTCTAAAAAATTTATATGTTTTTAAACACACACCTGCAACACCCTATATCTTAGTTAGATCCGGAAATCAGAACGAAGAACGGAAATTCTAAGGTTGTGGTGGTGATGGTGGTAGTGGTGGTGAGGCTGTGGTGGCAGTGGTGGCAGTGGTGGTGGTGAGGTTATGAAGAAGATACAGGGTGTTGCGGGTTTTTGTTTAAAAACATATAAATTTTTTATTTTGGTTCAAAACTTGAACCTATTTACACAAATAGTCCCTTTAATAAAAGCTTTAAATAAAATAAAAATGAAATAACCATTTTGCCCACGAGGAAAAGGACAAAATAACAGGATCTTAAAAAATAAATATGACCTAATTTCACTTTTGGACCAAAATGGCAATAAAACTGAAACAACAGGGACCCAGATGCAAATGGTTTGAGTTTTGGACTAAAATGGCAAAAGTGACCAAACCTCAGGGACCAGAATGACAATTTACTCATTTTTTTATGTGGTTTGTTATCTAATTTTCCACTTAAAAAATACATTATTTCTCTAAAAATTGCTTGTAGAACGCCAAGATGCCACAAACACCAAACTCTACAACTATAATAAAATTTGTGGCATCTTGGGGTTTACAAGCATTTTTTATAACAAATGTATAAAACAATGTGCAAGAGAACAGAACAATGTGCCATCTTTGTCTAAACGCCATTAAAATTACAAAACGCCAAAATCTAAAAGATGGGACGTGTTACAGCCTTAACAAATGAAGCTAAACAAACAGTAACCACAAACAGTAAACTGAAACGATGGAAACTTTATTACTTATAATTAAAACCCACTATATGGGTACTTGAATTTATTTATCTTTTCAAAAATGACATAATTACCTGTCACGTTATAGGACTGCATCCTACATGGCGGCAAAAAAAAGTCATTATACAAGTAGAACAAGTAAACAAAACTTAACACTCCACGTATTCTCTAACACGCCACACCTTGTCTAAAACGCCATAAAAACTAAAAAAACGGCTCAAGTTATTGCATGGAGGTTTAATAGGTCGGAGAGATGTTTCGTTCTAAAGTTCTCTAACAGGAGAAGGGAGAAGGTCAAGACAATCAAGGTCATACTTAGTATGGATGAAGCCGTTCAGAGGGATATTCTGGCCCTTGGGGTTCCATTGGCCGACGATTGTGAAAGGACTCGAAAGGTAATAAGAAGATTGAAGAGAAAATTTTCAGCAGATGATGATGATGATATTAACGATACTAGTCTACCAACAGTTAGAAGGTGTGGTTTGGATGAACAAGCAAGAACGGTTAAAGTGACTTATCGACACGGGGTGGACTATTCATTACCGATGGACGAAATGCTGAAGACAGACAAACTACATCTTCTTAAACAACCCTGTGATTTAGCACCTTCCAATAATGCAAGATCCAGGGTTGTCATGATATTTAAGTATAGGCTGCAGCAAAGACGAGACGAGATAATGGCGATATACGCCAATGCATAACATGATGATGAATCTGAAGAAAGCGATGAACAAAGCAATGGGTACATCTCTGATATAATCCCATACACAAAATACTATTAGTTTGTTTTGATTTTGTTTTATTTTAATCTTTTGAATTATTAATGAACTATAATGAATTAGTAAAAGCGCCATGAACACAAAAAAATTTTCCTTTATAAGATATATGAAATTAATTCAACTGGTTGATGTATTGCGAAATACATTCTTTTATCGTGTATAGTTTGTACGTTTTATCGTTATTTTTTAGTTTAGTTTAGCTTAGAATTGCGTGCTATTGATCTATATTACGTTTTCCAGGTCTTGATGCATAAAAGTGATGAAATTGGAGCGAAAACCGAGCTAAAGTGCTTAATGTCAAGTCTTGGAATCATTTGATAAAGTGTTAGAATAATTTTGAAGTTTTTGGAAGTTGGAGCTGAGCTTAGAGGAAAACATTCTGTGAAAAAAGGGCAGTCGCGTAGCGCTAGGATGGAAGACTACTCAGTTGCGCTACGCGACTGAGGTGGTATTTGACTTGTTGACTTTTGAGGTGCTCGCGTAGCGCGAGCAAGAGAGGTAGGCCAGTCGCGCTACGCGACTGGTATGAATGATGCGCCTGAATTGGAATGCAATTAGGGTTTTGGTATAAAAACCAAGAAAATCACTTAAAACCCTAACTTACGAATTAGAGAGTGATTGAAGCATTCGGAGAGCAACTTTGGAGCTATTTCGGAGCTTTTGAAGGCGAGGAATCATCGGTACGAGTTGAGAGTGAAGAATCGAAGATCAATCGGGTTTTCCATTCCTTTGTTTAGTCGATTTCTTGTTTGATACTTGTTACGATGAATTCGTTGTTTGATAACTTTGATTTGATTTCATACTTTATTATGTTTGGCTAATTTTCTTAAACCACCTAGATGAGTTGAATGGATTGAATAAAGAGTTTTACCGTTTATGTTATTTGCATGATTGTTATGGGTAATTGTGTTTAGTAAGAGGTTTATTTCAATTCTTTGATGTATATGCATGCTTTGATATGGTTCATTGTTATTATTTGCTTCATATGATTCTTAGTGACGGTCTATATCACAACATAGAGTCATATTAGGGTTTAGGGTTTCGGTGAGTGTCTATATCACATAAGAGAACCTTCACTCTTTAGGGAGAATCGCGCGATAACCTCTAGAAGTAATTAATAATAATTTGCTAGGTCTTAGTGTTCTGCTAGTTCCGATATCTGGGAAGTGAGGGGCTATTGGTAGGTCTTACCCGGCGAATTGCTTTAGATAGGCCTTGGGAAAGGTTATGTCTTGGTTTACCTGTCGGTCTTATTAGTCTATCAAGTCAAAGTAATTAATCTAAACTACCCTAGACCTAGGACTGGGAAGAAATAGGTCAACATTAGGGTACTTACACAGTAATTAGAGGACTGGGAAGAAATCTAATAACCGGTAGGATTAACGACCTAGGTAGTATCACAGGTTTCTCCTTGAGAAGGGTCGAGGGGCCTAGTTGGTTCTTAATAGGTTTAGTATCATAAGATCCCGGTTCCATAACTCTTGCATTTAACTTATTCGGTATTCTCTTAAAAACAATTCAGGATTCTTATCTAGGTGGTCCAGTTCTCACATAAGAAAAGTTCACAATCATCATTCGTTCGTAGTTTAATTCTAGTTTAATTTAATAGTTAATATAGATTTCCTTAGTTTTCAGTAACCCCCCCCCCCTCCAAAACAATTAAACAAGTTAGTTGCGTCAGTCAGTGTCTGTCAGAGTCTAGTTCACGTAATTTAGTAGAGTCTCGTGGGTTCGATACTCGGACTTACTTTAGCTTTACTACATTGATCGGTACACTTGCCGGTTGTGTGGTTTTAGTTCTAGATCGAGTCTTAGTTTATAAATTTAAAGCTTTTCGTGTCTAGCTTAGAGAGTCTAATTTAGTTTATATTTTATAGTCTGTTTAGCACACATCAAGTTTTTGGTGCCGTTGCCGGGGACTCTTGGCAATTGCGTTTATTAGCTTTGATAGATTCGATTGATATATATACGTGCTACGTGTTTTGTCGAGTCTTTGTCTTTTCTTTTCTTCTTGAGTCGTAGTAATCTAGTGTTTGTTTTTTTTTCTTGTGTCAGGTTTTTGCTAGCTGTGGATGCCACATACACGCTTGCACGGACCACCGCCACCACTCTTCATCAAGCAATCATCATCTCAATTGGGCGAAGGCCCACAGGTTACTTCTTCATCCTACACTTTTCCCGATTTCTCAGATTTCGACACCATTCCCCTTACCGTTCCACCACCTTCACCAAACCACACACCTAAGAACACCCCACCCAATAGTCCCACCTCTAGTGCATCTAGTGAACCAGAAACCGTAGATCAAATGGCTAACCCTAGGCAAACCGTCCATCAGCAAGCCACTAGGGACTTCACTGGTCTTGCTTCACCCATCACCGTTCCACCCATAGTTAGTGAACATTCATGGCAGATTCCATCTTATGCCATGCAGGCCATCACCAATAGTGTCCAATTCCATGGCCGAGACGATGAGGATGCACCGGCCCACATTAACCGTTTCTCCCGCATCCTCGCTACTTTTAGCCTTCAAGGTGCACCCAACGATGCTACCTACTTACAACTTTTCCCGTTCTCTTTAGCGGGCCGTGCAGCTACTTGGTTGGACTCACAACCAGCCGGTACTTTTACCACTTGGGCGGGGCTTCGTCAAGCCTTTCTGAATAAGTATTTCCCGCCCGCAAAAGCTTCACGCCTTAGAGACGAGATCCACTCTTTCCGCATGGGGCCCGACGAGCCCTACTACCTTGCTTGGGAGAGGTTCCAAAACCTCTGTGCTCGTTGCTCCCAGCACGGTCTTTCCGATTGGGCCTTATGTGAGAAATTCTACAATGGTCTCACCCAAGAAACTAGAGATAGGTTTGATACTAATGCAGGGGGGCATATGATGGGTATTCTCACAGTTCCTGAGTGCTTAGAGAGGTTTGAGGCATTTGCTCAGTCTCAATCCCAATCACGTTCCGATCAGAGGTATCAAAGTGGTAATTCCAATACCACTACTAGTACACCCGCCCGTGGGGTGAACCATGTCACAATGGACCCTAGTTTAGCCTCTTTCTTGGAAAACATGAGTAAGCAACTTAACGAAATTCAAGCTAAGATAGATAAATGTGAGTATTGTCGAGGGGGTCATGATACAAATGTGTGTCCTTTACTAGTTGGTGAGGAACAGGTTGATTACTTAGCAGGAGGGTTTGGTAGAGGTCAGTCTAGTGGTTTTGGGGGTAATAACAATTTCGGGTCGGGTTGGAGAAATAATAATAATAATAACTTTAATAATAACAACTCTTTTCGTCCAAATGGACCTCCTGGCTTTCAAATGGCTCAAAACCCTAATAGGGGCCAAAATTCACTATTTGGTGGAGGTTCAGGAGGGCAGTTCAACAAAGGGTTCAATAGTCAGTTCAAAGATGGGGGGTCAACTAACCAGGGTCAAACAGGTCAAGGTTCAAGTTATGACCTAGGGGGTAGTTTAGAGAGAATGGAATCCATGATGAGTCAATTAATCGTGAGGGACCAAACAACCCAAAAGACCTTGAGTGAACACGACCTCTTGCTTAAAAACCACCAAGCCTCATTCCAAGACCTTTCGAGAGTTGTAGGAGACATGTCTAGGAAGTTAGAGGAGAGGTTACCAGGTCAGTTTGCAGGTAACACCAAACCTAATCCTAATGCTACCGCGAAAGCCATTACCACCCGTAGTGGCAAGACCTTAGGAAACCCGAGAGTTGTTGAGGAGAAGGAAGTAGATGAAGATGGTGATGTGATAGATGAAGTGATAGAGATGGAGGCTCCCGGCAAAGTGCAAAACAGGCTAAGCCCAGCAAGTACCGCACAGCCCGGTGAGTCCCAAGGTGAGAAGAAAGTTGAGAAAACACCGATAGATGTTAGACCTTCACCTTTAGTGAACCATGTGTATGTTCCGTTTCCCTCACGTCTTAAAAATCAAAAGTACACTAGGGAATATGGGCAATTTCTAGATATCTTCAAGCAATTGAAGATTAATCTTCCATTCATTGAGGCACTTCAATCAATACCCAAGTACGCTAAGTTCTTGAAAGATCTCCTTAGGAACAAAGAGAAATTAGGAGAGTTGTCCAACGTTCCATTGAATGGGGGATGTTCCGCTGTTGTGTTAAATAAGCTTCCCGAAAAGCTTACCGATCCGGGTATTTTCACTATTCCTTGTCTATTCGGTAGTAATACCAACGCTAGAGCTTTAGCCGACTTAGGAGCTAGTATCAACTTGATGCCCTTTTCTCTTTACGAGAAGCTAGACCTAGGAGAGCTTGCACCTACCCGAATGACATTGTCTTTAGCCGATCGGTCCGTTAAATACCCTAGGGGTATAGTCGAGAATTTGCTTGTTAAGGTAGATAAATTCGTGTTTCCGGCCGATTTCGTAGTTCTAGATATGGAAGCGGATGAGAGAGTGCCCATCATTTTAGGTCGTCCTTTCTTGAGAACCGCCAAAGCACTCATAGACGTTTATGATGGTAAGATCACCCTTAGGGTTGGTGAGGAGAGAGTCACATTTGAGATAGATCGTTCCATGAATCATCCGAGTGGTTCGGATGACTATAGCGGTCCTTGTCATTCCGTCTACTTTTTGAACTCTTTTATCTCGTGTGTCGATCATTGCTTAGAATACATTAGTGGAGCGGACCTAGTGGTAGAAGAGAAGGTAGAAGAGGAGTTCGAGAGTTTAGAAGAAGTTGAGGAGGAAGGGATTCCTTTAATCCCTGAAGTGTTAGCGGTTAGTGAAGACACCACTCAACCCCCACCCTTAGAGCTTAAGGTACTTCCATCTCACCTAGAGTATGCTTTCTTAGGGGAGGGTTCCGAATTACCGGTGATTATTTCATCCGAGTTAGAGGAGAGTGAGAAAGTGAGATTGTTAGATGTGTTGAGGGCCAACAAAGAGGCCATTGCATGGCGTTTGTCCGACATTAAAGGCTTAAGTCCTTCCTATTGCACCCATCGGATACTCATGGAGGATGATTATAAACCGGTGGTGCAACCGCAAAGGAGGCTTAACCCTAACATGCAAGAGGTAGTGAAGAAGGAGGTTCTTAAACTCCTTGATGCGGGGATGATTTATCCCATTTCCGATTCTCCTTGGGTTAGTCCCACTCAGGTTGTCTCCAAGAAGGGGGGGATGACCGTTGTCATGAATGAGAAGAACGAGCTTATTCCTTCACGTACGGTCACGGGATGGCGAGTGTGCATCGACTATCGCAAGTTGAATGATGCCACCCGTAAAGACCACTTCCCATTGCCTTTCATAGATCAAATGTTAGAGCGTTTAGCCGGTCAACAATTCTATTGTTTCTTAGACGGCTTTTCCGGTTACTTCCAGATTCCCATTGCACCGGAGGATCAGGATAAAACCACCTTCACATGCCCTTACGGCACTTACGCGTACCGACGCATGCCATTCGGGTTATGTAACGCTCCGGCTACCTTTCAGCGTTGTATGGTCGCCATATTTCAAGATATGATAGAGACTTCCATGGAGGTTTTCATGGATGATTTTTCAGTTTATGGTGATTCTTTCGAGGTGTGTTTGAAGAACTTGGAGAGGATGTTGCAGCGATGTGTGGAGACAAAGCTTATGCTAAACTGGGAGAAGTGTCACTTCATGGTGACGGAAGGTATAGTGTTAGGGCATAAGATTTCGAGAGAGGGTATTGAGGTAGATCGTGCGAAGATTGATACCATTAGTAGATTGCCTCCACCTACGAGTGTGAAGTCGATTAGGAGTTTTCTAGGGCATGCGGGCTTCTATAGACGTTTCATTAGGGATTTCTCTAAAATCACTCGCCCCATGACCCGCTTGCTAGAGAAGGATGTTCCATTCGTCTTCGACGAGGAGTGTCTTAAAGCCTTCAACTTTTTGAAGGAACAGTTGGTTAGTGCGCCTATTCTTATCTCGCCCGACTGGAGCTTGCCCTTTAAGCTCATGTGCGATGCGAGTGACTATGCCGTTGGAGCGGTATTAGGACAAAGAAAGGAAAAGCACTTCCACCCCATCTACTATGCAAGCAAAACACTCAATGATGCTCAAGAAAACTACACTACCACGGAGAAAGAACTTTTAGCTGTAGTTTTTGCATTCGATAAATTCCGTTCGTATCTCGTGTTGTCCAAGACGATTGTTTTCACCGATCATTCCGCGTTACGCTTTCTTTTTCAAAAGAAAGACGCTAAACCCCGACTCATTCGGTGGATTCTGTTGCTTAGTGAGTT
Organism: Helianthus tuberosus; assembly: GCA_030545235.1. NCBI lineage: Eukaryota > Viridiplantae > Streptophyta > Magnoliopsida > Asterales > Asteraceae > Helianthus > Helianthus tuberosus. The sequence goes on from CM060361.1 coordinate 21,693,522, forward strand.
CGATATAGAAATTAGGGACAAGAGAGGAGCCGAGAATGTGGCGGCCGATCACTTATCGAGGTTAGAGGATCCCAAGAGGGAAGAAATTCGTGAGGAGGAGATAGGAGACACGTTCCCTCACGAGTCCATAGAGTTTGTTGAGGCCGAGAAAGAAGGATTGCCATGGTTTTGCGATTTAGCAAATTATCTTTCTAGTGGCACTGTTGTTAAAGGGATGTCGAATTAACAAAGGAAGCGTTTGTTTAGTGAAGCGAAGAAGTATATTTGGGACGATCCGTTTCTCTTTAGGATAGGGGGAGATAGGGTCCTTAGACGTTGTGTGTCGAGAGAGGAAGGTTGGAATATTCTTAAGCATGTGCATGAAGGCCTTACGGGAGGACATCATGGTGCACACACCACCGCACAAAAGGTATTCGATTGTGGTTTCTATTGGCCTACCGTTCTTAGAGATGCCGAAGAGTTCGTGAAGATGTGTGATGCATGTCAATGAACCGGCAATATTTCCGCCAAAGATGAGATGCCTCAAAATCCGATACAAGTCGTAGAGGTTTTTGATGTTTGGGGCATTGACTTCATGGGACCTTTCCCAAACTCCAAGGGAAATCGTTACATACTCGTGGCAATCGATTACGTTTCCAAATGGGTTGAGGCTCAAGCTCTTCCCACAAACGAAGCCCGAGTTGTGTTGAATTTCCTTAAAAAGCTCTTTTCACGATTTGGTACTCCTAAAGCCCTAATTAGTGACCGTGGCACTCACTTTTGCAATGCATTGATGGAGAAGTTGCTTGCACGCTACGGTGTCACTCATCGTTTATCTACCGCATATCATCCACAAACGAGTGGACAAGTTGAGAATGCAAATCGCGGTATTAAACGAATCCTAGAGAAAACTGTTGGTAGGAATAGGAAAGATTGGTCGGACAAGCTAGACGATGCATTGTGGGCATTCCGAACCGCCTACAAGACTCCTTTAGGGACTACACCTTTCATGATCGTCTACGGAAAAGCTTGTCATCTCCCCGTAGAGTTAGAGCATAGAGCGCTTTGGGCTTTGAAGACCGTAAATTTAGATATGACGGAAGCCGCTCGGAAGCGTTTCTTCCAAATTCATGAGCTTGAGGAGCTTAGAGATGCGGCATATGCTCGATCGTTGGGGATCATGGAGAAAACGAAGTTGTTGCATGATAAGAGGTTGAGGAAAGTGAAAGAGTTTAGCAAAGGTGATAAGGTACTTCTTTACAACTCTAGATTGAAGCTTTTTGCAGGAAAATTGAAGTCCAAATGGTCGGGACCTTTTATGGTGCATTACGTGTTTCCGTATGGAGCGGTAGAGATCATGGATGAGAAGGATGGCCGTAGTTGGAAGGTGAATGGTCACCGTTTGAAGCACTACCTTGGAGGAGCGTTAAACAAGGATGAGAGGGAGGTAACTCCTCTCGAAATCCCACCTAAAGCCGCCAATTAGTGTTTTTGGGTGAACACCCAAGTGTAGAGTTTGTATAGATTGTTTACGAGTCGTCGTTTTCGTGTTTTCGTAGTTTGTCGTGTCTGTGTTTTGTGTGTTTTTGAGTCATTTTGCAGGAAACGTACCTTGAGGAGCTGGAGATGTGAGGAAAATGCGGTTTCAGGTAAGTTCCATACTTAGAATATTTTTGGGATGGTTTGGAATGGTTGGGAAAACATCAAAAAATTTTCTAAGGCAAAAATTGGAATTTTCACGAACCTTTCTGGTCAAAATCGCCAATCGCGTAGCGCGACACATTCATACATATCACTCGCGCTACGCGAGCCCGATGGGGTTCACCAAACAGTTTTGACCCTTTGACCCTTTGACCTGTGAACCTTTTCAATGTTGACCTGATCACTCGCGTAGCGCCACACCTTCCCCTTATCACTCGCGCTACGCGACTGACTTAAAACATCAGAACAAAAACCCTAATTTACCATTTATCCCCAAATTCAAAAAAACATAACACCCTTGTCCCTCTCCGGCGAATCTAACCTCTCCACCACCGCCTTTCTCCGACCTAAACACCTACCTTCGCACACCATCCACCTTCCTCCTACACCGCCATCATCCTCACACCCACCACCGATTAGCACCATCATCTTCCACCCTCATACACCACCTACGACCGCCAAAACCACAACATCCGATCATCTCTTCCGGCGACATACAATACACCTCCACCATCTCCGCCCTGAACTTCCGACTCACACCCACCAACCACCTTCATTACCCACCACTTATCACCACAACATCCGATCATCTCCTCCATTACCATCTCCGCCACATCACTGTTCCATCACCGGTTGTCCACCATCGCCCACCATTGGCCACAGTGCCAACTGCTGTTCTTATTCTGATTGTTTCGGTCACAAGTCGTCCCTAAGGTATGTGTCCTGCATCTTTTCTTTTGTGTAGAGTCGAAGTCGGATCTGCTGTGAGTCTTTGTTCGAGTCAAGTTAGTTTAAGTGAGTCAACTATGTCGAGTCGATTGTCGGATCATTATTTTGTTTTTGAGTTTGTTTGGTCTATTATGTCGAGTCCGTTGGTTAATAGAGGTGCGGGTGGCTCGGGATGGGATATACTTTAATGATGATTGACAATAGTTGTTGGATTACGGTTGGTTTGGTGTGGATTGGTTGATTGATTGAATTGGTTTGAGTGATGTAAGGTCGGGTTGGTGTTCAATAGAAGGGGGGGGGGGTGGTTTACTTCCTCGTTTAAAAAAAAAAGTGGTCAAATTCGAAATACGGGGGGGGGGGGGGGTTTGCGCGCAATTTAAAAATTCTGAGCGAATAATAGAGTCTTGCGCACATGATAGTTGTAGGCGTCTTTAAGAAACAAGTGTGGGGATGCGGTCGCGCGGTATGTCCACAAAAATTCAAAAATTTCTTAATAAAAGGTACGCGCCGTGTCCGTTGCTTCCACGCTCTGTTTTTGATGTAATTCTCGGCACTTGGGATTGCTCGAGGGCGAGCAAGGTGCCGGGAGGGGGTATAAATGTAATTTTTGCGTCTTTTGCGTCAAGAGTGTCATGTAGCGTCGTTTAGTGTCGTTTTGAGTCTTTCGAGTCGTTTTAGAGTCTTGTCCAGTGTCGTTTTGTGCAAAGTACATCGCTTGATCATCGGATCGCTTCGCTCGTACTCAATCTCCATTCGGGTGGAGTTCGATCCGGTTTTCGAGCCGATATGCGTAAAAAGTCACTTGTATCGAATATCGGCCGCGAACGAAATGCTATACGGCCGTCGTTCGACTGTACATTATTATATTATTATTTTATTATTAAAATATTAAAAAAAAATACAAAAAAATTAAAAATTTTTAAAAATAATAAAAAAATAGAAAAATTTAAAAAATAAAAAAAAATCATAAAAATTAAAAAATTAAAAAAATAGTTGTTTTTACTGATAGTTTGCCTGTTTCGCCTTGAATATTATTTGTTTTGCAGATATGGCAAGTAGTTCTAGGTCAGGAAGGGCTAGAAAGAGGGCTGCGGGGCAAACTGCACCGGGGCAGGATCCGGTGATTACTGAAACGCCCATTATTCAGAGAGCAGAGAATGATCCGAAATTGAGAAAGATTGAATATTCAACGTCATACAATTTCATACCGGATGAGTTGGTGAATAGGGTATCGAACCATCCGATCCTGAAGTTTGAGGAAGATACACCCGAGTGGGATAAGTTTAAAAAATTCAAAGGCACGGAGTTGCTTCAGCATAGGGTGATAGATTGGGAGTGGTTGGCTGAGATAGGTGCAGAGCAGGAGGTTAGGGATTTATTAGGCGAGAGGTTAGTGGATGCGATGAACTGTATCGACCCTCAGTATGTAGAGCTTGTGTTAGAGTTCCACAGTATGTGGATGCATAAGGAGGGTAGGTTTGAGCAGGAAAATGCGGTGTCGTTTAGCTTCGGTAGCTTCGGTAGGAAGGTGTACGAGATGAACGTACCTAGGTTTGCGGTGATTTCAGGCTTATATACTGAGGATGAGGTTAGGAGACCTGAGTTTTCGACTTGGCTGAGGGGAGCATACACGGAGAATAGGAGGTTTAGTGTTGGTAGAGCAGAGTTAAAGGCGTTTTGGGAGACGATTTCTGACCATCCTTTTGGTATGACAAATCTTATTACAAGGGTTAGGAATCCAGTTTATAGGTATGTGTTGAAACTGCTGTCGACGACGTTGGTTGGGAGGAAGTCTGGGGAGAATAAAGCCAACTGGATTGAGCTTTTCATTTTGATGTGTCGAGTGCAGAGGAGAGAGTTTAATTTGGCCACGGTGTTGGTAGATTCTTTTAGTCGAGGTAGGAGAGGAGGCCATAGGGCTAGGTTGGATATGGGCCCCTATATTACTAGGATTGCATCACATCTGGGGGTTTTAGATATATATCTGCCTGAGTTCTTGCATAGGGGCCCGACGACTGCGATTTATGGGTTAGAAGACCTGCAGAAGGAAGGCATCGCGTCTTGGGAGGCGCCTTATGGCTGGATGCCTATTACGGAGGGTCCACCTGTCCAGCCACCACAGAGAGGGCCAGTAGAGATTGTAGAGCCACAGCAGGAGGCCGGACCTTCAGGTGCACAGCAGCAGCCACAGACACCGGTACAGCCGGTACATCAGGCTGCTAGGAGAGTCCCGTTACCTGAGCCCCTCACTTTGGAGTCATTCTCTGGCTATGTGGAGCAGAGATTTGACAGATTGGAGCGGATGATAGAGGCACTTAGTAGGGGACCGCAGGGACAGGGTGCACATACTGATGTGGGGTCTACTTTTCAGGTGTTTGAGGCTAGTAGCCACGAGACGGAGAGCGGATGAGGATGGATTGCAGGAGGATGAGCAGCAGTTGATGATTATATCTTTTTTATGTTTATTTTTCTTTTTATGCTGTTTTCATCCTCGATTGATTGGTCTGTATTTGATATTGATACACGTACAACAGGTTGGGATGGTTGGGATGGTTTGATGAAACTGATGCACTGAATTTGACTTATATATATGATATGTTGGTAGTTTGTTCATTGATTGATAGGTGATTATATTTAGCCGCTTTCGTTCGCGTGTCCGATGTTGGTATTGTTTGCTGAGCGCGTTTCGAATTAGAGGGCTTATGTGGCAACGACTGGCACTTTGACAGTCTCACATATCAGCTAAGCCGTTTCCCTTTTTGTTGTTGTATTCTTTTTATTTATTTCGTCGTTCGTTAGTAATTATAGTATGTAGTTTAGGGTTTTTAGTTTTTAGGTTTTTTGTGTCGTATTTCCATCTTTGCATTAGGGACAATGCAATCTTCAAGTGTGGGGATGGGATACATGTGAATATTCGAGTCCTTTTTATTGAAAAATACAAAAAAAAATTAAAAAATTTGAAAAATCCAAAAAAAATTAAAAAAAATTCAGAAAATGTCTTTCGAATTAAAAAGAAGTTTGCAATTAAAGCGGAAAATGATAGAAAAGATGATTTATTGCTTGGATTCGAATAATAATAATATGAGATTATAATAAATCGAGCTTGCGTCTAGTTAGGGATATGTGGATAGGCCCGGGTTTGATTTTAAGTTCCTTTGATTTAATATACCTTAATATGTCGGTCTGCTTGTGGGTTTTCGCCTGGGAAATATGGGAAATTAAAACTACCGATAATAGTATAAGGGGCACCGTTATAAGTTAAAACCGTTAGAGTTTGTAATCATGCAAAAAATAAAATAAAATAATGAGCTAGAAACTAAATGAAAGTAATGCATTCCTATGTAGTTTGGGTTGGGGATAGCGACTTTACAACCGAATTACCGCTAGGGTGTATGAAATCGATTGTGCAAGAAAAGAAAAAAATACCGAAGCCTATTGTAATCCGAGTTGGGGATAGTGACTCTACAGCCGGAATGCCTCTGGGTAACGGAAAGCATTGTCTAGACTCATGAAAAAAAAAGAATAAAATTAATCTAAGTAATCTGTGGTTGGGGATAGCGACTCTACAGCCGGATTGCCTCTTGATTAGAAAAAAATGATGAAAAAAATGAAAAATTTGATTGTTTACTCTCTTGGTTTTGATATAAAACGGTTAGGAATTGATCCAGTGATCGTTCTTTTAGTCCTATAAGCTTGAGGTGGGAGTAGATGGACCGTAAATTTTATTGTGAGACCCTAGGTGGATTGACCGCACTTAAATTAAATACACATGATAAGGGCTTAGGGTTAGATTCGGGTTTAAGAGGATCAGTATATTCGCAATCGCAGCTAACGCAAGTCTTGGTTTTAATAAGATATAAATAAATTTTGATTCAAGTAATGATTTATCTCTGATTCCGTTGCATAATTCTTTTTCGGGGACGAAAAAAGTGTAAGTGTGGGGATATTTGATGTATTGCGAAATACATTCTTTTATCGTGTATAGTTTGTACGTTTTATCGTTATTTTTTAGTTTAGTTTAGCTTAGAATTGCGTGCTATTGATCTACATTGCGTTATCCAGGTCTTGATGCATAAAAGTGATGAAATTGGAGCGAAAACCGAGCTAAAGTGCTTAATGTCAAGTCTTGGAATCATTTGATAAAGTGTTAGAATAATTTTGAAGTTTTTGGAAGTTGGAGCTGAGCTTAGAGGAAAACATTCTGTGAAAAAAGGGCAGTCGCGTAGCGCTAGGATGGAAGACTACTCAGTCGCGCTACGCGACTGAGGTGGTATTTGACTTGTTGACTTTTGAGGTGCTCGCGTAGCGCGAGCAAGAGAGGTAGGCCAGTCGCGCTACGCGACTGGTATGAATGATGCGCCTGAATTGGAATGCAATTAGGGTTTTGGTATAAAAACCAAGAAAATCACTTAAAACCCTAACTTACGAATTAGAGAGTGATTGAAGCATTCGGAGAGCAACTTTGGAGCTATTTCGGAGCTTTTGAAGGCGAGGAATCATCGGTACGAGTTGAGAGTGAAGAATCGAAGATCAATCGGGTTTTCCATTCCTTTGTTTAGTCGATTTCTTGTTTGATACTTGTTACGATGAATTCGTTGTTTGATAACTTTGATTTGATTTCATACTTTATTATGTTTGGCTAATTTTCTTAAACCACCTAGATGAGTTGAATGGATTGAATAAAGAGTTTTACCGTTTATGTTATTTGCATGATTGTTATGGGTAATTGTGTTTAGTAAGAGGTTTATTTCAATTCTTTGATGTATATGCATGCTTTGATATGGTTCATTGTTATTATTTGCTTCATATGATTCTTAGTGACGGTCTATATCACAACATAGAGTCATATTAGGGTTTAGGGTTTTGGTGAGTGTCTATATCACATAAGAGAACCTTCACTCTTTAGGGAGAATCGCGCGATAACCTCTAGAAGTAATTAATAATAATTTGCTAGGTCTTAGTGTTCTGCTAGTTCCGATATCTGGGAAGTGAGGGGCTATTGGTAGGTCTTACCCGGCGAATTGCTTTAGATAGGCCTTGGGAAAGGTTATGTCTTGGTTTACCTGTCGGTCTTATTAATCTATCAAGTCAAAGTAATTAATCTAAACTACCCTAGACCTAGGACTGGGAAGAAATAGGTCAACATTAGGGTACTTACACAGTAATTAGAGGACTGGGAAGAAATCTAATAACCGGTAGGATTAACGGCCTAGGTAGTATCACAGGTTTCTCCTTGAGAAGGGTCGAGGGGCCTAGTTGGTTCTTAATAGGTTTAGTATCATAAGATCCCGGTTCCATAACTCTTGCATTTAACTTATTCGGTAATCTCTTAAAAACAATTCAGGATTCTTATCTAGGTGGTCCAGTTCTCACATAAGAAAAGTTCACAATCATCATTCGTTCGTAGTTTAATTCTAGTTTAATTTAATAGTTAATATAGATTTCCTTAGTTTTCAGTAACCCCCCCCCCAAAACAATTAAACAAGTTAGTTGCGTCAGTCAGTGTCTGTCAGAGTCTAGTTCACGTAATTTAGTAGAGTCTCGTGGGTTCGATACTCGGACTTACTTTAGCTTTACTACATTGATCGGTACACTTGCCGGTTGTGTGGTTTTAGTTCTAGATCGAGTCTTAGTTTATAAATTTAAAGCTTTTCGTGTCTAGCTTAGAGAGTCTAATTTAGTTTATATTTTATAGTCTGTTTAGCACACATCACTGGTAAAATCTACAAAACGCCAAAAAATGTAAAGTTTGAATTATTAAAGGTATATAATGAATTTGGTGACACTATGGACGCCAAGATGTTAGAATTATTAATTAATTTTAACAAATTTGGGATCACCATAAACGCCAAACTGTTATCTATGTGGCACAAAAACGATTAATTGAACAAGAAAGGTCTAAAAAAGACCAGCAAAACGCCAGGTAGTTATTGAATCTAACTAAACGCCAAAAAAATCTTAGACGCAAAAAATGAAGCAGTATTGTGACACATGAATTGGAAAAAGGGAAGATAAAAAGACAAAAAAACCCCTCCGCCCTGATTATATCGCGCGCCAAGTGTTCGAGCAGGATCCGTTCTCACCGTTTTCACACTTTAGTGCGTTTTCTCCTAATCCCGTTTCTCTCTCTCTCTATATATATATATATATATATATATATATAGGGTAGAGATCCTAAGAGAAGTCCACCCTATTTGAGAAACTTGAGAAGCAATCTGGACCACACATTTTCCCAAAGCAAAAAATGCAAAAAAAATGAAATTTTTTTTTTTTTTTTTTGGAAAAATCGCAGCTTTTTCTTTAAGGATTAAATTTTTTCATTTTTAAAAATTTTTTTTTTTTTTTTTTGGATTTATACACATGTGTATATTGTTAATCTTTTAACTATACATATATGTATATTGTCAATTATACATATATGTATATACATGTTTAAAATTGAAAAAATATGTGTTATAAATCCTAAACCTTAAACCATAAACACTAAAGTTAAACCTTAATGCTAAACCCTAAACCCTAAAGCTAAACCCTAATTCTAAACCCTAATGCTAAGCCCTAATGCTAAACACTAAAGTTAAACCCTAAAGCTAAACCCTAAACCCTAAAGCTAAACCCTAATGCTAAACCCTAATGCTAAAACTAAACCCTAAAGCTAAACCCTTAATGCTAAACCCTAAAGATAAAGCTAAACCCAAAAGTTAAAGCTAAACCCTAATGCTAAAACTAAACCCTAAAGCTAAACCCTTAATGCTAAACCCTAAAGATAAAGCTAAACCCAAAAGTTAAAGCTAAACCCAAAAGCTAAACCCTAATGCTAAACCCTAAATACTATTGCTAAACCCTAATGCTAAACCCTAAAGCTAAACCCTAAACCATAAAGCTAAACCCTAAACCCTAAATACTAATGCTAAACCTTAAATAACACTTATTTTTCAATTTTAAACATGTATATACATATATGCATAGTTAAAAAGATTAACAATATACACATATGTATAAATCCAAAAAAAAAATTAAAAAAAAATTATAATAAAAAATTAAATCCTTAAAGAAAAAACTGCGACTTTTCCAAAAAAAAAAAAAAAAAAAATCTTTTGCATTTTTTTCACCTTTTTTTTTTTTTTGCATTTTTTTGCTTAGGGAAAATGTGTGGTCCAAAATGCTTCTCAAGTTTCTCAATTAGCCTACTACTTCTCACATGATCCTTATCCTATATATATATAGGGTAAGGTTCATGCGAGAACCAGCTTTATTGCGAGAACCGCAAGAACCAATATGAACACAACAAAAAATACCTAAAAAAAAAATCCTAACCCCCACCCCTCCCCCCCCCCCAAAAAAAAAAAAAAAAAAAAAAAAAAAAAAACCTAACCCCCCCCCTTCCCCCAAATAAAAAAACCTAACCCCCCCAAGCTAAATGCTAAAAACTAAACCCCACAAAAAAAAAAAAAAAAAAAAAAAAAAAAAAAAAAAAAAAAACGTAGACACCCCACCCCCACCCAAGCTAAAATGCTAAAAACTAAACCCCCAAAAAACCTAAAAAAATCTAAGAAAATCTAAAAAAATAAAAAAAAACACACAAAAAATTATTTTTAATATTTTTTACATTAAAATTGCTGCTTTTAGTAGCCAAATTTTTTTTTTTTATTTGGTAACAAAATCCAGCGATTTTTTATAAAAAATATTTAAAAAAAAAATTGTGTGTATTTTAGGTATTTTTGGTTGTGTTCACATTGGTTCTCACGGTTCTCGCAATAAAGGGTGGTTCCTAACGGATCCTTCTTATATATATATATATATATACACACACCTCTATCCCAATTCTCGTTTTACTTAGAAAAAACATCTAAAGAGTAACTATGAACATCTTTTTGGTACTTTCTAATTTCAACCATAATCACTTCTTCTTGTGGTAAATTTGATTTTCTTTGTATTATGTTTTTTATCATGTGTAAAAAATAATATTTTTTACTTTAAACTGTTTTTGCATGACTACAGGAAATGTGTTAGCAAACCAAGGAAATCAAGCATGCACAAAAAAGTTTCCTCCTATGTTTTGCTTCAAATTAGCATGTGATCAAAAGTGTAAGCGAGAATGGGATCCCAAGTCTAGTGGAAAGTGCATGAAAAGAATGCATGTGTTTGCTTGTGTACTAGATGTTAAAATCACAATTAATGTAATTTTCAATTCTAAGTAAAAGTAGTTATTGGATAAATTGTTTAAATATGCTTGGCCTATTTTAGATCAATCTTGAGACGTTTGTTAAATTATTATTTAGAGTTCACTTAACGGGTCAAACTTACACTTGCAGTGTAATTGTGACTCACACAAACTTGATAGAATTTCACTAAAGTCGTTTAGTCTTTTTTTCCTCTCTCAAGTTACTCAACTTTTATTTATCGTGTCAATTTTGTGCAGTTACTTACGTGGTTAATATGTTACCACTTGATAACTTAATAGGTAACTTTTTTAGTCAAAATATGGTTTTCATGAATTCTGTGAAAAAGATATACAAAATATGGATGTTATAAATTCGTTTGGAAAATGATTATTGTATTATTTACTCTTATGTTATATATTGTATTAGTACGTTGAAATTTCAAGATTTTAACATTTAGAACATATCTTAAAATAATAAACGTTATAAAATTATAAGGTTGACGCGTTACTACTTGATAACTTGATAGGTAACTTTTTGGTCAAAATATGGTTGTCATAAATTATGTGTGAAAAAGATATATAAAATGTGGTTGTTGTAAATTCGTAATAAGAAATGATATTCAAAATGTGTTTGTTATAAATTCGTACTAAGAAATGATTTATTGAATGTTACTCTTATGTTATATATCGTAATAAATCTTGAAATTTTAAAATATTAAACGTTCTAAAATTAAAAATATATATATATGATTTTGTTTAGAGTAAATTGCATGGATTGTGATGTGTAATATGTTAAAATTTTAGTTTTGGTCTTTATGTTCGAGAAATTAGAAATTATGGATATAAAAATTAAAATTTATGATTTTTTAGACTAAAATACATGTATTGTGATGTGTAATATGTCATGATTTTAGTTTTGGTCTTTAGGTTCGAGAAATTACGGATATTGTCATATTATATTATATTGGTCACCCGGCGTTATGTTTTTATCCATTTTGCTAACTATATGTAAGATTAAATATATCTAGTATATTTAATATATGGCCATTATAATTAATTTACATAATAATAGATCATTATATATTAAACCTATTAAATAATTAGTGGGTAATTGTTGATGGACCATATTACCCTTAATGACTAATTATGGTTTCTTCCCGGGTGTATCAAAGAGTCTATATATAGAGAGGCTAAGGGTTGAACTCTTTTGCTCACACACAACCTACTCATAACATCATAACCCTCTCTTTCTCTCTATACGATTCTAAGCCCCTAGAATCGGTACTACCATCAAGCACGTACACCCTAAGGAGGAACCAGATCGTACTGAAAAAGATGTCGAACTCAATGGCTTCGTCTCTGACTGGATTCTCTGCTGGCCTTGCTGCCGTTACTGGTATGTAATTATTCATGTTTTCCATTACGTTTAAACAGAACTGATCAACATGTGGTATCAGAGCATATGTTGATAAATCAGTTCTGTTATGTATCCATCAATCTGGAAAACAAGACTCAAGAACAATTTTCGGATAAAAGTTATTGTTTCGAAATCCATGTTCTAAATAAGATGTTTAAACACATCCTAACTAATAATTTCGAAATCTGAATAAGGAACTATAAAGATTTTCAGTTTTCGAATTCCAGATTTTATGTGTATGTTCTTAGTAATATTCTAGATTAAAATACATGTTTAATGAAAATCGATAAAAGAAAATAATAATAACGAGTTCATCAAGGCCTTCAACACCTTCCAAATCACAAGAATTTGCTCCAAAGATTGCCCAAAATTTTGACTAGATTTGTTCATAATCCACTCAAAAGTAAAAAATGCAGGCTTTTGCTTTTGCCTTTTGAATTAACACTTTTTGAATTCTCTTTCCAAGACTAACCATTATTATTATTATTTATTTATTTATATTATATATATATATATATATATATGTTGATGGATGTATTTTTTTTATTAAATGAACTGGCATGGAGGGTATTTCAATTAATATTATAAGAATATATTTATGTATTCAAAATTTAGAGTTGGTCTATCCAACCAAAACAGGAAATACGATCATAATTTCAAACATGCTTAAAATGACGGACATGTAGTAACTGGAAGGGTTATGTACCGGTAGTTGAGAACTCCTGTCTAGGCTGGCATTCGTACAAATCCAATTAAAGGACCCGTTGCCTACCTGGGGACTATCAATGAGAGTACCGATACCTATTAGGCCAAAGCATGTCCATCTAATCAATTAAAATGGTTTTGTAAACACTTAATCAGAATCAATAACTTTTTACAAAACCAAAATAGCTTAACTTGAATGAGCTTCTGAAATATCACTTCTGGCCAAAGCTGATTTGATACATCTATTTATTGTTCAAGTATTACAAAAGCTATGTTAATTATGCCTTACAAACGTGAATGTTTAATTTCTGGCCAAAGCTGATTTAACTCATTCATTTCTTGCATATTTAACAAGTGCATAACTAGGTAATTGTCTCATTTCTGGCCAAAGCTGATTTGTCTCAAATACTTTGCACACATACTTAAATGATTACATTTCTGCCCAAAGGTGATCTGTCTTCATTTAAGTAGAATTTTTAGTCTATTATTTTGATGTTAGTAATAGACAATATCACAGCTTCATAACTAAAATGGTCATTACTTATGCCTGCCTTAGTATAACATTCCCTTAGATCACGTTAAGACTTCTAACAAAGTTCATAATTCGCTCAATCTTATCTCCACTCTCAGCACCCAACTGCGGGATTCCACCATTAACTGGTGATAACTTTGCTGCATGGAAAGACTCCCTCATGCTTACTCTTGCTCTACTGGACTTTGATTATGCTCTTAGAGAGACTTAACCTGCTGAACAGATTACTCATGAGAAGTGGACCAGGTGTAACCGCATGTCTCTCATGTTTATGAAGCAGTCCATTAGCAATGCTATTCGAGGAGCCATTCCTGATTCTGATAATGCTAAAACCTACTTGGCTTCTGTGGAGGAGCAGTTCAAAGGGACGTCTAAGGCACACGCTAGTACCCTTATCCTCAAGCTAGTAACGACAAAGTATGATGGGAGGAGCGGCATTCGTGAACACATCATGATGATGAACGACATGGCCCATAAACTGAAGGGACTAGACATGGCGATTAGTGATGGTTTTCTCGTACACTTCATCATGACCTCTCTTCCTTCTTCCTATGAAGCATTCAAGATCAATTACAACACTCAGAAGGACAAATGGACAATGAGTGAGCTGATCGCCATGTGTGTGCAAGAAGAGGAGCGTATGAAGATGGATAGGACCACTGATGTTGCTCACCTCACTACCTCCAGCTTTAAGAAGAGGAAGAACAATCACTCAAGGAGGGATGCTTCTAAAGTCCAAAAGCCTAATACAAGTACACCTTCCAGCTCTAACAACTCCTTAGGCAAACCTTACTGCAAGTTCTGCAAAAAGAATGGACATAAGCAGAAGGAATGCCCTGACTTTAAGGAGTGGCTGGCTAAGAAAGGTAACGATCTTTTTATGATACTTGAGTCCTTTAATTTAAATGTTCCTATTAATTCTTGGTGGTTTGATTCTGGTGCTATGGCCCATGTCACTAACTCTACTCAGGGATTCCTTACAATCCGGAGGCTGGGAAGAAACCAAAGAACGCTTAAAGTTGCGGATGATCGAGAATTAGAAGTGAAGGCCATTGGAACCTTACAATTATTTATGAAAACTGGTTTATGTATTAAACTTTATGATACCTTATATGTTCCCGGGGTAACTCGGAACCTTGTATCAGGACCAAAGTTAGACATAGACGGTTTTGTTTGTTCTCATGGTCATCGCAAACTCTCTATTCTTTATGATTCTGTTGTTTTTGGTACCGGCATTATTGACGGTGGTCTCTATAGATTAGAACTAGATGATGATTTTTCCAAATCTTTGTTGTCATTTAATATTAATGAATCAATCACAAAGATGAAACAGAAACGAGAATTAGAGACTTCGTCCATGTTGTGGCATCAACGTTTAGGCCACATCTCACGAGAACGATTAACTCGACTTGTGAAGGATGAGGTCTTACCTCCTCTCGATTTCTCTGATTTTGGAACATGTGTCAAATGTCTTAAAGGTAAAATGACATTAGCAAATAAGAAAGGTGCCACTAGGAGCTCTAATTTATTAGAACTCATTCATACTGATATTAGTGGTCCCTACCAAATCGCTGGCATAACAGGACATACTTCATTTATCACTTTTATTGATGATTACTCTCGTTACATGTACTTGTATCTAATTAAGGAAAAGTCTGAATCTCTTACAACTTTTAAAGATTATAAGACTGAAGTTGAAAAACAACTAGATCGTCAAATTAAAGTTGTGAGATCAGATAGAGGCGGTGAATATTATGGAAGACATACTGATGTGGGTCAATCTCCTGGTCCATTTTATGAGTTTTGTAAGGGCCAGGGGATTGTGAACCAATACACCATGCCTGGTACACCTCAGCAGAATGGTGTCGCTGAACGAAGAAACCGTACCCTTATGAACATGGTGCGCAGTATGTTAGCTAACACTAATTTACCATTATTCCTCTGGACTGAAGCGTTAAAAGCAGCTGTTCATATACTCAATAGAGTTCCTTCTAAGTCTGTCCCTAAAACTCCTTATGAACTTTGGACAGGAAGGAAACCGAGTCTTAAATATATGAAAGTATGGGGCTGCATTACTGAAGCAAAACTTTACAATCCTTTCCTAAGGAAACTTGACCCTAAAACAGTTACCTGCTTCTTTATCGGGTATCCTGATCCCTCAAAGGGTTATCGTTTCTATTGTCCTTCCCATGTCACCCGTATTGTTGAAACCAAGCGTGCCGCGTTCCTGGAGAATTTCAAGGTCAGTGGGAGCAGTACTAACCCTTACGAAGATTTGCAAGAAGTACAAGACGCGGGGGGGGGGGGAGAGAGAGACTCGTCGCTTACCATTACTCCGTTTACTCCTCTTGTACCCGATGCAACAACTGCACCTAATATCACTGCACCAACTCCCAATTCACCTCCACAATCAGAACCCATCATACCTCATAACGAAGGCACATCAAACACTCAAAACCAAGACAACGCTGAACCCGATAATCCACTCAGGAGGTCATCTAGGCTCAGAAGGCCTACTAATTGGGATGATTATGTTACCTACCTGACTGAAATGGATGTTGGAAAGCTCAATGATCCTATCTCTTATAATGAAGCCATTAGCAGTGATCAGTCTTCTGAATGGAACAAAGCAATGATTGACGAGCTTGAATCCATGAAGAAAAATGACGTTTGGGATTTGGTAGAATTACCCAACGGTGTTAAAACTGTAGGATGTAAATGGGTGTTCAAAATGAAACTAGATCCGAATGGAACGTTGAACGCTACAAAGCGAGATTGGTTGCAAAGGGCTACACTCAAAAAGAGGGAATTGATTATCAAGAGACCTTTTCACCTGTCTCTCATAAAGATTCATTACGGATCGTTATGGCCCTAGTAGCTTATTTTGATTTAGAGCTGCATCAGATGGACGTTAAAACCGCTTTCCTTAACGGAGACTTAGACAAAGATGTGTACATGAAACAACCTGAAGGCTTTAAACCTGAAGGTCAGGAACATCTAGTCTGTAAGTTGAAGAAATCCATATACGGGTTGAAACAAGCATCACGTCAATGGTACCTCAAGTTTGATGAAGTCATGAAGAAACAAGGTTTTGCAAAGAATCAAGTGGATCAATGCACCTACCTCAAGATGAGTGGGAGCAACTTTACTATACTTGTCCTTTACGTAGATGATATTCTATTGGCAAGTAATAGTTTAGATATGTTGCATGAATCGAAGCGGTTACTCTCGCATAACTTCGACATGAAGGATCTCGGAGATGCTTCTACGTCATTGGCATCGAAATTCACCGAGACAGACACAAAGGGATCTTAGGATTATCTCAAAGGGCCTACATAGATCGTGTCCTTACACGTTACAATATGCAACAGTGCAAACCCTCCGTCGCTCCAGTAGTTAAGGGAGATGTTTTCGGTTCATTCCAGTGTCCGATAACAGAGGTTGAGAAGGAGCAAATGAGCCAGATACCTTACGCGTCAGTAGTCGGGAGCCTGATGTATGCTCAAGTCTGTACTCGCCCAGATATCGCTTATATTGCTGGAATGCTAGGCCGTTATCAGACTAATCCTGGCCTAGATCACTGGAAAGCAGCTAAGAAGGTACTCAGATATCTGCAAGAGATGAAAGACTATAAACTGACTTATAGAAGAAGTGATCATTTAGAAGTGGTGGCCTATTCTGATTATGACTTTGCCAAATGCAAAGATGACAAGAAATCCACTTCGGGCTATATCTTTATGTTAGCAGGCGGCCCTATCTCATGGAAGAGTCATAAACAACAGTTGACTACAACTTCCACAATGATGGCAGAGTACATTGCTGTTTATAACGCAACCTGTCATGGAATGTTGCTTAGAAATCTGATCACTGGACTCAAAATTGTTAATTCCATTTCTAGACCATTGAAGCTTTATTGTGATAATTCAGCTGTCGTTAGTTTCTCGAACAATAACAGTTTGACTGGAGCTAGTTTATATCTTGATACGAAGTACTTGTTTGTACGTGAACGAGTTGAGGAAAATAATCTTTGTATTGAGTATATAAGTACTAAAAATATGCTTGCGGATCCGATGACTAAAGGTCTCCCTCCTAAAGTTTTTGAAGAACAAGTTTCTAATGTGGGACTTACTAAAGACCTTATTTAAATGCATATTGTACTTGCTTACGTTTTAGTAAATGAAATTTCCTCAGTTTGATTTTGTATGTCTCTAACATATGTTCTGTGCATGTAATGACATATAGACAAATATAAATACATATCAAACGATAAAGGGCTCACTTGAATATTTTGATCATAACTGTTAGGTTTTAGATTGAGGTTGTAGTATGACTAATGGGGGGTCCTGAGTCGAATGATGATTCAACGGCTGTATTTCTCTGCTACGTTCTTGGTTTAAAGCTAAAATGAGTGTTAACTCCTGATCAGGCTTATCTAATACTCATAAGTAAATGATTACTCGGCCAAGTGGGAGAATGTAAGATTAAATATATTTAGTATATTTAATATATGGCCATTATAATCAATTTACATAATAATAGATCATTATATATTAAACCTATTAAATAATTAGTGGGTAATTGTTGATGGACCATATTACCCTTAATGACTAATTATGGTTTCCTCCCGGGTGTATCAAAGAGTCTATATATAGAGAGGCTAAGGGTTGAACTCTTTTGCTCACACACAACCTACTCATAACATTATAATCCTCTCTTTCTCTCCATACGATTCTAAGCCCCTAGAATCGGTACTACCATCAAGCACGTACACCCTAAGGAGGAACCAGATCGTACTGACAAAGATGTCGAACTCAATGGCTTCGTCTCTGACTGGATTCTCTGCTGGCCTTGCTGCCGTTACTGGTATGTAATTATTCATGTTTTCCATTACGTTTAAACAGAACTGATCAACATTGTCATATTATATAATACTAGTCACCTGGCGTTATGCTTTTTATCCATTTTGCTAACTAACACTAAGAAATATGCTACTTTCATGTAAAATGACATTTTTGCCTTTTCATGAAAACCGGGACTCGGTCATTCTAGTTGTAAAAAATCCACCCATAATAAGGTGAATCTAAAATTTATGAATGTTAAGGAGAGGGTGACCGAAGATGATATTCGATGACCTAAGATGGTCAACGGGGAGAGGTAATAAAAATGGAGAGAAGAACATGTGTGGGTGGTATTACTCAGCGTATTTGTTTACTTTTTGCTTTTGTAGTTACACTGGTAAAACTTTTTTTTTTGGAACGGAGAATTTCATTACGAACGCTAACAAGAAGCTAGAAAAGAACAACAAAACAAGATTACAAAGGGAAACGAACCCAATCCATCCAAACTAGATCCTTAATATTCGATCTATTGCTAATCCAAAAGAAACTTAACATGTTTATATCGCTCATTACAAGATTAATGGTCTTTCTGTTTCTTGAAAAAAAAAACCATCTCGTTTCTTGTTTTCCAAATGCACGAGCAAGCAATGAGAATAATACCTTAAAGGATTTCCTTTTTCCGCCGTCCCAGATTGATAGCTTCATGAATTGAGAAGAGGTCATGTACCATGAAATCATATAATGGAGCAATATTACACCAAGAAAGATAAGTTGCCATAATTGAGTTGCCCAAATGCATGAAACTAGAAGATGCCTTGCTGATTCGTCCAAATCCGAAGAAAACTTGCACTTGATGGAACCCACAATAATGTTTCTCTTCGCTAATTCATTTAGAGTGGCGATTCTATTTTAGCACACTCTCTAGGTAAAGATATTCACTTTCTTAGGGACTTTGTTATTCCATTTGAAAATGGGTACCTATGAAATAGAATGAGAAAAAGCTAAAGTACCAATTTCATAGAAGAAACTGAGAAAAACCTGCTGGAATCTTCAGTCCATATCCACTTATCAGCCTCGGAAGAAGGTTGGAATTTCGAAAGAAGTAGCAGGTCTGCAAGTTCTGATTCTTCATGACCAGACCAATCTGAATCCTTCTAGTCCCATTTCCAGCTAACCTTGTTATTAGACCAATCGAAAGAATCGCCTAACAACCTATTTTTAATGTTCTCAAGCTGAAAATGTGTGGGTAAAGAGACTAAAGTGGGGTTGGGGAAATCCACGGGTCAAGACAATGCCGAGTTTTGTTTCCTTTTTCGCCTCCCCTTTAATTAAACCTAACTCGATATTTGTATGGGTAAGATGGTTTTGGGGCTTAGCAATAGAACTCCAAGTACCACTGATGCTTTTAGAATAAGGAAGAATAGGCTATGATCGATTGGTAAAATGGATTGAGGAAATAACCTTTCTCAAAATAGCTTGTGGTTCGGTTTTAAAACGCCATCACCATTTGGTTAAAAAGGCAATATTGGCATCTCGAAGAGGTGTAAGACCCAAATCGGCAACCTCAATGGGGGCGTGACCTTATTCTCATTAACCTAATTGATCTTTTTCTTTCTTCATTACCTCCTTAAAAAAGGACCGTCTTTTCGCTTCAAGTTGAGAGATATAAATGCACTGAAGTGATTTAGTGCTGGATTTGACAACTCTTGGATTGATGAGGGTCTAAAATGTAAATTTCGGTTTTATTTGAATTGATGTAAATTTGTCTAAGTATAAAGTTTGTCCAGAACAAGTGTGTCTATGGTTAGTTTAAAGTGTTCCGGATATATTGTAAGTTCAGGTATTTGTTCCCATGGACAGTTTGTTATGTAGTATAGGGTTAGAAGTCCGTAACTAATAAAAGTTCTGGACTATTGAGTTTAAAGTGTTCCGGATATATTGTAAGTTCAGGGATTTGTTCCCGCGGACAGTTTTTTCTGTAGTATAGGGTTAGAAGTCCGTAACTAATAAAAGTTCCAGGCTATTGCTTTTAGCCAATAAATATGGTATGTGTGATGTATTTAGTAGACTTTTGGTAGATTTGGAGACCTTGTAAACTGTGTGTTTAATACAATTTCAATTTTGGTGAATTCTTTGTATTTCTACAAATTTCTATTATGTGTCTATAATGGGTACATCTTCAAGATGGATTCCGCACAGCCTGATACATATTATTGTTGATTTGATCCATATAGTTGAGTTTTAGGTGACCTTACAAGTGGTATCAGAATAGGCTCTGTATAGAGAGTGCTCGTACTACTGTAGGCATTCGATTTGAGGTTTAGATTCAAGAGGATTTGTAGACGAGACGTTGTTTCTACATTTTCACATTTTTCAGTGGTTTTTTAGTGTTTTTCAACAAATTTTCATCAGAATTTAGCAGATTTGCGATGGATTTTTGTGACAACTGTCAAAATTTCAGGTATCCGTACAACTATTAAACCATGATTAGTGCTTAATGACTGTGCTGAATTGCAATTAACTGCGTACTGATTATTGCCATATACATACATATGCATCATATATTGCTTAATGTCACACCATTATTGTATGGAAGCTTATTTGACTCAAATAATGCACGAAACATAGTTAGCACAATTATCAGATAAATCAGGAAAATGTTGACAGAGTTCAGTACATAGACAGACAAGGTGTTGAGACACAGAATGAGCCAGAAACCAAGTCTTACACTAGTATAGTGTGTAGGAAAGTAAGGATCACAAAACTGCCTTTTTAGAGATAGTTTAAGTGCTGGAAAGTGCCTAAAACTCACATAAAGTGCTGAATTCAGCAAAAAGCAGCAATTTTCAGCATTTAAACACACTAATATTATGCAGAAATGTGGTTAAATGGTCCTGAATGCTTTCCTAAATGTCGGGAATCAAAAGTGTCACAAAAGGGTACATAAAGCACACTAAACTGCATAGTTTAGCACCTTAACGAACCGGTAACCAACAGAACAATCGGACACTACCCGAAACACCAAATTTTCACTAGAAGCACTGTTTTAACATTACCAAGCCAGTTATGGTCCTCGAACATCATAACACATTATGTAAACACATACTAACTAAAACTCCTAAACATGCACTTGAAATCTAACTAGATTCTTTAACTTACCATCACCACCCAACTAAACACCCCCCACCCTTGGAGACGGTTTGGATGGGTGGACCCACCCATGATTTTGTTCAATTGTTTAATAGATCTTGTTTAAACCTTTAGAGACATAAAACACAATGGATAAGCACATGTTGAAAAGATTATGTTATAAACCACAAGATCCTAACTTACCATTCTCATTCATCACAACACACTTCATGTGACAACTCGTATCTTTGTGTCTAATGTAACGTGTATGAACAATATGTGATTATGTGACATGTGGTTTTAATGGAATGTTTGTTATGTTATGTGTTTATGTGTATAATGTATATAATGTAGTCGCACAACACAAGTCCAATCGTACAAGCTCATTCGGGCCACACTCGTTGTACTCGAAACCCAAGGGCAGCCCATGAAGGGTTCGGCCCACTCTCTTAGTTCGAATAACACCTAGGGTGTTAGTATAAATCCTACACTTCACCAAAACACACAAAGTTTAGCAAACCCTAAATCTCTCTCCCTCTCTCTCGAAGCCGACGGCCACATTCCCCCTTCTCGAAGCTTTCTTGATTCGGATCATCCTTGTTCTACCTTCTAACCGGTTAGTGTTTCATGATTATTGTTTTGTTAGATAATATTGTGAAATATATGTTCCTACATGATGATTTACGAGTGATATATGATTGATTATGATATAAATTGATGAGGTTAGTGTTCATGTAAATCGGCTCACATGTGTAATATGTTAGTTCAATATAGGGCTGATAATCATGTGATGATAATAACGATCTAGAACCGAATGAATGTAATCGGCCATATGTGTTTGGATTCGGATGGTTTGGTTGTGTTGTTATGATTAGGATGTATGTTAGTAATCAAGAACCGGAACAGTGCAAATATGTTTAAATGATTATGGTTGTTGTTTATGTTTGAATGATGAATTAAAGATCTTGATGTTAATCATGTTATTTGATTCGATGTGATGATGATGAGTTGTTATATGTTTAATTAGGGTTCATACAAATTAATTGGTAAATCTGTAGTTTGATTGAATTGTTGTAAAGTTGGAAGTTGTTAGAATGGATCGGGTAAATGGAAAGGGTAACTGATTTCCATAAAATATGGAAATCTAATACGGATCACACAAGCCGGTCGCACAATGCAGTCGCACAAGATTTGGTGCAACCGTTTAAGCACAGAGTACAACTTAGACATTGCATGATCGCACAAGACATGTGGATCGCACAAGGCAGTGCCGATCGTACAAGTCTTGGGCCACACACATCTGTTGAACCTTATTATGTGGTTGGGCCTTAAAGCCCAAAACTCAGTCGCACAAGTAAATTCGAGTCGCACAAGCCATTTGTAATCGGACAAGGTTAAGTGGACCGCACAAGTTGATTAACTGTTTATATGTTGGGCCGTATGGGGTATGGACTTCATTTATTCTTGGGCCGGGCTCGTTTCAGTCGCACAACCCGTTGTGAGTCGCACAAGTTGTGTTGGACGCACAACAGGTTGGGCCGAATATTATTGGGCTTCAATTATCGAATCGTACAAGATGATTGGGCCGTTGAACTTGTGCGAGCCCAATCATCTGAGTCGCACAAGTTTGGATATGATGTATACTTGACTGTTAACGTGTTGAATGTGTTTGCCATGATTATTACGTGTTCGTAACCTGTTAGTTTATGTGTAAACCTATGTGCACTACTTGAACCTAGACCTGACTTGTATGGTAACCATGTTAGGACGTGGTTGACCACTAGCAGCTCGATTGACCTTTTCGTTTATCTGCCGAGCTAACCTAAGGTGAGTTCACACTTTCTACAAGGCATGGGATTCCCGGTGGTTTGGGAATGGGTTAAGGAACTAAAATGAATCTGCATATTCTCCTTGGGTAGAATATGTACCTCCATCCTCCATGGGAAGGATGACAACATTATACCTGTGTATTCTCCTTGGGTAGATTACGTACCTCCATCCTCCGTAGGAAGGATGACAACATATAACTTACTAGACAAAAATCTATCATGAAGTCCCTCATTTTTATATCGACTTAATCGCCGTGCTAATGGCGAGCGGGTCATTAGTTAAATAGCGCTATTAGGTTTGACAAGCCTCACACCGTGCCGCAAAGGACGGGAGTGGACTAATGGATCTGGGCACTTAGTCAATGATGATAGACATTGACGCAGGGCACATAAACATGTCTACAGTCAGTGGTCGATATGGTAACGGGTCTAGTGGTTAACATGGGGTAGCCCCCACTGGTTATGGTTTGGGAAACAAGGAATTGGTTAACTCATGGTTTTCGAAAGAACTTATGGTTTTTGGAACAACTTTAAAATTGACAACCAACTGTGAACTCGCTCAACTTTGTTGTTGATTCGTTGCTACATGCCTTGCAGGTCGTTAGGTGCTTAGATGGAGCTTGCACGAGAAGGAGAGGTCGTTGTGGGACATGGACTGTTGAGTTCCATGTTGAATATTTGAACTTTTAACTTATGATTTGGTTTTACACTTTATGCTTCCGCTGATAACTTGAACTTAGTTAATTTGTTTTGGACACCAATTATATTGTGGTTGGTTTTATATTTACTTTAATACGTTGTTCAATATGATTGGTGGCTTGATCCTGGTCATGTCACGCCTCCTGCGGTGATACTCCGCTTGTGGAATTTGGGGGTGTGACAGATTGGTATCAGAGCCATTGGTTATAGTGAACTTGGTTTTAAAAAGGGGAAAGCTTGTACAGTGCTCAACGATCCACAACGACACTTCGCTCCACGTGCAAGACTCAACACTATAGGTAATATGGTTTGTGTTTGTATTGCCTGCCTGTTAGTTTAAGTAATGCATTGATCATGGTATGCTTAGTTAGCGTAACAATTATTGCTTGAAACCCTATGTGCTTACTCTCTCCTGTCATCCCATACTTCCGCACTTTCACGACATCATTCTCACTTGTGTTTCCTTCGATGTGAAGATCATGAGTGGATGCCTGAATTTGACTCAAGCCCAGCTGATGGCACTAATCAACGAACGAGTTGCTGAGGCACTCACAGCAGCTCCAGCAGGAGGTATAACCTGCCATTTCGACCTATCCTAGGATGTTTAGATCCTACTCTCGCGAACCAACTCTCGTGCTTAACCTTGTCTTTCTTTCTCACGCGACAGATCAACATGCTCAGCCTCCCGTGTGTACGTTCAAGACCTTTATGGACTGTCGACCTAGTACCTTCAGTGGTACAGAAGGAGCTGTAGGCCTCCTCTACTGGTTCGAGAAGCTCGAATCTGTCTTTGAAATGTGTGAATGCCCTGTTGCTAGTTGGGTGAAGTTTGCAATGGGAACTCTTGAAGGTGTTGCGCTCACTTGGTGGAACGCTCAGGTTCAAATGCTACCACCCCATGGAATGACTTCAAAGATCTGATCAAAGAGGAGTATTGTCATCGTGATGACATTTACAAGTTAGAAGTGGAATTCTACAACCTAAAGATGACAGGGTCTGAAATCGAGGCGTACACTAAGAGATCAAACGAACTAGCTGCTTTGTGTCCTACAATAGTGGATCCTCCCTGCAAATGTATCGAGCTTTACATCAAGGGTTTAGTTCCAGAGATTCAGAGTATGGTGACTTCTGCTAACCTCCTCACAATTCAGCAGGTCATTCGACTATCCCACCGTCTTACTGACCAGGCAGTCGAGCAGAACAGGCTGCCAAAGCGTATTAGTGCTACCACTACATCAGATGCTCCTAGAGATAACAAGCGCAAGTGGGATGGAAATTCAAGCAAGGGTTCAGCTTCTGGTCAGTCCCCGTCTCAGCAGTGAAAGACTGACGACTACAAGAGCCCTGGTCAACAAGGAGGGTACAAGGGAAATCAACCTAAGTGCAACCGTTGTAACTTGCACCACAGCGGGCCGTGTAGCAATGGTCGCTATCATAGATGCAACAAACCTGGTCACCAGCAAAGGATTGCAGGAGCCCATATCCTGCAAATTAGAATCGTCAGCAGCAGCAACAAGCTCTACAGAACCAGCAGCAGCAACAACAACAGGGTATTAACAAAGGGTGTTTTCAGTGTGGTGCTGAAGGTCACTTCAAGAGAAACTGTCCACAACTGAACCAGAATCAGAACAACAACAATAACCAAGGAAATGGAAACAACAATGGGGGTAACAATGATGGCAATGGCGCCAGGGGACGTGCTTTCGTGATTGGTCAGGGTGATGCAAGGAACGATCCCAACGTTGTGATGGGTAAGTTCCTACTGGATGACTTCTTTGTTACTGTTTTATTCGATTCGGGTGCCGATACTAGTTATGTGTCCTTAAAAGTTAGTCAAATGCTTAAGCGTGCCCCAATTCCCTTAAATACCAAGCATGTTGTAGAACTAGCAAACGGTAAAAGTCTTGAGGCCCCGCACATAGTTAAGGGTTGTAATCTTGTTCTTGCTGGTCAGACCTTCCCTATCGACCTTATTCCCATCGTTCTTGGTAGCTTCGACGTCGTCATTGGGATGGATTGGTTATCCCAACAGTGAGCAGAGATCCTTTGCAAGGAGAAAATCGTCCGCATTCCTCGTTCTGGTGAGGAACCTCTCGTAATCCGTGGTGATAAGAGTGGTGCTGTTGTAGGCATCATCTCTTTCCTTAAGGCCCAGAAGTGTTTGCGAAAGGGCCACACTGCTATTCTAGCCCTCGTTACTGACACTTCAACGAAGGAAAAGAAGATAGAAGATATCCCGATTGTACGCGACTTTCCTGAGGTATTCCCTGAGGAATTACCTGGTCTTCCGCCTCATTGTCAGGTCGAGTTTCAAATCGAGCTAGCTCCTGGAGCAGCGCCTATAGCTCGTGCGCCTTATCGTTTAGCCCCCTCAGAACTAGAAGAACTATCTACGCAACTACAAGAGCTCTTGGACAAGGGTTTCATTTGTCCTAGCTCTTCGCCCTGGGGAGTACCAGTCTTGTTTGTAAAGAAGAAGGACGGTACCTTTCGAATGTGCATTGACTATCGTGAACTCAACAAAGTGACCGTGAAGAACCGTTATCCTCTTCCTCGTATTGATGACCTGTTCGACCAGTTGCAAGGGTCGAGCTTCTACTCTAAGATTGATCTGAGATCGGGCTATCATCAGCTGAGAGTCCGAGACGTGGACATCTCTAAGACAGCGTTCAGGACTCGTTACGGCCATTACGAGTTTCTGGTCATGCTTTTTGGGTTGACGCACGCACCTGCGGTCTTCATGGATCTTATGAACCGGGTGTGCAAACCCTACTCGAATAAGTTCGTTATCATGTTTATCGACGACATCCTGATCTATTCCAAGAGTCAGGAGGAACACGAGCGTCATCTGCGACTTATTTTGGAACTTCTTCGAGCAGAACAGCTTTATGCTAAGTTCTCGAAATGCGACTTTTGGCTTCGTGAAGTCCAATTTCTAGGCCACGTGGTTAATAAGGATGGGATTCACGTTGATCCATCCAAGGTTGACTCAATCAGGAATTGGCCTGCACCTCGAACACCAACTGAAATCCGTCAATTCTTGGGGTTGGCAGGTTACTACAGAAGGTTTATTAAGGATTTCTCAAGGATCGCGCAGCCTCTTACTGTTCTTACTCAGAAGGGTGTCACCTACCGTTGGGGTGATGCTCAGGAATCCGTGTTTCAGGAGTTGAAGACGAAGCTTTGTAGCACACCTATTCTCTCGTTACCTGAAGGCACAGATGATTTTGTGGTTTATTGTGACGTGTCAATCCAAGGACTTGGTTGTGTGTTGATGCAACGTGAAAAAGTCATTGCTTACGCATCGCGCCAACTCAAGGTTCACGAAAAGAACTACACTACTCACGACTTGGAGTTGGGAGCAGTGGTATTTGCTCTTAAGATATGGAGACATTACTTGTACGGTACCAAGTGCACCATTTTCACCGATCACAAGAGTCTCCAGCATATCTTCGATCAGAAGGAGTTGAACATGTGGCAGCGACGATGGGTCGAACTTCTTAACGACTATGAATGCGCAATCAGATACCATCCAGGAAAAGCCAATGTGGTGGCTGACGCCCTCAGTCGTAAGGAAACCAAACCTAAGTGTGTACGTGCGTTACAGCTTACCATCCACTCTAGTCTTCCTGCCCAAATTCGTGATGCTCAGGTCGAAGCATTTAAAGAAGAGAACATCAGGGCTGAGTCCCTGCGAGGATTGAAGAAACGGTTAGAACTAAGGGAAGGCGGTGCCTACTACTTGGCGGGGCACATCTGGGTTCCACTTTATGGTAATTTACGTGAGCTTGTGATGGATGAAGCACACAAGTCTCGTTACTCAGTACATCCTGGTTCTGATAAGATGTACCACGATCTCAAAGCTACGTACTGGTGGCCCCACATGAAAGCTAACATAGCGACCTATGTTAGTAAATGTTTGACCTGTGCGAGGGTCAAGGTCGAATACCAGAAGCCATCTGGCCTACTTCAGCAACCAGAGATTCCCACATGGAAATGGGAGCAAATTTCCATGGACTTTGTTACTGGCTTACCTAGATCTCAACGAGGAAACGATACCATTTGGGTGATAGTGGATCGATTAACCAAGTCTGCATACTTCCTGGCTATCAAGGAAACGGATAAGTTCTCTACGCTAGCAGACGTCTACCTTAAGGAAGTAGTTTCGAGGCACGGGGTGCCAACTTCCATCATTTCTGATCGTGATCCACGCTTTACCTCTGATTTGTGGCAAGCGATGCACAAATCCTTTGGCTCGTGTCTAGACATGAGCACAGCGTATCATCCACAGACGGATGGGCAGTCTGAACGCACCATTCAAACTCTGGAAGACATGCTTCGGGCATGTGTAATCGACTTTGGTAACGGCTGGGAAAGACACCTACCTTTGGTAGAATTTTAGTATAACAACAGTTACCACACCAGCATCCAGGCCGCTCCGTTAGAAGCATTGTATGGACGAAAATGCCGATCACCTTTATGCTGGGCAGAAGTTGGAGACAGCCAAATAACTGGTCCAGAACTTGTCGTCGACATGACAGAAAAGATTGCCCAAATACGACAACGAATGGCGGCAGCTCATGACCGTCAGACAAGTTATGCCGATAAGCGCAGGAAACCACTCGAGTTCCAGGTTGGGGATCGAGTGCTACTTAAAGTTTCACCTTGGAAAGGTGTGATTCGCTTTGGCAAGCGAGGCAAACTGAATCCACACTATGTCGGACCTTTCAAAATCACAGAGAAAATCGGCAAGGTGGCCTATAGACTGAATCTACCTGAAGCACTCAGCGGAGTTCACAACGTATTCCATGTGTCCAATCTGAAGAAGTGTCTGTCAGATGAGACTCTCATAGTTCCTCTCAAGGAACTCACTATCAACGATCAGTTACGATTCATCGAGGAACCAGTAGAGATTACAGACCGAGACGTTAAGGTTCTCAAGCGTACCAGAATACCCATTGTTCGAGTTCGTTGGAACTCCCGTCGTGGCCCAGAGTTTACCTGGGAACGAGAAGACCAAATGAAAGACAAGTATCCCCAGTTGTTCGAGAAAAGCAAAACCACTACTGAGGCTGAAGCTACTGCGGAATTTCGGGATGAAATTCCAAACCAACGGGGGAAGGATGTGACACCCCAGGAAAACCATGCAACCTAACTAGCTTCCTCAGTAACTACGTGCTAAATTTCATGACGAAATTTCTTTCAACTTGGGGATGATGTGACAACTCGTATCTTTGTATCTAATGTAACGTGTATGAACAATATGTGATTACGTGACATGTGTTTTTAATGGAATGTTTGTTATGTTATGTGTTTATGTGTGTAATGTATATAATGTAGTCGCACAACACAAGTCCAATCGTACAAGCTCAGTCGGGCCACACTCGTTGTACTCGAAACCCAAGGGCAGCCCATGAAGGGTTCGGCCCACTCTCTTAGTTCGAATAACACCTAGGGTGTTAGTATAAATCCTACACTTCACCAAAACACACAAAGTTTAGCAAACCCTAAATCTCTCTCCCTCTCTCTTGAAGCCGACGGCCACATTCCCCCTTCTCGAAGCTTTCTTGATTCGGATCATCCTTGTTCTACCTTCTAACCGGTTAGTGTTTCATGATTATTGTTTTGTTAGATGATATTGTGATTTATATGTTCCTACATGATGATTTACGAGTGATATATGATTGATTATGATATAAATTGATGAGGTTAGTGTTCATGTAAATCGGCTCACATGTGTAATATGTTAGTTCAATATAGGGTTGATAATCATGTGATGATAATAACGATCTAGAACCGAATGAATGTAATCGGCCATATGTGTTTGGATTCGGATGGTTTGGTTGTGTTGTTATGATTAGGATGTATGTTAGTAATCAAGAACCGGAACTGTGCAAATATGTTTAAATGATTATGGTTTTTGTTTATGTTTGAATGATGAATTAAGGATCTTGATGTTAATCATGTTATTTGATTCGATGTGATGATGATGAGTTGTTATATGTTTAATTAGGGTTCATACAAATTAATTGGTAAATCTGTAGTTTGATCGAATTGTTGTAAAGTTGGAAGTTGTTAGAATGGATCGGGTAAATGGAAAGTGTAACTGATTTTCATAAAATATGGAAATCTAATACGGATTGCACAAGCCGGTGGCACAATGCAGTCGCACAAGATTTGGTGCAATCGTTTAAGCACAGAGTACAAATTAGACATTGCATGATCGCACAAGACATGTGGATCGCACAAGGCAGTGCCGATCGCACAAGTCTTGGGCCACACACATCTATTGAACCTTATTATGTGGTTGGGCCTTAAAGCCCAAAACTCAGTCGCACAAGTAAATTCAAGTCGCACAAGCCATTTGTAATCGCACAAGGTTAAATGGACCGCACAAGTTGATTAACTATTTATATGTTGGGCCGTATGGGGTATGGACTTTTTTTATTCTTGGGTCGGGCTCGTTTCAGTCGCACAACCCGTTGTGAGTCGCACAAGTTGTGCTGGACGCACAACAGGTTGGGCCGAATATTATTGGGCTTCAATTATCGAATCGCACAAGATGATTGGGCAGTTGAACTTGTGCGAGCCCAATCATCTGAGTCGCACAAGTTTGGATATGATGTATACTTGACTGTTAACGTGTTGAATGTGTTTGCCATGATCATTACGTGTTCGTAACCTGTTAGTTTATGTGTAAACCTATGTGCACTACTTGAACCTAGACCTGACTTGTATGGTAACCATGTTAGGACGTGGTTGACCACTAGCAGCTCGATTGACCTTTTCGTTTATCTGTCGAGCTAACCTAAGGTGAGTTCACACTTTCTACAAGGCATGGGATTCCCGGTGGTTTGGGAATGGGTTAAGGAACTAAAATGAATCTGCATATTCTCCTTGGGTAGAATATGTACCTCCATCCTCCATGGGAAGGATGACAACATTATACCTGCGTATTCTCCTTGGGTAGATTACGTACCTCCATCCTCCGTAGGAAGGATGACAACATATAACTTACTAAACAAAACTCTATCATGAAGTCCCTCATTTTTATATCGACTTAATCGCCGGTCCAATGGCGAGCGGGTCATTAGTTAAATAGCGCTATTAGGTTTGACAAGCCTCACACCGTGCCGCAAAGGACGGGAGTGGACTAATGGATCTGGGCACTTAGTCAATGATGATAGACATTGACGCAGGGCACATAAACATGTCTACAGTCAGTGGTCGATATGGTAACGGGTCTAGTGGTTAACATGGGGTAGCCCCCACTGGTTATGGTTTGGGAAACAAGGAATTGGTTAACTCATGGTTTTCGAAAGAACTTATGGTTTTTGGAACAACTTTAAAATTGACAACCAACTGTGAACTCGCTCAACTTTGTTGTTGATTCGTTGCTACATGCCTTGCAGGTCATTAGGTGCTTAGATGGAGCTTGCACGAGAAGGAGAGGTCGTTGTGGGACATGGACTGTTGAGTTCCATGTTGAATATTTGAACTTTTAACTTATGATTTGGTTTTACACTTTATGCTTCCACTGATAACTTGAACTTAGTTAATTTGTTTTGGACACCAATTATATTGTGGTTGGTTTTATATTTACTTTAATACGTTGTTCAATATGATTGGTGGCTTGATCCTGGTCATGTCATGCCTCCTGCGGTGATACTCCGCTTGTGGAATTTGGGGGTGTGACACTTCAACTTTCTCTTCTTCTCCTTCTTGGTCTCGGACGAGAACCACCACCACCATTCCATCATCATCACCTCATTTCCATACAATCCACACACTTACAAGAGTGTTAGAAGGTGCACAAAGGAGCTAGGAGCTTGTAGAAGTTGAAGGAACTCTTTCATTTGCTTTTATCCATCTCATAACTTCACTTGATCATCCCTAGCCTTGTGCTAGTGGTAAGAACCTTGATCTTGCTATTTTACATCTTATATTAGTGGTTAAAAGATGTTACATAATGTTGATCATGAAGAACACCAAGAATCACAAGAAGTAAACTTGAACATAAGCTTAAAATATGAAGAAATCTTGATGAATATGAGTTGTTATGCTTGATGATTGTTGTTCATACATGTATTTGATGTTGATCATCATATGATCTTGCTAGATCATGATTAAAAACATAATCTAGCAAGATGAGAGGATGAAGATGTTGTAGGATCATAGATCATCCTCATAAGAAACATGAACTTGAAAGAATATGTGGTTTTCTTGAAAAATAATGATCAAAGTAAGTTGTTAATCATGTAGATATAAAATTTCATGGATGATTTTTGAAGAAACCAAGTTAAAAATATAAGTTTTACTAAATCTTGGTTCTTAAACAAATAAACCTTATTTTTGGTGGTTAATAAGGTGTAGAAGTATGTGTGTAACAAGAAGAATTCATAAAGAAACATTTTTTTAGAAAACATGATCATAAGTTGTAAAGATCCATCTTCTTTAAAAATGAAGTTTTCAAAGAATCAATCACACTTTAGAAGGTAACAAGGCTTACTAAGAATACTAGTAAGTTACTACAATTTTTTACAAATATTCAAGTTCATGAAGTATTAGATTATGCTTGTTTTTGGCAAGATTGGTAAGTGTAGATTGGTTATTGTTGATTATTGGTTGATTGTGTTGATTTTTACCAAAGAAAATGATATGCTTGAAAGCATGGAAACCTCCATTTTTAGGGGAAACTATGGCAAAATTTTTCTAAAAATTAAACACTTAGAAAAATATTTCCAAACAAATATTTACAAGTGTATTTTAAACCATGAATTTCTCACATAAACTTTGCCATAATTTTTGTTACAAAAATATAAATATTGGAGGTTGGTTTTCATAAATAAAAGTGATTAAATATGTATTTAGGAAAATATATATTTAGAAGTCACCAAGTGTGTGATTATTTGTATATTATGTGTATTAGTTATATTATTTTAGGACTTGAAATAATATAACTCACTAAAACACCAAAAATTACAATCCAAAATATTACCAAAATTCCAAGGAATAAATATACACATTTACACAAAATATTGGTGAAACCGAACCAAGTAATATAACTTACAAAATATTTCGAAAAATTGATTCACAATTATATTTTGGTAAATAATATTTTGGACACCAAGTGAATAAAAATATGATTTTTACAATTATTACAAAGTTATATCATATTTTTGACAAGAGGAAAATATATTATTTTGGGTGAATAAAAATATATATATTTTCTTGGAATTATTAGAAGATGTATTATCTTTGGGAGAAAATATACATTTCTTAAACAAACATGAAATACGATAATTTTTTGGGTGAAAGATATATTTTCTCAAATAAATATGAAATATATCATTTTTGGAGAAAAAAATAAGTTTACATATATTTTCTAAGTTAGACTTGAAAATATATTATTTTTGGAACTTATATGAAAATACAAATATTTTTGCCAAGGGAAAAATTATAAATAATTTTTCTAAGTAATATTTTTAAAAAATATATATTTTGGAAATATATAGGGACTTTTATTAAGGATATTATTCTGGAAAAGTTAATATAACATTAAGTATAAGGATACTTAATAATTACATGAAGATACGTATTCTCGTACGTACAAATACACACCGGAATACGACCCTAATACATGGCAAAAATATACAGGTATAAGAATACGAATACGAATACAAATACACCCATCCTTGGGAAGGATATACAAGTATAAACACTTGGGAAGTATTAAGTTCAAATATATTGTTTTAACAATTATTCCAAAATTTAGTAAATATGATTTAAGTTAAAATATTTATTATTTTAACAAATAATTATATAACATGGAATAATATTGAAAATACAAAGAAACGTAACTCAAAGACATTAATACTAAGTCAAGGCACGACCCGCTCGTCTAATAGATCATAGTACGTTGTAGGTAGTCGTGTTTTATCCGAAGAAGCTTGAGTTACGGTGATTCGAAGACGCAAGACAATGAGTTCATGTCCCCCTTTTCTTTAAGCTGTTTTGTTTTATAACTTCGGGGGTGAAGTACTTGTTACAAAATGATTACATACAATTACAATTGGTATGGTTAGCTATGGAAAGTACAGTAGATCATGTGAATGGGTAGGCGCACTCCTAAGACCATTAATCCTCGTGTTAGGACCGAGATCTATTTGGGTGTAGCGAGCCCACACCCATGTGGACCGGGGATTGGCCCATGAGGTGACTATGTCTTACAGCCGGAGGCCCGGTACAAAATCTTCTAGGTTTGAGCCTTCCTACGCCGTTGCACGTATGTTAATGGCCTTGCAAACCATTAATTGATCTGTTTCCTCGTTTTGCTTTCATACCGGGATTTACAAAACATACATACATACAATGATTACAAGCTTTCATTCATACACACAAACAAACACATGAACTTGCTCAACTTTTGTTGATGTTTTTTTAAACTACATGTACTTCAGGGAATTAAAGTGGATCTGGCGGGCGTTTGGATGTTTCAAGTTGCATTAAGAATAAAGGATGTCATCCATTGTCTTAGGGTTTGGTTAGTGTGTCTCATCCTGGACAGGACACATCTACCAAAGCCTGATTTTATTTAGAGTCTTTTGATGAGTCCTTAGGGAACTCTAAACAATTCGTATGGTTTGTAAAATTTGAATTTGAAGTCTATGTTTCAACAATGATGTTTGGGATGTTTTTAAACTTATTTAATGGATGACCATCTATGGTTTTATCATATAGTTGTTGTTATGATTGAATGCAATGATATTAAGCAACTCACACATAATCACGCTTCCGCAAAAGTCAGGGTGTGACAGTTTGGTATCAGAGCTTCGATTGTAGCGAACTAGAATTCCTTCTCGAGTCTAGACTACAATCATTAGAGCTCTCACGAAAATATTTTTACATGTTTTCATTGCATACGCAAAACGCCCAGATCCAGGAGAACAAACATTTTTACAAACGAAAAGACACGAAACACATTTCAAGGTTTATGTTATGGTTCAGTCTGAGAGACTGGGTGGTTCAGTCTGAGAGACTGGGTGGTTCAGTCTAAGAGACTGGTTGGTTCTGTCTGAGAGACTGGTTGGTTCGGTCTGAGAGACTGGGTGGTTTAGTCTGGGAGACTAGGTGGTTTAGTCTGGGAGACTAGGAAGGATACATGATTACATGATTACATTGTCATTGATTACATGCTTAATGTTAGTGGTTAATATATGTGCATACGTGGTGATTGTTATGTTACAGATACCATGTCGTCATTTGATAGCGGATTGTCCGATGACCATGACCACATGGCTATTGTTTCTGATGATGAGATTGTCCCAGAGCCAGAGATCTTTACTTCCGACACAGAGAGCGACCCGGAGATGATGTCCGACGACGATGACGAATTTCAGCCCTTTGCGCTGCCCGATTTTGGTGATGATCTACCGCTTGCTGATGGTATCTCGGACGAGGATCCATTTGTAATTCCCATTCCTGTCCATGAT
This sequence comes from Helianthus tuberosus, assembly GCA_030545235.1. NCBI lineage: Eukaryota > Viridiplantae > Streptophyta > Magnoliopsida > Asterales > Asteraceae > Helianthus > Helianthus tuberosus. The sequence continues at coordinate 21,728,733 of CM060361.1, forward strand.
CATCTTATCATCGGTCATCCGGATGGTGAGCACGTTGTGGCACCGATCCTTTAACACCCTTATTATTATTTTAAAGATTTTCGTATAGATTACGAAAATAAACGGGTAATTATGATTTCAATACATTGAAAATACGGGTTTATTAAAACCTTATAGCATAATGTAATTAAGTACGACATTCAAATTATAAATGACGTCGTAATGAAGTGCGGAAGCTTGTTTCTCGTTCGTGTTCGGTTCTTCTTTGAGGTTGATCTCCATCCGGGAACTCTTGATATATACATGTGGTCAAAACCAACTTAAAAGTTAGTTTTGATGCTTAACTAGTAGCTTAAACGAGTTCTGAAACATCAAACAACAAACAAAAATCCATTTGCCAGTTCATGTGTCTCTCGCGGGCCGCGAGAGACTAAGCGAATATTTACGCGGGCCGCGACCAGTCGTCGCGTGGCGCGAAACATTTTAAAACTCCCTCGCGTGGCGCGAGGGTCCATATTTTCCAGCAGGTCAGGAGCTGGATCCTGCATTTTTCAGAAATACCGGTTTTTACGGAAACGGCCATAACTTCTTCGTTATTGGTCCGTTTTACACGATTCTTTTTCCTACGCGGCTGTAATTTAATTCTCCATCTTATGGAGTTAACATCCGACATCCAGATTCACAAATTTATAGAGTTTTAAGCTTTTGGCTTAAATTAAAATTTACCCATTTTGACCCATTCATGTATTTATCAAACAAACTTGTTTGTTTGAACCCAAATTCTCGTGAATCTACTAATTTCTATATTGTCTATCATATTTGGCTCAAACCACGGGTTTCCTACACATTTTAAACCCGCTTATGCTCATGTGCTTATTTTGACCCGTTAAGGACATTTATGTCCTTTTAAGCATTATTTTGCTTAATTCCCTTATGCCTCATAATTCCACCCATTCATTTTGATTAGTTTTCCACCACAACTATGAATGTGGTGGATTTAATGTAATAGACTATTTATTCCGAGTTTTATCCCTCGTATATGTTATTTTGCGGCATACACATTTTAAGGCATTTAACCCTTGATAGTTTATGCCTAAAATTTTCATACGCATCTAAAGGTTACAAAATCATAATATAAGTTCCTAAACAACCTTTATGGGTCGTTTGCCCAAATTACCCTTCAAGGGCATTTTAGTCAACATTAGCCCCTCATTTACTACGAAAGGCTTTCGCTACATATTTGGCCATAAAGTATGTTATCCACAACCATATTTACACGTACCTGGCTCGGGTCAACTTATTGACCCGTTTCGATACCTTGCCTCTATAATATGCTAATTCGTAGCATTTTAAATCCATAAACCATTATTATCCTGTAAGCATAAGACTTGACACGTACTTATTAGTCGTCATTTGTCAAATGGCACTAAAAGTCACCCTTGACCCGTTTGGTCTAAACGACCAAACATTTTGCATTTGAATTTAGACTGGTATATATATACAAATATATACCATCTCGTTATTTAACCCAATTCGGCTTACGCCGTAGGGTGTCTTATAACTTTTACTTATATTTGTCGACACACGAACAAATTACCATTTTATCCCTATCCTCTTATTATGAGTTACCCCATACGGTAACATCTCAAGATTCCTTGTATGCTTGTCATTTACGGCTATATTACCATTTACCCATGTTTACCATTCGTCATGGTTTTTACCAATTTTGCGTATGTTCCGACTCGTATCAATTGCGTCGGAAATCCATATTCCCCAATATTGTTTTTATCGAGTTTAAAACTTATAGAATAAATAAGTATTCTATAAAAAGGTGTAAGTTTCACTTACCTTGCATCCGGTTATGCTCTTTTCTTTTCTCACTTGCTTCGATCGACCCGCTTTCTCCCCAAGCTTCACCTAGCTTGTTAAGTGCCAACTATCATTCATCATTCACAAGGTTGTTAGATTAGTCATTCTAAATCATGACTTTCACACCTTATGAATCTTTGATTACTTTTCTTATTGAACTAAATCATAAATCATGAGTTTAATTCTTGTGTCAAGACCCACTTCAAATCAAGTATGAATTCTTAACAATTCCCCATTTTGTTCAAGTGGTTTATTCATACAAGTTAGTATGGTGTTTATAAACACCAATACAACATCAATTTCATTAAATCATCCAAAAACCCATTTTTCAAGTCATGTATGATCAACACTCAAACTTGGAAATTGTTCCAGTATCTTGCATCAACTATCAACTATGATGATTTCTAGCATAAACATATCATCATCTTCACTACACAATCAAAACCCACTTGTCTAAAAGTGGTAAATCATCAAATTATTCAAATCATAGAAACTTTACTTCAAATTTCTACTTAGGGTTTGTTCCTAAGCAATCACACTTCACTAATTCGGCCATAGCCTCTACGATTCATACATAGCTCGCATCATGCAAGGTTAACAAATTTTCACAACTTCATGAATGTTAGAAATTCGACATACCTTACGATCCCCTTGTCTTGGTGATCGTTTCTATGTATTCAAATCCGAGTTTTGCCTTCAATTGATCCTCCAATTTGAAGAATTTGTTGAGTTTAGGGTTAGCTCCCATGGATCTTGTCTCCTGTTCTTTCTCATGCACGCACACACACACACACTTTTGTGTGTGTGTTGTGTTTTGTTTGTAAGTTTATAATTCCATTTTCAAGTTACCCGGCTTTGGTCCCTCGTGTTTGGTTCGTTATTAATTAGGTCACAACCTAATTATTTTCAACAATATTCCCACTTATTAACTAGGTTTAATATTCCTAGTTAAGTTAGTGGGTTCGGGAATATTTATGACTAAGTTTATTTTAGGTCCCGTTAACTCGGGCCTTTTATCCCTTTTATTTCCTTAAAAGCTTTTATTCACTTTTTATTTATTAATAGGATTAATTATTTAAATCCTAATATTTACCGGGTAAATTTTTACCACTAACGGTACTTTACCCGTCTTTTCGTGCTAATATGGTTTGATCACCGAACCCGTTTTCGGGGTGTTACAGATCCTCGCTCCTATTCCCTTAGTGGTCATTCCTCCTGAGGATTGGTCGTTCGATGATTTGTTTGACGATGATTTTGATCTGTTTGTTGATGGTCCTCCCGATGACGCTCATGGCGATGGAGAGCTCGATGAGGACGTCGTTGATGTTCCACTCCTTGGGATTCCCGTTATTGAGATTTCTTCTGACTCTAGCTTACACTCTGTCTCAGATTCCTTTGCGTCTGTGATATCTTCCGCCTTACAGGCAGTTGGTTTGCGACGTTATGCCACCGATACTGACGATGATACAGCCATGTCAGCTGCACCGTCTCCTCCACATGACTTTGAGCTTGGTCTTGAGCTAGACTTTGTTCCTGATGATCAGCCCGATGCTGCACCTGCTGATCCTGAGCCGATACCTGCTCCTGAGCCTTTGCCTGATCATGACCCTCTCCCATTTGGCGTACCTGACATTGCACCCCTAGGTCTGATTCATATAATAGATGCTTATGTGCTTAAATCTTTAATAAGACCTGACCTATCCAATCTTCTTTTTAGAAGATGCCTCCTCGAAGGAACACTCAGTTGCCCACAACAGAGGCAGGACTGCATGAACGGATTTCACAAGCAATCGTACAATATGAGGCCTTACGCTCTGAACACAGCGGAGGTACCTCAAGAAATAACCCACCACACGGTAATGTTTAAGTCACTTAAGACACATTACGATACGTTTGGACATTCGATGTGCGTTTGCTAATGCTTAGTGTGAATGATGTTGCTTGTACAGGCTGTACTTACAAGCAGTTCCTTGAATGTAAACCTCTGAACTTTGACGGCACTGTAGGTGCTGTAGCTTTCGTAAGATGGGCTGAGACAGATTCTGTGCTGCGAATGAGCAAGTGTGAGCCAGAGCACCAGGTCACCTACATTTCTGGACTATTCCTAGATGAAGCTCTATCGTAGTGGAACCTTCAGGTTCAGACTCTAGGTGAGGATGCAGCGTATGGTATGACTTGGGATGAGATGAAAGAACTAATGCGCAAGAAGTACTGTTCAAGAGCTAAGATTCAGAAGTTGGAAACCGAGTTTTGGAATCTAAAGATGGATGGTCCCAAGATTGCTGAGTACGTACAGAGATTCAATGACCTGTCTCGTGTGGTCCCTTACATGGTAGAACCAGAGTTCAAGCGAGTTGAACATTTCATTTGGGGATTGGCACCCCAAATAATGAGCATGGTGACTACTTCGAAGCCTCCAACGATCACTGAGGCCATTGATTTGAGCGTAGCATTGACTGAAGAAGCAATTAGATTGAACAAGTTTTCAATCTCTGAAGGAAAGAAGAAGGAGACTCACGTCGAGTCGTCAGGAGAGAACAAGTGGAAGTTCTCGAATTTCAAGAAGGGTACCCAGGGAAACAACTATGGTTCTAACAAGAAAAGAGATGCGAACCCACCAGCCGAGGTTAGGACTGGTGCTGCAAGTTCGGAGAATAAGGGGAAAGGATACATGGGCACCCTGCCCAAATGTGATGTATGCCAGTTCCATCATGCCGGCCAGTGTAGGTTTAGGAAGTGTGAATCCTGTGGAAAGAAAGGCCATTCGAAGGAAACGTGCTGGGCTGGTAATGGTCGTGGGAATGGTGGTCAGAGAGGTAATGGCAGTGGAAACCGTGGTGGAAACGGTAATGGGAATCAGACTGGGAACCGCAACCAAGGAGGAAATGGAAATTTCGGTGGTAATGGAAATCGTGGTGGTTCTGGAAATCAAGGTGGTAACGGAAACCGCGGAGGAAACAACAATCAAGAAAGACGCAACCAAAACAACCATCAGGGTGGTACTGGAAACGGTCAAGGATGTTTTAGTTGTGGAGATGTTGGGCATTTCAAGCGAGATTGCCCAAAGAACAATCAAGCTCAAGGAAGAGTTTTCAACATTGGAGCTAGTGAAGCTCGCCAGGATCCGAACGTAGTTACGGGTACGTTCCCTATCAACCAACACTTTGCATCTGTATTATTTGATACTGGTGCCGATTATAGCTTCGTGTCCCTCGAATTTAAGAATATACTTGGGTTAGTTGCCAGTAAGTTAGCAATTCCGTACTCGATAGAACTAGCTATTGGGAAGCTAGTAGAGGCAAATGAAGTAATTAGAGGCTGCGTAATAGAACTTGGAGAGCATGAGTTTACGCTCGATCTTCTACCAGTTGAGTTGGGAAGCTTTGACGTGGTAGTTAGAATGGATTGGTTGTCAAGTAACCGAGCTGAGATCGTATGTCACGAGAAGATCATCCGTATCCCGATAGTGAATGGAGAGACGATTGTAGTGCACGGAGAAAAGGATGATACGCCTCTATGGATTATCAGTTGTTTGAAGGCTCGAGAGTTTTTACAGAAAGGATGTGTTGCCTTTTTGGCTCACATTGTTGATAAAGAAGCCGAAGAGCCGAAGCTGGAAGATATCCATGTGGTAAGGGAGTATCCTGAAGTCTTTCCCGAAGACTTGCCAGGATTACCGCCCCAACGAAAAGTCGAATTCCATATTGACTTGGTTCCAGGCGCCGCGCCTGTAGCCAAAGCACCTTATCGACTTGCGCCTTCAGAGATGCAAGAGTTGTCGACGCAACTTCAGGAGCTATTGGATAAGGGATTCATTAGAACAAGCTTCTCGCCTTGGGGAGCTCCAGTTTGGTTTGTTAAAAAGAAGGACGGTAGTTTCCGTATGTGCATTGACTACCGAGAGCTGAACAAGTTAACCATCAAGAATCGATATCCTTTGCCGAGGATTGATGACCTCTTCGATCAACTTCAAGGTTTGAGTTATTACTCCAAGATTGATCTTCGATCAGGTTATCACCAGCTGCAGATTCAAGAAGAGAGCATACCGAAGACTGCCTTTAGAACTCGTTATGGACATTATGAGTTTCTAGTGATGCCATTTGGTTTGACGAATGCACCGGCAGTGTTTATGGATTTGATGAACCGAGTTTGCAAGCCATATCTCGATAAATTCGTGATTGTATTTATCGATGATATTTTGATCTATTCACGAACAAAGGAAGAGCATGAGCAACACCTTAGAGCCATTTTAGAGTTACTCAAGAAGGAGAAACTGTATGCTAAGTTCTCGAAGTGCGAATTTTGGTTGCGTGAGGTACAGTTCCTTGGTCATGTAGTGAATGAAGATAGAATCCATGTGGATCCCACCAAGATCGAGGCGATTAAGAATTGGGAAACCCCGAAGACGCCAACCGAGATCCGTCAGTTTTTGGGTTTAGCAGGTACTATCGCCGATTCATTGAGGATTTTTCTAAAATCGCTCAACCGCTGACCTCTCTTACTCAAAAGGATAAGAAGTATGATTGGGGAGATAAACAAGAAGAAGCTTTTCAGTTGCTCAAGAATAAGCTTTGCGATGCACCTATTTTATCCCTACCCGAAGGCACCGATGACTTCGTGGTATACTGTGACGCCTCGTGTCAGGGATTGGGCTGCGTGCTGATGCAGAGACAAAAGGTTATCGCTTACGCTTCGCACCAGTTGAAGGTTCATGAGAAAAACTACACCACACATGATTTGGAATTAGGCGCAGTGGTGTTTGCTTTGAAGATTTGGCGGCATTACCTTTATGGTACCCGATGCACGATCTTTACCGATCACAAGAGCCTTCAGCACATATTCGATCAGAAAGAGCTTAATATGAGACAGCGACGATGGGTAGGCCTGTTAAACGATTATGATTGCGAAATCAAATATCACCTAGGAAAGGAGAATGTGGTGGCAGACGCCTTAAGTCGAAAGGAGAGGATTAAGCCCATAAGGGTTAGGGCTTTAGAAATGATCATTCAGACAGACCTCTCGTTGCGTATTCGTGCTGCACAGAGAGAAGCTCTTAAGAAAGAGAATCTTAAAGCTAAATATCTCTGTGGGATGGAGAAAAAGCTGGTACCCAATGAGGAAGGAACCTTGTGTTTTATGAGACGAATTTGGGTTCCCCTCTTTGGTGGTCTTAGAGATGTTATTTTTTATGAAACTCATAAATCGAGGTACTCGATCCACCCAGGATCGGATAAAATGTACCAAGATTTGAAGGATTTCTACTGGTGGCCAAGACTGAAAGGTGATGTTGCAACCTATGTTGGAAAATGTTTAACTTGCGCTAAGGTGAAGGCCGAGTATCAGAAGCCTTCAGGTCTCCTACAGCAACCTGAGATACCCATGTGGAAGTGGGAGCAGATCTCAATGGATTTCGTAACAAAGTTGCCAAGGACACCCAGAGGTCATGATACGGTTTGGGTAATCGTGGACCGGTTAACAAAATATGCGCACTTTTTGCCAATCAGAGAAAAGGATAACACAGGTAAGCTAGCTGAGCTGTACCTAAGGGAGATAGTTGCACGGCATGGAGTGCCTATCTCGATTATATCTGACAGAGACGGAAGATTTGTGTCAAGGATTTTGCAATCCTTCCAAGAAGCGTTTGGTTCCCAGCTGAATTTGAGCACAGCATTTCATCCACAGACGGACGGTCAAAGTGAGAGAACGATTCAGACGCTTGAAGATATGTTACGAGCCTGCGTAATGGACCTTGGTGGCAGTTGGGACACTCACCTACCTTTGGTTGAGTTCTCCTATAACAACAGCTACCATACAAGCATTCAAGTTGCACCGTTCGATGCTCTCTACGGACGCAAATGTCGATCACCTTTGTACTGGGCAGATGCAGGTGATAGACAGCTGGTTAGTCCCGAATTGGTCCAAGAGACGACAGATAAGATCATGCAGATCCGAGAGCGCATCAAGGCGGCTCGTGATCGACAAAAGAGCTATGCGGACCAAAGAAGGAAACCTTTGGAATTCGAAGTGGGTGATATGGTTCTGTTGAAAGTCTCACCTTGGAAAGGTGTGGCACGCTTTGGGAAGCGTGGTAAGTTAAACCCACGATTTATCGGACCTTTCTAAATCCTGGAAAGGGTTGGTTCTGTAGCATACAAGTTGGAACTACCAGCAGAACTTAATGGTGTTCATGATACATTCCATGTATCTAATCTGAAGAAGAGTCCAACACAAGAAACAGTGGTCAATCCTGCTGACAAAGTTCACATTGATGACACACTCCACTTTACCGAAGAACCTGTTGAGGTTACTGACTGGAAAGTTAACAAGACACGGAGGAGTAGTGTTAAACTTGTCAAGATTCGATGGAACGCACGTCACGGCCTAGAGTATACTTGGGAACGGGAAGACCGTATGAAAGATAAATACCCGCATTTGTTCCCTAACACCCCTGCAGCTAGTAGTAGAGCCTAAAATTTCGGGACGAAATTTTCTTAACAGGGGGAGAATGTGACAACTGTCAAAATTTCAGGTATCCATACAACTATTAAACCATGATTAGTGCTTAATGACTGTGCTGAATTGCAATTAACTGCGTACTGATTATTGCCATATACATACATGTGCATCATATATTGCTTAATGTCACACCATTATTGTATGGAAGCTTATTTGACTCAAATAATGCATGAAACATAGTTAGCACAGTTATCAGATAAATCAGGAAAATGCTGACAGAGTTCAGTACATAGACAGACAAGGTGTTGAGACACAGAATGAGCCAGAAACCAAGTCTTACACTAGTATAGTGTGTAGGAAAGTAAGGATCACAAAACTGCCTTTTTAGAGATAGTTTAAGTGCCGGAAAGTGCCTAAAACTCACATAAAGTGCTGAATTCAGCAAAAATCAGCAATTTTCAGCATTTAAACACATGAATATTATGCAGAAATGTGGTTAAATGGTCCTGAATGCTTTCCTAAGTGTCGGGAATCAAAAGTGTCACAAAAGGGTACATAAAGAACACTAAACTGCATAGTTTAGCACCTTAACGAACCGGTAACCAACCGAACAACCGGACACTACCCGAAACACCAAATTTTCACTAGAAGCACTGTTTTAACATTACCAAGCTAGTTATGGTCCCCGAACATCATAACACATTATGTAAACACATACTAACTAAAACTCCTAAACATTCACTTGAAATCTAACTAGATTCTTTAACTTATCATCACCACCCAACTAAACACCCCCCCTGGAGACGATTTGGATGGGTGGACCCACCCATGATTTTGTTCAATTGTTTAATAGATCTTGTTTAAACCTTTAGAGACATAAATCACAATGGATAAGCACATGTTGGAAAGATTATGTTATAAACCACAAGACCCTAACTTACCATTCTCATTCATCACAACACACCTCAACTTTCTCTTCTTCTCCTTCTTGGTCTCGACCGAGAACCACCACCACCATACCATCATCATCACCTCATTTCTATACAATCCACACAGTTACAAGAGTGTTAGAAGGTGCACAAAAGAGCTAGGAGCTTGTAGAAGTTGAAGGACCTCTTTCATTTGCTTTTTCCATCTCATAACTTCACTTGATCATCCCTAGCCTTGTGCTAGGGGTAAGAACCTTGATCTTGCTATTTTACATCTTATATTAGTGGTTAAAAGATGTTACATAATGTTGATCATGAAGAACACCAAGAATCACAAGAAGTAAACTTGAACATAAGCTTAAAATATGAAGAAATCTTGATGAATATGAGTTGTTAAGCTTGATGATTGTTGTTCATATATGTATTTGATGTTGATCATCATATGATCTTGCTAGATCATGATTAAAAACATAATCTAGCAAGATGAGAGGATGAAGATGTTGTAGGATCATAGATCATCCTCATAAGAAACATGAACTTGAAAGAATATGTGGTTTTCTTGAAACGTAATGATCAAAGTAAGTTGTTAATCATGTAGATCTAAAATTTCATGGATGATTTCTAAAGAAACCAAGTTAAAAATATAAGTTTTACTAAATCTTGGTTCTTAAACAAATAAACCTTATTTTTGGTGGTTAATAAGGTGTAGAAGTATGTGTGTAACAAGAAGAATTCATAAAGAAACATTTTTTTAGAAAACATGATCATAAGTTGTAAAGATCCATCTTCTTTAAAAATGAAGTTTTCAAAGAATCAATCACACTTTAGAAGGTAACAAGGCTTACTAAGAACACTAGTAAGTTACTACAAATGTTTACAAATATTCAAGTTCATGAAGTATTAGATTATGCTTGTTTTTGGCAAGATTGGTAAGTGTAGATTGGTTATTGTTGATTATTGGTTGATTGTGTTGATTTTTACAAAAGAAAATGATATGCTTGAAAGCATGGAAACCTCCATTTTTAGGGGAAACTATGGCAAAATTTTTCTAAAAATTAAACACTTAGAAAAATATTTTCAAACAAATATTTACAAGTGTATTTTAAACCATGAATTTCTCACATAAACTTTGCCATAATTTTTGTTACAAAAATATAAATATTGGAGGTTGGTTTTCATAAATAAAAGTGACTAAATATGTATTTAGGAAAATATATATTGTGACAACTCGAATATCTAAGGTTAGAACTATTTGAATTCCGCAAACCTTTAGTGTGTGTTTATGTGTTTAATTACCTTTAGCGCGTGTGTTTCTGTGTTTAATTACTTACCTTGTGCACTATTAATTGTTTATGTGTGTATGTTTACAAGAAACAGCTAAACACTTTTACGTGTCGTTTAGCTAATCTTGAAAACTAACTCGAATGGGCCGCAAACACGCTTAACACCCACACGTTTGGGCCTGCGGCCACACCCCGCTTACTTTACCCTAGGCTCACGTAACTGAGGCCCAACCTAACCCGAACTTACACACAAATTATATCATAATGGAAATAAGAAACTTGGGCCGGCCATGGTAGGTGGTTCCTTGTGTTATTTCAGGCCCAAACCGAGCCCACCTCCTCACCCCATTATTTACGTACATTATGAATAAAGTTTCACAACTTCTTGCAAACCCTACATTCCTCTAGAATCAGCGACGGCAGTTAGATTATTCGAAGAATTACCTCCATTCGCTCTAGTGCCCTCTCTACAATCCTGTGGTTAGTATAATCTTACTTGTTTTAGTTTTAATTGATTGCTTTCGTCTATATGCGAAACTATGTGATGTATGATCAGAATCATATGAGTCTTTATGTTCTAGAAACTAGGATTGCATAAATCAGTGGGTTATCCAAACGTGATCTGGTCATTCTCGGCCATGTGTGAAGAGCTTTGATTGATTGGTAATTAATCTAGGATTTTAATTAGAAATCATGCTTTATATACGTAATCGTTTGGAACTTGGACGTGCATGATGATAAGGCTTTGATAAATTATGGATTTAATTTCTTGTTGCAATATAATTATGGATTTAATTTCTTGTTGCAATATGTTGCTACAGTAAATGGTATGATGATGTGCTATTATTTCCTAGTTGATAAACATGATATGTGTGATATTAAAAGTATAATAAACACCTTATTAAACTTCCTGGTAGATCTAAGCAAGAAATATTATGATGATGGATTAATAGTAGGGTACATAATGGTAAGAATGCTGATTTACGTTAAACGTGCATGCGAACCCATATTTTGATTGATATTGTTAGATTTGGTAGTTAAGTTGATTGTTGATGAATCTATGCGCATGTTTAGAAGATGATTGGTTTGTTGGAAGTTTACTTGTATTAATAATTACTCGTTTGGGTTAATTCAACTAATTGATGCCATTGTGTCATTGGGAGGGTAGCATGATTATCAATCGTTATTTTGATTTAAGTTAGATAATCACTGTTGTTAATGGAGATGATGTAGAATAATGTATAACAAAGTATGATCATAAACTAATGTTATGGTAACAATTGGAGGAGTAACTCGGGTTTAACATGTTAATCGAACCCCCAAACAAACAAGTCATAATTAAAAGTTGTTGGGCCGCGAAACTGACCCGGGGCAGCCGAGTAGCTTAACCGGGATGGGCTGGGCCAGATGGGCCAGCCAACCCCTTAATTATATGCTAGGTTGGGTTGTTACCTTGAATAGACATTTGGTTGGGCCTGATAAGAAATTGTGACCCACACATACAACTTGTGTACACTTGTATTTGGGCCGGAAACCAACTGGGCCGCAGCTAGGCCGGGTTTAAAGGTGGGTCACAATGCGGGATGGGTCGAGCTAGGAGACATTGGGCCGAAGCCTAGTGGGCCATACAGTTTAAAGTGCTAAGCTAAAGTTTACATTGGGTTATGTTGGTAAATTAAAGCTGGGCCGATGGGTGGCAATGAATCGCACGAAGCTAAAGAGATTTGCTAACTTGATTAAATTTATCTACCGTCGTGTTGCTAGATTTACTGTATGACTTGAACTACATGCTACATGTCCAATAAATGTGTGATATGCAAACAAGGTGTACGTGAATTAAATTGTGGATGAGATGCGTGTTTTATGTGCATACGAAACTGATTATTATTGGTAATTACAATAGGGACTAATTGACCAACTTGGAATACGTGCTTTAAACTTACCGAGCAAAACAAAGGTGAGTTCATTTCTCTTGAGCATGCGTCCCGGTGGTTGGGACAGTCATTGGGCATCCCTGAGAGGGACTGGTTTGGGTAAATCAATCGGGTATTCCTGAGAGGAATAAGTCTTGTGGTAAATCTGGAATGTTGGATAATATACTCGTCCTATCACCTTTAAAGTCCCTCCGTGTTGTTTGGTTACCTGAGAGGTAACAAGGTATTAGTTGGTAGCACTACTTAGATTTGGCACCCTCACCCCGTACCGGAGAGGACGGGTGTGAACTAATGACCTAGTCATGACCAATGCTTTGATAGGAGCATTGGGGAAAGGGCAAAATAAATCTGGAGCCGTCTTGTATCCGAGGTATTATCAACATTGTATACAATGAACGGAACTAAACACTTGGTAACTAACGTTTTCATAAAACTATGAACTCACCAGCGTTGTCTGATACACGTGTGTGCATGCTCGCAGGTTATTGATACGTGTGTATGTGGAACTTGCTGTCTGGGATGCTGGAGTGGTCATGGGTTGAGATACATGGAATCGCGAGACGGGTTTAATGGTTACAATACATATGGTTTATGAAACACATAACTAATGATTTATGCTTCCGCTGAATACGATGGTTGTAATTATTGTTTTGTAACACTTTATATTAATGAATGAAAGTTTTATTTAAAATCTTGTATGAGTTCAATGTGATTGGTGGCTAGATCCTGGTACGTCACACGCCTCGCGGGGGTTTCCGCTTGGGGTTTTTTTGGGGGTGTGACATATATTTAGAAGTCACCAAGTGTGTGATTATTTGTATATTATGTGTATTAGTTATATTATTTTAGAACTTGAAATAATATAACTCACTAAAACACCAAAAATTACAATCCAAAATATTACTAAAATTCCAAGGAATAAATATACACATTTACACAAAATATTGGTGAAACCGAACCAAGTAATATAACTTACAAAATATTCCGAAAAATTGATTCACAATTATATTTTGGTAAATAATATTTTGGACACCAAGTGAATAAAAATATGATTTTTACAATTATTACAAAGTTATATCATATTTTTGACAAGAGGAAAATATATTATTTTGGGTGAATAAAAAAATATATATATATTTTCTTGGAATTATTAGATGTATTATCTTTGGGAGAAAATATACATTTCTTAAACAAACATGAAATACGATAATTTTTGGGGTGAAAGATATATTTTCTCAAATAAATATGAACTATATCATTTTTGGAGAAAAAAATAAGTTTATATATATTTTCTAAGTTAGACTTGAAAATATATTATTTTTGGAACTTATATGAAAATACAAATATTTTTGCCAAGGGAAAAAATATAAATAATTTTTCTAAGTAATATTTAAAAAAAAATATATATATTTTTGAAATATATATGGACTTTTATTAAGGATATTATTCCGGAAAAGTTAATATAACATTAAGTATAAGGATACTTAATAATTACATGAAGATACGTATTCTCGTACGTACAAATACACACCGGAATACGACCCTAATACATGGCAAAAATATACAGGTATAAGAATACGAATACGAATACAAATACACCCATCCTTGGGAAGGATATACAAGTATAAATACTTGGGAAGTATTAAGTTCAAATATATTGTTTTAACAATTATTCCAAAATTTAGTAAATATAATTTAAGTTAAAATATTTATTATTTTAACAAATAATTATATAACATGGAATAATATTGAAAATACAAAGAAACGTAACTCAAAGACATTAATACTAAGTCAAGGCACGACCCGCTCGTCTAATAGATCATAGTACGTTGTAGGTAGTCGTGTTTTATCCGAAGAAGCTTGTGTTACGGTGATTCGAAGACGCAAGACAGTGAGTTCATGTCCCCTTTTCTTTAAACTGTTTTGTTTTATAACTTCGGGGGTGAAGTACATGTTACAAAATGATTACAAACAATTACAATTGGTATGGTTAGCTATGGAAAGTACAGTAGATCATGTGAATGGGTAGACGCACTCCTAAGACCATTAATCCTCGTGTTAGGACCGAGGGGCATGAGTGATAGATCTATTTGGGTGTAGCGAGCCCACACCCATGTGGACCGGAGATTGGCCCATGAGGAGACTATGTCTTACAGCCGGAGGCTCGGTACAAAATCTGCTAGGTTTGAGCCTTCCTACGCTGTTGCACGCATGTTAATGGCCTTGCAAACCATTAATTGATCTGTTTCCTTGTTTTTCTTTCATACCGGGATTTACAAAACATACATACATACAATGATTACAAGGTTTCATTCATACACACAAACAAACACATGAACTCGCTCAACTTTTGTTGATGTTTTTAAAACTACATGTATTTCAGGGAATTAAAGTGGATCTGGCGGGCGTTTGGATGTTTCAAGTTACATTAAGAATAAAGGATATCATCTGTTTTCTTAGGGTTTGGTTAGTGTGTCTCATCCTGGACAGGACACATCAACCAAAGCCTGATTTTATTTAGAGTCTTTTGTTGAGTCCTTAGGGAACTCTAAACAATTCGTATGGTTTGTAAAATTTGAATTTGAAGTCTATGTTTCAACAATGATGTTTGGGATGTTTTTAAACTTATTTAATGGATGACCATGTATGGTTTTATCATATAGTTGTTGTTATGATTGAATTCAATGATATTAAGCGAGTCATACATAATCACGCTTTCCGCAAAAGTCAGGGTGTGACAATTTTGATTAGGTTTAAGTTCGGTTTAGCTTAGATCTGATTTCGGCAGAAAAGTTGGTTGAATTTGGTTCAGATCTGAGGATTTTGGGTTGAATTAGCTAGGTTCGTGATTGTCCAGAGAACACATCGGGTGTTCTAGAGAGATACTGAAGTGATAACTATTAGTTCCAGGTTTTTTAAGTTTGTTAGGATTCCGGATTATTTATCAAGTCTTAGGGTTTGTATCACGCTCTGACTGAGTAATTTAGAAGAGAGTATTCCGAGTTTATTGATCTTGTCCAGAGTTTTTGAAACTTCCGGGTTTTGAGTTTATACTTCGGAGTACTGTTTGAAAATGTTTGTCTGAGTTTTGATTGTCCGAAAGAGTGTTGTCCGGAAGGTGTGATTAATTCAGGTTGATCTGGGTTTCTCTGATAAGTTTCGCATGTTGGTGTAATTATGTCTAACGCCTTCATCTTTGTTTGAGTCTGTATGTATAGGCAGTAAAATGTATGAGTTTGATTTTGTTTTATATTGTATTGTAAAAGGGACTTATGTGTACGAAGGAGTCCTACGCGCGCATGAGACACCCAAATGCAGGAGTCCTGCGCACGGACCAGGATAGTCTATAAATGGACTAGTCTGTGCGCATGAGCTCATAATTTCAACTTTGGAGCTTTTTGAAAGGTGTGTAAAAGAAATGTTATGCTGCCAAAATTTCTATGAAAGAGATATATTATGAAGTCAAGTGTTCACTAGTTTAATATTTGGATTCAACACTTATAAGATTGTTATAGACTTAGGTTCGGATACAAATGGTTCTTAACATACAAACTAGGCTTAACGTGAGAAGTGAATGAGGGATTTCTTTTTGTTTTGAAAAAAAAAATCTCCATCTTGTCAAACACGTATTTTAGTCCCAAAATCTAAAAAAAATTCATGTTTTTACACTAGTAAAGTAATTACACGATTACTATACTAGATTAAATTCACGAATCTTTTTTTACATTACGTAAAAAACACTTCAAAATGTGTTTTTTTATAAAATGCAATGGATCAAAAAACACATAAAAATGTGTTTTTCCTAAAACGCAATAGACAAAAAAAAAAAAAAAACAACAAAAGAAAGTGGTTTTTTTTTTCTAAAATGCAATGGACTAAAAACATATAAAAAATGTGTTTTACCTAAAACGCAATGGACTAAAAACACTTCAAATTTTGTTTTTCTAAAACGCATTGGACCAAAAAACACATAAAAATGTGTTTTCCTAAAACACAATAGACAAAAACACAAAAGAAAGTGTTTTTTTCTAAAACGCAATGGACTAAAAACAAACACATAAAATGTGTTTTACCTAAAACGCAATGGACTAAAAATACAATAAAATGTGTTATTTCTAAAACGCAATGTACTGAAAATACAAAAAAAATTGTTTTTTCATTCCTTTGTAAAACTCAATGACTCAATTCAAAAACCCAGATTGTAAAAATGCAATTCAAAATTTTCTTATATGGATCGAAGCCGATTTCTTCAGATTTCTTCAACGATTGATGAAATTTGAATGCTAGAAACACTTATTCGCAATCGAATGGAACGAATCGAGTGATTCGCTTCAAAATCACGGGAAAATGAGATATTGTATGAGATTAAACTGGGTTTCTTCAAAAAGTTGAAGAACACGTTGATTGAGTGTTTGAATCATTGATTAGTGACGAAAATCGCACTATAATGTAGTGATTATTGAGCTAGAAAGTGAAGAAAAGGTTGAAGATGGTGGGTTTTGAAAATTGTGGGTTTTGAAGTTACAGAGAAAAAAAAAGGGAGAAGATTGGATAAAATTGACTAAAATACCCTTCCCCTTTATTTTTGAATTTTGCCACATGTCATAATCTTATTGCTTTCTATCTTTTCTAGTCAAACTTCCTATTTGATTCTCTCCCTGTATTTTTATCTTAAAATGTAAGTTTAAAGGATTAATATGTGAAAAGAACAAAAGCTAATGTTAAATTTAGTTTAAACGGGTCGTATTCCCTACGAATATACGTGTTGTGTTTGGTACAAATCATCATCATTATCATCATCTTACTCGGTAGATTCCACTAACAGCAAAGTTAAAGCTAAGCTAGGGTCTGAGGAGGGTAGATGTAGATAGCCTTACATTTACCCCGTAGGAATAGAGAGGTTGCTTCCAGTGAGACCCCCGGCTCGATTGTAGTTTTGTATCAAGCCTTGGACCCAACGCACATAACACTCAAACAATCGGGACAGAGACTGATTGGTGCATGTACCCCCGTGTCTTTTAGCTATCAACGCCACCACATGATGCATGATTGTCCATCCGCCGCTTTTAACGTTATTTTCACGAAATTAATAAAATAACGTTAAAGTTGGTACCATTTCACTCCCCCCCGAACGCCCACACATATATACATTATATGTGCACACCACAGACGAGGCATTCGTGTTTGGTACAAACGTCTTAACACAATTTTCGGGTTTGTTTCGTGTACAGGTTGGACCTTTCAACCCGCAAACACGACCCAATTAGCAACCCCTATACAATCATTCTACATTACTCAACCCCCACCCCCACATCTTCATATATATTTCATCCATAATCTAATGGTGTAATGATACGGTGTTTATAAAAATAATTACCTACCAAGCCTTCGTTTCCTTTTAAGATGGTTGATTGACCGCCCAAGCTTGGTTCTTAACCTCAAATTGCATATGTCGGATTTTTTTTCTCTTATGTTCTCTCACGGGCCTCCACACACGATTGTAGTGTATTGGTAATAGTTAACTAGCAAGATTTCTCCGGGAATTTGTATAGTACCAGCACTTGATTTGAAGTCATGATACGCGTACAAGAATGCGTTTTACATTGAAATCCTTAAAAATAAATATCAGTTCCGATTCTGTTCGGGGTGCATGCGGGGAGGCATGCGGGGAAGATGTTTGCCGCACGGGAGAACCACCGCCAACACCTTTATGTCGCGCGGTGAAGAGGAAAGAGAGGGTGAATGCGGGATGTTGTTGCCGCATGCGGGGAAGAGAGGGAGAGGGTGTAATGGTGGGGCCCACTATCTTTTAACCAATCATGTCTTTTTTTAAATGGTTTGGGTGAAAACCACCCCTTATGTTTTTGGGCAAAACTGGTGTATGAGAGGGGAATTGACATGACACATCATGATTGGGTGGGTAAAAATTTCCCCGCATCTCATGAGGGGTGCACCCCCTTTAACCTGAATTACAATACGGGTACCGTTGTCGATAAAAAAAACCATGAAGACGAATACTGCAACCCGTTCCAACAATAATGATATCGGTACCAATGTAGGTATAGGTTTGGTTTATCACGGTACTATTTTGTATAAAACTTTTTTTTTTCAACAAAGTTTATACAGGAAAGTTAAGAAAAATATATGAAGCACGGTCGCGTATTCAAATTTTTAAAACAAGTTAATGAACGCAAGTTATCGTAGAAAAAGTTAATTAAATAAAAACTAAATATGTTAAAAGTGTAATATTATTTTTAGTATAAGGGATGCCATTGGAATATAAAAAAAATGACAAAAAAATTATGTTACCATTTATCAGGGTTCTAAGTTAATATGTTTCGTGTGTGATGTGAAGGGATTCGATCGATATTGGTTTAGTTTGTGACGGTATCGCTATGGTGCTATGGTACTGGTGTTCAGTTTAATGTCAATGATATGCACAAAAGAATGTGTTTGATACAGTTTCGCGTGCAATCAAATGACTCAAAAGCGTACTGATTAATCAAAAATGATAAAACAAACCATATGGTTCCAAGAAACCTCAAAGGTTTTTTTAATGATAATCAAACCTCAAAAACTAATCATTAATGTTCAACAAGAAACAATAAAAAAATACTAGACTATTACAACTTTGGAGATAAACACTAATAAAAAAATAAAACATAAAACAAATTTTCAAAATTCAAATAAGAAATTATCTTGCATAAGTGTTTTACATTAAAAGTGTTTTATATTGAAAACTATAAAAACGAATATCGGTATCGATTCTGATAATAACAATACCCATACCGATGTTGATAAAAATCATAAAATTGAATACCGGTTCATCGAAGAAAAATCAAATTAAAAAAAAAGTTAAATGGGTTAATAACTCTTTTTTCAGTTCATCACTGTAGTTTTTATAATAAAAAATCTTTTTTTCAAACAAAATTTATACAGGAACGTGGATAAAAAAAGGGGTAACTTTGTAGAATAGTAACCAAGTTTTAAAAGTGTTCCAAGCAGGTTATTCAAGTTTCAAAAGTGTTTCAATCAGGTCACTTAACATTCATTTTTTATTAAAATTAAGGGTTTTTTCATCCATTTCATAAGTAACCATGGTGATGTGGATTTTTGTTTCTTTTTTCCCTTTTATTTGATGCTAACTTTGAGTGATGACGTGAATTGTAACTTGTTTTTTTAATTTTTAATGTAATTAAAGTGTTTTTATTTTTAATAAATATAATTTCATATATTAAAATAATCCGACCCCAACATCTTATTCTTCATTTTTTTCTTGACACATAGAAAAAAGGACATGACTCGATTTGAATGTTAAGTTATCTAATTGGGACAAAAACGATACGAGTGACCTAATTAGAATACTTTTGAAACTTGGTTACTATTCTGTGACATATTCACCTCTAAAAAAATAATGAACATAAGTCACCCAAGGAAAATAAAATTAAAAAAAAAAGTCAAATGGGTTAAAAGAATATACGAATAAAAAAATTAAACATAATAACATAAAAAAATTGTTTACTATTCATCATGACTTTCAATTAAACAAATAAACAAAAACACCCATTTTAATAAATATTTTTAAATCACCCATTTTGGTAGATAAATTTCCAAACTACACTAATAAAAGACGGCTCCGATTAAACAACCAAAGACATTCTTGTCACTCGTTTTTACGATCCTCTAGATAATCAAACTCTTATGACACCAACCCAAAATAGTTCCGCACTTCCACCACCTAAGAGTAACACGCGACCGCGTGTCAGCTGACGCCCAGGTCACAGATTTTGAGTGGTTGTCTAGGAGTCTAGGCAACGACTCCAAACCTCAAAAACCAACCTGGTTCCGGGTTTTGACCGCTTAAGAATCACCCGGATGTAAAGTAAACGACACCCAACACCCGGGTTACAGATTTCAAGTAGTTGTATAGGAGTCCTGAGAAACGATTCCAGACCCCTAGACCAACCTAGTTATGCGTTTCGAGCACATAATAGTCACCCAGGTGTAAAGTAATCAACACCCGGATCAGAAATTTCAAGTGGATGTCCAGGATTCCACGTTACGACTCCATACACCGACATGGTGGTCGCTGGCAGTGTTTTATACCGTTTTCAACAAAACATTTCATACTTTCAAACGAAGGTTAAGAATCATCATCTAAACTAAACTACTAAAAAGTACACCAACGGTACAATACTAAATATCATTACATGTCCTGCATCATTAGACCGAGATATGGCAAAAGTTAAAGATCAGAGACGTTCAATCTTTTCAAGGGAAGAAAACTGTGCATCAATGTGACCAAGAGCTTCGTGATTGATTGTAACTGGGCTATACCATTTTGACCGGTAGTTTTCCGACTTTTGTTCAGTTTTGTCATCCTCGATGTTCTCATACTCTTCAACTATCTGTTCAGGTTGATTGGAGAGACGGGCTTTTAGCAGCTGGCAAGATTTTAGATCTTCATGTGTACGGGCACTGCTCAGTTTTTTGTTGAGTTCAACTAAAGTTGAATACCTTGCCTTCTTAGGCGTGCTAGCATGTTCAGTTTCTTCATTGCCGGTAGGTGTCTCAGTTTTAAGATTTCTTAGACCATTGTTAATAATGAACCTCAATTTTTCTCTTAAATTTTCACTTCTAATAGGGTTGGCTCTAAGCCTCGTTTTCAAATTTAATATCATCGTTTCATTCTTTCCTTGTTCCATCCCGTCTTCATCAGTTGATTTATACTTAGTAAAAACCTCTTCCAAAAGAGTGATATTTTGCAAATATCTATCGAAAGCTTCGTTTTCTATTTCTATGTTCCTTTCCTCGTATTCCTTCAACTTTGAAAACCTCCATTCATTAATCAGAGACGCCTCCTGTATGATTTAATTGCATACTATTGAGATATTTTTTTGCTAAATGCTGAATTGAATTAGGAAAAGTTTATGCACCTTTCTTGTTAGCGGCTTCCTTGCACGAGACGGAGTTTGCAAATTGTTAAATTGAGCAAAATTACTCGAGAGCTGCCGAAGTGAGGTGACTCTATGTGCATTCCTATTAAAAATAAAAGAATAACGGATGTCACTATTACGATGATTAGGAATAGTCATTCTCAAAATGGTTTTTTTTTTGTCTAACATTGTTAATTATGTTTACATAATATATTATTTCAAGAATAATATAAGTTCAAGAATAAAATGATTAAGATTGCTCCATGCAATACTAATACACCGTGGGCAACTCTCAACCCATTTGACCAAATTCATTTTAAAACAATTTTGTGAGTTTACCGGTTTCACCCGTCAAAGATAAAACATAACCGAATCGACCCATTCAATACATGCACATTCTATATATTATTCAAGACAAATTCCTGTGTCTGATACTAAGAATATTTAGTTTACCAATGATGGAGTACATTAAAGTAAGGGGCCATTTCATATATACCACTGAAAAGTTGCATAATATCATATTTATTCAACCAATACACTTAGAACTTACATATTTACCCCTGAACTTGTACTTAAAACTTATACATTTACCCATTTCATTAATTGGATAAAATATGGCCACTATACCCTTGTCGTTTTCTTCACATTCCAAACTCTCATATCCTAATGCAACTTTTAAGAAAAGGGTATAAATGTATAACGATTGAAAACGGGCATATTTGATAGAATAATTATTTATTGGGTAAACCAAGTTGAGGGGAACATATGAGATTATCCCTCAAAAAGGAATTGTTTTCCTAATAGTAAATACCTTAACAGCAGATGAGTTGGATTAATGGAGAACATAACGCGTACAACTTACCCAGATGAGGATATTTCGTTTGAGTGCTGATCCGTAAAAGATAGGGTTGAGGACGGTGCCTTATCAGGGAGCGATGGATTGCTCTTCAACACTGCAACCAAAACCGAACAAAACTATCATGTTATACGTTTATGCAATCTATTCATATGACATAACAGACAAACAAACAAACCTACCCAGTGGTATCCTACAATAAATCATATTTATTATCCTACATTCATACCGTGTATATGGCATGGATTTTGAGCTTTCGCGCAGCAACTTTTGCATGCCTGGTACGGACACCTGCAAAATCGTTTCAGAACTATATTATAGATATAATAAACTACATTGATCTATGCAGTTATAGCGGTCCAAAATCAAATAGCGGTCAAGGTCCGCTATATGATATATAGGTTATAGCGGTAATTTTTATATAATGCATATTTTATGTATATATATATATATATTGAAAAATATTAATAATAATATCAAAATTTATAGTAATATCATATTATCATGCAAAATATTAGTAGTAATATCAAAATCCAAAACATGAACTGAGGAAGTCCAGCGATTTAGAGATTTAGGTTTAATTTTGTTGAATGATGAACTGATGAAGAACCAGCGAATGAAGACTTTTGGTCTCGATTTAGGTTTAATTTTGGGTTTGGGCCTTTACTTTTGGGTTTATTTATAATCAAAAAGTTGATTAATGTGGGCTTTGCCTTACTTTTGGGCTGAAATAAGAAAAACCGATAAAAGCAGTGCTACGACCGCTATACGGGTTTCAAAATAGAGGTCCAATAGCAGGATTTAGCACCGCTAGTAGCGGGACCGCTATTTGGACCGCTATGGGTTCGTATGTCCGCTAAGCGCTATAGCACGCTATTGACTGCATAGCATTGGATACAGAGATCCTTACCAAGACTGAAATTAAGAAAATAAAAATGCACTACAGTTGGATTTAACATGAGTGCTCTGGAATGCATATTTCAGCATTCTGTGGATTAAAAGATTACTGAATAGCATGGTTTTAAAAAACGGTCGAGGCGTACGCCTTGAGGCGCGCCTCGAGGCGGTACGGTACAAAAACGAATCTGAGGCGGCGCCTCACCTTCTCTAATAAAACGTACGCCTCGGTGTGGTGAGGCGTCCGTTCCGTTCTCTAATAAAGCGGCGCCTCACCTTCTCTAATAAAACGAATCTGAGGCGGCGCCTCACCTTCTCTAATAAAAATGCACTACAGTTGGATTTAGCTTGTTTTTGGTTCTAGGATTTCATATCAGTTACGAAGTCGGAGTTACCATTAGGTTACCCTCTAATTCGAGGCTCCACATAAAGCCAGGCTCCTTTATTACTCAAGACTTTCAAATTCACTAGTTAACTTAATCAATTAATCCATCATGATAGCGATGATCAATTTAGAGAATTCCTTAGGCTTCTGCAGATAACAGTTTAGCCTTAAACTCATGGGACTAACCAATAAAACGCAGCTACGCAGAAGGAGCCAAGACGCTAGCCGAGATCTAGCTTGAAAAACTAATCATGAGGCGAGCTAGGGCAAACATAGAACTAGAAACTAGGGGAACTACTAGACAAGCTAGGGCTAGGTTCCGTTCGTTTGCACACTTAATTTCCCCAACCACATCTAAAACCTAAAGCCTGTAAAAATTGAAGAGAAAAAAAGCGAATTGGACCTGGAACGAGCGACATTGCCACACTTGATGCATTTAGGTTTGTTAAGACCGCGAAGATTCTTCGAACCTTTCATCGCCATCGGGCTGTTGGTGGTTCTGACGACGGTGGAGCCGGTGATTGAGGTGGTGTCGCCGCTGTTATTGCTTAAAGCAGATGAAACCGGCGCCATTGCTGATCAAACAGATTCACGGTTCTCGAACGAAAACCCTATATATGCATAACTTTATCCGTGCGTTAGTTGTTACACTTTATTTCTCTGATAAAAAATTTACTACCCCTCACAAATTTTAAACGATCATAATTTTTTTCGTATATTTAAAAAAAAACACACCATAAAAACAAGCATTCTGATCTCTTTAATTTGAGTATAGTATAACTAGGTTAGAACCCCGTGTATTACACGGGTTGAATAAATATAACTTTATATACTAAGTAATAAAATAGTTACATCTTTTAAAAACTCATGCATTGCACGATTTGAATAAACACATGTCTTACACGAATAATATAATCCGTTAACACATTTAGACATCAAGATGTGTTTTCTAACAAAATGAACTTTGAGTTATTATTTACTTATTGTAACATCTCACTTTGTTTTTTATTAGGTTAGAGAGTTGTGTATTACATGGTTTATAACATTTTACTTTGTTTTTTTATTTATTATTAGGTTAGAAACTTACGTATTATTTGATGTTGGATAATCAGCAGAAAAAAAAAGTAATATTTTAGTAAAAAATATTAAATACGTAAGAGATAAGTTGGATATTATGATGTAATATTATTATTTCATTGGTGTGTAAAACGGGATAATAAGATACTTTATTAAAAGTAGGATTCTAATTATACCACATGTATAAAAAATTTATATGTTCTACATGTATTGAATAAATCATTTTAACGAAACAGTTGATTAAAATAAATATTTTTATTTTAATATGTGATTATCAGTTATCCTTGTCCTTATCATCAAATATAAAAACAATTAAAACTACCAATTAAATAAAAATTTTAACTTTATAAATATTTTAGCTAATTACATAGTTAGTTCCTGTGGTTTGCACAAAGTAACATATTTAGGTACTAATAGTGTAAATCACATTCTAGGGTATTAACTTTTCATTTTGTAACGTTTGGAGGTATTAACGTTATTTATATGTTTAAAATCTCATTCAGTTAGTACCTAAGTATGTTATTTTGTGCAAACCAAAGGGACTAACTATGTTAATACCCTAGAAGTTAATACATCCAAACGTTACAAAATGAAAATTTAATACCCAAGAAGGTGATTTTAAACTATTAGTACCTAAGTATGTTATTTTATGCAAACCACATGGACTAACTATGTAATTAACTCTAAATATTTAAAAAGCTAATATATTTTTTTAGATTTTAATAATTAATATATTATTATCAGTTATCTTTGTCTTTATCATTAAATCTCTTCTATAAATTTTAAATTTAATATTATCAATAATTAACTTTTCATAATAAATATTTAAAAAAATAATTAAGAATGCCTCATAGAGCGCCATGTGTCCCTAACATGGTTTCTTTTATTATATAGTATAGATTATAGTTTTGTGTTAGAAGTATATTAAAATATGAATGGTTTGGTTCGGTTAAACAACGGAAAAAAAATTGATAACCGGTTTTTGGTTAAATTGGCTAATCGGTTTTCAGTTAATTCAGTTTTTGGTAGATTTGCGTTCGGTTTTATCTATTTTCGGTTTGCTTTCGTTAAGTGATTGGAATTATGGTAAATTAGGAATCAAAGGTTCTTGTTTAATAATTATATTATTGTTTGTTTCACTAGAATAAATAATTATTCTAGGTTTGAGACATGTGTTTCAATCAAACTATACATGTTTTTAGATGTATCGCTATAATGGTTTGAATTCATCATTATTGTCGCAAAATTCTTTCAAATGTCAAATCTAGACAACTTAGTTTCACCTTTGTAAAGTTAGGCGTACTATTATAATTAGTTTAAACTCATCATTTATTGCACACTGCATCAACATTTAGAAAGAACACCATTTTTAAATATAACAATTCTATACTCCATTCAAAGAGAATTTAATTCTCGGTTTTACGGTATAATTCATAAAAATGATGAAATATATAAAAACGTGGGGATCGATCTCCACCTTTCTGTAGCGTAAACTCTCTTGAATACAAATTTGAGACAAGTGTTTTATTAATGAAATAAATAAATAAGCATGAAGATGCATAAAATTAACTAAAATCATTGTATCTCATAATTTGAATGTATTATAAAAACGGGATTCAACCCGCATGGAATACATGTGTTTTTTTACCTAATAATATATAAAAAACAAACAAAAATAATAATAATACATAGCAAAATTCCAGTAAAATAATATAATATCTATGCTTTAAAATAAAATTTCAGTAAAATAATAACTTGGTTAATCTTAATTTGTTCCATAATTATATTACCATAATAAGAAAAAAATTTAAGAACTAAATAAATGATAATTACAAATTAAAGAATGATTGAAACTGATTTAGATATCTGCCATTAATAAATAGATTTCAACTTCAAAATTTAAAAAATATAAAAAACTGAATATTCAATAAAAATGAGTTTCATATAATATAACATCTATGCTTTAAAATAAAATTTCAGTAAAATACTACCTTGATTGGTCTTAATTTGCTTCATAATTGTATTAGCACCATAATAAAATCTTTTATATTGGACAATAAACAAATAAAATAAAATAAATTTAAGTTAAAAGGTTGTTAAATTAGGAAGTCAATAAATGATAATTACAAATTAAAGAAAGATTGAAATTGATTTAGAAACTGTGTTAGTACATGTTATGTATGTCTGCCACTATACGAATAGGCTAGATAGAGCGTGTGTTAAATATTGTATAGTTGATAGTTGAGATACGAATACATGACATTTTGGAGAGGATGAGAGTGATTCGTATGGATAAGACTTATCTGCACGGATAAGCTAATCCGTCCCAAACCTCATGTATATAAATAGGTCTCATGTGTTAGGATTTGTTAAGTTTTGGAGTTTTGGCTGGAGAGATTGCCTGATGCTCTCTCCAGCCTATCAATGATGTATGCTATTCGGTATGAATGGAAGCTTTCTACTTTTGATTTTTCTTACGAGATTTCTACCGAATTAGCTTTATCTTATCCAAACTTCCATCTAAACCCGCCGAATCCGGAACTTTCAATTGGTATCAGAGCTACGGTACTGATTCAATCGAGCTAACAGTAGATCAAATCACCTACGTTCATGATTTATGGGTTTTTATGGGTTTTTAGACGTAAAACATCAAATTAAATGTGACAACCCGCAACTTCAGATTTCTACTTTAACCTAACCACAGTTAATTTAATCATACTTTCATAGCACTGCATTTAACTAGAGTAGTTAAATGAGTCTACGTTGGTAATTCGGGGAATTACCGGAACATACACAAATAACTATAAACGGACAGTTTATATGAAATTTATACATTAGTTGACAATACGTGAATTATGTGTTTAAATATGAATTGCATGATTTATGTGTTTGTGTGAAAGTTACAAAGTTAGGGGTGTTTAGTGTTAATACTGAAAATAAAATAAAACTCCTCATAACCCTAAACCTCTCATAATCCCATCATACGACAGTTTTCTATCACCTCTCTAATCACCATCACCAATCATTCCTCTAATCATTTGGCTACATCATGTTCTCCACTCTTTGATCATCCAATCTTTCAAGAATAAACCCTAGAATCAATCTAAGGTAAGTGTTTATGATTACGTTGTTGTTTTTGTTCATTCGATTTCATGCAAGCCCTAGTCCTTCAAACAATGGTTCTGTGTTTAGTTAATCCTTCTGATCGTTTTGTTATGGTTTGTGAATGATTGTGTAATGATTTGCCTGTGATTAGGATGCAATCCACATGATAGAATTGTTAAACTGTTGTTGGATTCATATGCTCGATTAGGGTTTTGATCGTACTGATTGTAACCGTTGTATTGAAAACTGCATTTTAGTTTTGTTAATTCTGAGTATTTCTTTGTCCGAAGTTAACAGTCAGGATTTGTGAAGTCACAAAGTTCGAGTTTACTCATGTCAGGACTTGTGCTATTTTTAAGGTCAAGGTTTTTAATGCCACACATGGTCCGAGTTTAATTGAAAGGAAGTTCAGGGTTTATATGTATATTTAAGGGTGGTCCGAATTTAGCATGATTATCAGGGTTTCAAACAAGAGGGGAGTCAGGACTTGTTTATGTTAATGGTCCGAGTTTGTTAACAAAGAAAAGGGATTCGAGTTTCTTGATTTTATTAATGGTCAGAGTCTATCAATTAAGAGAATCCGAGATTGTAAGTTGGTTATATGTTTTCAACTTATGTTAGGGTCTGGATTTCCTATTAAAAAAGGGTTTCAAATTAATAAATAAAAGAAGTCCGAATATATATTAGATTGGACACTACATATCAGAGTTTACAAAAGAAAGAAAATGTTGTGTCCATATAACTGGAAGTTCAGGATTTGTTTTTGATATATTAAAGGGTCCGAACTTGGGAATGTATGAACTTCAGGATTTATAAATCAGGTTGTAAGTAGGTCAGGACTTGTGTAAATAAAAGAAAAGAAAGAATAATAATATATCCTTATGTTCCGTACTAGAGTGTGTTCCGAATATGCCTTGAGGGTATTAAAAATTCTGAGCTTTTTTTTATGGTTCCATATTTAGTATTGGCTGTGAAGATGTTATGATTATAAAAGAAAAAAAATAAGTGGGGCCGAGATTTGTATATGTTCTGAACTAAAGGAATGTAATGAAAATTTGGTTCGTACATATATGTTGATGGGTGGGCCGAGTGTTGTTGATTTTTGGGGCAGGGGTTATTGGAGATAATAAGGGATATAAGTTAATAGGATGTTATATGGTCCGACTTTATATACGTACAATGTGAATTCCGAGCTTATGTATATGTGTATGCATTCGAGTTAACATGTCACCAACCAGAGCAAACCAACTAGGGAACCTAATGAGTGTTACTGTCACCGTATACGAAACTTGTTAACTATAATCAATAAACACCTGTTGTTTGGACTTAGGTTAACTGTTTAGTGATTATCAATCTGTTTTATGTGTATCAATCTGTTTGATGTTAACTGTAATCTGTTAACTGTTTAATATTGATGTTTTTAACTATATTGCTGTTTGATTATCAATCCGTTAACTGTTTAGTGATTATCAATCTGTTTTATGTGTATCAATCTGTTTGATTGTATATAATTTGTTTGATGTTTAATCTCAGATTATCAATGCTTTGATGTATATCAATCTGTTAACTATTTAATTTTGCTGTTTTAAACTATGTGCTGTTTGATTATCTGTTCACTATAATATGTTCACTGTTTAATATCAGATTATCAATGCTTTGATTATCAATAATAGTTTTCAATCTGTTAACTATTTAATTTTGCTGTTTTAAACTATATTGTTGCTTGATTATCTGTTCAATATGATATGTTCACTGTTTAATATCAGATTATCAGTGCTTTGATTATCAATAATAGTTTTCAATCTGTTAACTATTTAATTTTGCTGTTTTAAACTATATTGTTGCTTGATTATCTGTTCACTATGATCTGTTCACTGTTTAATATCAGATTATCAATGCTTTGATTATCAATAATCTGTTAACTGTTTAAGTAGTGTTTAATATCAGTAGTTTTTGCTGATGTCTAGTAATGTTTAAGTAGTTTTTAGGGATGTCTACTAAAAACGCAAGGAAAAATCCTTCTTGGAAGTATGGGGAAGAAGTTCAAGTGCCGAATCAGAAAAAGGGGTACAAATATGTAAAATGCAAATTCTGTAGTAAAGTGATTACCGGAGGAGTTAAGAGATTGAAGGAGCATCTTGCTTGTACACACAAAGATGTCGCAGCTTGTTCTCAAGTGCCCGCTGAAGTGAAAGAAGAAATGAAACAATACTTGAAGGACTTCAAGAATATTAAATTTGCTGCCCAACGCAATTTTGAAGAGAACGTGGGAAGCGGGGCGTATTACACCGGTAGTAGCGCTAGTGTCAGTGATCGGGGTGTTAGAGGACCAATGGATCGGCATTTGGTGAATGAAGAAGGATCACAACCGACCGAAAATATGACACCGGTGAGTGCTAAAGAGCACCGAAACCAAGTGTCGAAGGATATTGGGAGATTCTTTTACGAGAACGGAATCCCATTTAACGTAGCAAATAGTCCTTCGTTTACTAGTATGCTACGTTCGGTTGGAAACTATGGACGAGGTTTGAAGCCCCCTACGATGCATGAGTTAAGGACTTGGATCCTTAAAGAAGAAGTTAAGACAACCACCGAAATGGTGAACGAGATAAAAGCAACTTGGAAGACCACCGGGGTGTCATTGTTATCGGATGGTTGGTCGGACATGAGAAACCGTAGTCTAATCAACTTTTTGGTCAACAATCAATATGGCACAGTTTTTTTGGGAACGGTGGATGCATCAGATTGCGTTAAAGATGCTAACAAAATTTTCGAGTTGCTTGATGGGGTAGTCGAAGAAATCGGGGAAGATGTAGTCGTTCAAGCAGTGACCGACAATGCGAGTGCATACAAAAAAGCCGGGGAGTTGCTGATGAAGAAGAGAAAAAGTTTGTATTGGACCCCATGTGTCGCCCATTGCATCGATTTGATGCTTGAAAAAATTGAGGAATTGCCACAACATAAAAATGCATTGCTTAAAGCAAAAAAAATTAGCAATTTCATTTATAATCATCAATGGGTATTGAGTTTGGCACGAAAGACTCTTGGGAAAGATCTTCTTCGACCTTGCTCTACAAGATTCGCCACAGCTTTTTTGACCATACAAAGTGTGTTTGATTCGAAAGACGCCTTGCAACAAATGTTTGTTTCAAACGAATGGAAGGGTTGTGCTTGGGCTTCCAAAAGTGATGGAAAAGAGGTAAAGAAAATAATAATGGATGAAAGATTTTTTTGGCCTAGCGTGGTCTATGCTATTCAAACCACAAGCCCATTAGTTGAAGTATTGAGGATTGTTGATGGGGAGCAAACACCCGCAATGGGGTTTATCTATGGCGCTATGGACACGTGCAAAGAAAAGATTGCAAAGAACCTCAAAAACGTCGAATCTTCTTACAAAGAGATATGGGAAATTATCGATGAAAAATGGGATCTCCAAATGCATCGTGATTTACATGCGGCTGGCTATTATCTAAATCCACGATATCGATGGAGTCCTGATGTTTCCGAGCATCCCGAGATTAAGAGAGGATTATATGATGTCATGGCTCGACTCGTTAGGAACACGGACACATATTTGAAGATTGAAGAACAACTCATTCTTTACAAGGAAAAGAAAGGATTGTTTGGCTATCGAGGTTCTTTAGCGACTTATCAGATACGTGCACCGGGTAAATTATTAAGTAATTATGTACTAAATTATTATAGTTTATCCAAATTAAATTATATACTAATTTTCTTAAACATATATAGTTACATGGTGGGGCGGATATGGAGATGATACTCCCGAACTCAAGGCTTTTGCAATAAAGGTTTTGGGTCTTACATGTTCAGCTTCAGCTTGTGAACGTAATTGGAGTACGTTTAATCAAGTTCATACAAAGAGAAGAAACCGGTTGACCACCGAGAGGATGAACGATTTGGTTTTTATCATGTATAATAGGAAGTTGAAGAATAAGTTTATAAAGAAGTCTACTTTAAAAGAAGGAGATGATCCTTTAGTTGTTGAAAATGTTATGTCTGATGATGAGTGGGTAGCCGACCCAAGTGGTGATGAAAGTGATATTGGAGGTGACGAGCCAAATGAGGAAGAAAGTGACGAGCCCATTAGAACAACTAGAGGCGGTGGGCCAACTAAAACACGTAGAGGTGGCGGGACAATTGAGAAGGGCGATGGAAGTTCATCTAAGAAAAGGAAAACCATTCAAACGATGTTGATTGACGAGGATGACGACGATGATGATGCGGATTGGGTTGAGGAAGATTGTGAAGATGACGAAGATGAGGGATTTTTAGCTATTTGAGTTTAGTTAGAAACTATTTTGTGTACTTTTGTGATGTTTTAGACTATTTGTGTCTTTTGTGATGTGTTTAACTTGTTGAATTTGATGTTTAGTATTTTTTTTTATAATATATATATTTTTTTATATTTATTTATTAATACCGCCTCGGCCTTACGCCTCGTTCCGCCTCGAGGCATACGCCTCGTGAGGCGGAGGGAAAACGCCTCGAAAAGCGTTTCCGTTCTTTTAAACCTTGCTGAATAGATATAACTACCAAATAAATTGATTTATAAGAATTAGAAATTAGTTTATAATTATGATATTTCCTTTCAATCCGATCTATGGATTGATGGCATAACTTCTGCGTCCACACATTTGACTATTCAAGACGATCAGATGAAGCTAATTTAATGCATGTTCTAAAGGGTGTTTTTTTTCAGATTTGATGCCATATAGCTTCCTGTTTGCATGTTAACACCAGGTATCACTTCATACCTAATATAGTTGACCATAACTAATGGAATAACAAACCTAATATACGAATCACTTCATACACATCACACACCCAAGGCGCACTTGTGAAATTATGAACTAATAAACAATTAACAAACCTATATGAAATCACGAACAATTGATAAACAAGTAACGAAACTATATAAAGTTATGAACAACTAATAATAAGTTCATGAACGAAAATGAACAAAAACAACTGCAAGTCTGCAACATAACCAAATAATTAGACTGGCCTGAATTGCGCGTTAAAGATATTCCTTACCAAAATCCAGCACTGACAAAGCTTAAACATAATTCTAGTAGTTTAATTAAACCTCTATATTTATAATGAAGCTTACATCATCAGCATAAAGCATTCACCCGGGCATGTTAACCTCTTAGTTAGTTTCAACAACGAGAATGCAGATCTTTCAAATGCCGTTGTCACTTTTTTCTCACATTGGTAAAACCACAAGATAAACTTTTATTCATGATATATTAATATTTAGCCAAGTAAAAATGATAATATGTCAAATGCATCTAAAAGCACTATTTCTCTCTCTGTACTTATGTACTAATGGATAGCTTCCACTGCTAATATACAAACCATAACCTAAATTACTTCTCAGTCCTCAAACATCTCATCCCCGGTGACTTAAACCTATTATCAAGAATCATATCCTAAAGCAATATGTTCAACTGTATACAATATCGTTGGTATTGTTCTCTCCCGTCATGATATTAAGCAAAACAAACGTTCATGTTCCACCAACATCTTTTAGAAACCTCAAAAGAAGTCACACCTTCCTCCAGTGTGATACGGGTCATAAATTTACACTCATTTCTTCGAGAATTAGCTTTTGTTTCTTTACTTTAGCTTGTTTTTGGTTCTAGGATTTCATATCAGTTACGAAGTCGGAGTTACCATTAGGTTACCCTCTAATTCGAGGCTCCACATAAAGCCAGGCTCCTTTATTACTCAAGACTTTCAAATTCACTAGTTAACTTAATCAATTAATCCATCATGATAGCGATGATCAATTTAGAGAATTCCTTAGGCTTCTGCAGATAACAGTTTAGCCTTAAACTCATGGGACTAACCAATAAAACGCAGCTACGCAGAAGGAGCCAAGACGCTAGCCGAGATCTAGCTTGAAAAACTAATCATGAGGCGAGCTAGGGCAAACATAGAACTAGAAACTAGGGGAACTACTAGACAAGCTAGGGCTAGGTTCCGTTCGTTTGCACACTTAATTTCCCCAACCACATCTAAAACCTAAAGCCTGTAAAAATTGAAGAGAAAAAAAGCGAATTGGACCTGGAACGAGCGACATTGCCACACTTGATGCATTTAGGTTTGTTAAGACCGCGAAGATTCTTCGAACCTTTCATCGCCATCGGGCTGTTGGTGGTTCTGACGACGGTGGAGCCGGTGATTGAGGTGGTGTCGCCGCTGTTATTGCTTAAAGCAGATGAAACCGACGCCATTGCTGATCAAACAGATTCACGGTAACCAACTGATTCGAATTTCGGAAACTATTGATTCGCTGATTTGTTCGAGAGGACGAAAACCCTATATATGCAGTTTAACTTTATCCGTGCATATTACTATAATTACTATACTAATGAATAAATGAAAATCTTTTTTAACACCTAATAACTAATAATAATATTTTTAAACAAAATTATTAGATAAGAATAAATATTTGTTATTGAAGTTTGGTGATTGGAATTATGGTAAATTAGGAATCAAAGGTTCTTGTTTAATAATTATATTATTGTTTGTTTCACTAGAATAAATAATTATTCTAGGTTTGAGACATGTGTTTCAATCAAACTATACATGTTTTTAGATGTATCGCTATAATGGTTTGAATTCATCATTATTGTCGCAAAATTCTTTCAAATGTCAAATCTAGACAACTTAGTTTCACCTTTGTAAAGTTAGGCGTACTATTATAATTAGTTTAAACTCATCATTTATTGCACACTGCATCAACATTTAGAAAGAACACCATTTTTAAATATAACAATTCTATACTCCATTCAAAGAGAATTTAATTCTCGGTTTTACGGTATAATTCATAAAAATGATGAAATATATAAAAACGTGGGGATCGATCTCCACCTTTCTGTAGCGTAAACTCTCTTGAATACAAATTTGAGACAAGTGTTTTATTAATGAAATAAATAAATAAGCATGAAGATGCATAAAATTAACTAAAATCATTGTATCTCATAATTTGAATGTATTATAAAAACGGGATTCAACCCGCATGGAATACATGTGCTTTTTTACCTAATAATATATAAAAAACAAACAAAAATAATAATAATACATATCAAAATTCCAGTAAAATAATATAATATCTATGCTTTAAAATAAAATTTCAGTAAAATAATAACTTGGTTAATCTTAATTTGTTCCATAATTATATTACCATAATAAGAAAAAAATTTAAGAACTAAATAAATGATAATTACAAATTAAAGAATGATTGAAACTGATTTAGATATCTGCCATTAATAAATAGATTTCAACTTCAAAATTTAAAAAATATAAAAAACTGAATATTCAATAAAAATGAGTTTCATATAATATAACATCTATGCTTTAAAATAAAATTTCAGTAAAATACTACCTTGATTGGTCTTAATTTGCTTCATAATTGTATTAGCACCATAATAAAATCTTTTATATTGGACAATAAACAAATAAAA
Source organism: Helianthus tuberosus (assembly GCA_030545235.1). Classification (NCBI taxonomy): domain Eukaryota; kingdom Viridiplantae; phylum Streptophyta; class Magnoliopsida; order Asterales; family Asteraceae; genus Helianthus; species Helianthus tuberosus. The sequence continues at coordinate 21,763,932 of CM060361.1, forward strand.
TAAATCTAAGTTAAAAGGTTGTTAAATTAGGAAGTCAATAAATGATAATTACAAATTAAAGAAAGATTGAAATTGATTTAGAAACTGTGTTAGTACATGTTATGTATGTCTGCCACTATACGAATAGGCTAGATAGAGCGTGTGTTAAATATTGTATAGTTGATAGTTGAGATACGAACACATGACATTTTGGAGAGGATGAGAGTGATTCGTATGGATAAGACTCATCTGCACAGATAAGCTAATCCGTCCCAAACCTCATGTATATAAATAGGTCTCATGTGTTAGGATTTGTTAAGTTTTGGAGTTTTGGCTGGAGAGATTGCCTGATGCTCTCTCCAGCCTATCAATGATGTATGCTATTCGGTATGAATGGAAGCTTTCTACTTTTGATTTTTCTTACGAGATTTCTACCGAATTAGCTTTATCTTATCCAAACTTCCGTCTAAACCCGCCTAATCCGGAACTTTCAATTGGTATCAGAGCTACGGTACTGATTCAATCGAGCTAACAGTAGATCAAATCACCTACGTTCATGATTTATGGGTTTTTATGGGTTTTTAGACGTAAAACATCAAATTAAATGTGACAACCCGCAACTTCAGATTTCTACTTTAACCTAACCACAGTTAATTTAATCATACTTTCATAGCACTGCATTTAACTAGAGTAGTTAAATGAGTCTACGTTGGTAATTCGGGGAATTACCGAAACATACACAAATAACTATAAACGGACAGTTTATATGAAATTTATACATTAGTTGACAATACGTGAATTATGTGTTTAAATATGAATTGCATGATTTATGTGTTTGTGTGAAAGTTACAAAGTTAGGGGTGTTTAGTGTTAATACTGAAAATAAAATAAAACTCCTCATAACCCTAAACCTCTCATAATCCCATCATACGACAGTTTTCTATCACCTCTCTAATCACCATCACCAATCATTCCTCTAATCATTTGGCTACATCATGTTCTCCACTCTTTGATCATCCAATCTTTCAAGAATAAACCCTAGAATCAATCTAAGGTAAGTGTTTATGATTACGTTGTTGTTTTTGTTCATTCGATTTCATGCAAGCCCTAGTCCTTCAAACAATGGTTCTGTGTTTAGTTAATCCTTCTGATCGTTTTGTTATGGTTTGTGAATGATTGTGTAATGATTTGCCTGTGATTAGGATGCAATCCACATGATAGAATTGTTAAACTGTTGTTGGATTCATATGCTCGATTAGGGTTTTGATCGTACTGATTGTAACCGTTGTATTGAAAACTGCATTTTAGTTTTGTTAATTCTGAGTATTTCTTTGTCCGAAGTTAACAGTCAGGATTTGTGAAGTCACAAAGTTCGAGTTTACTCATGTCAGGACTTGTGCTATTTTTAAGGTCAAGGTTTTTAATGCCACACATGGTCCGAGTTTAATTGAAAGGAAGTTCAGGGTTTATATGTATATTTAAGGGTGGTCCGAATTTAGCATGATTATCAGGGTTTCAAACAAGAGGGGAGTCAGGACTTGTTTATGTTAATGGTCCGAGTTTGTTAACAAAGAAAAGGGATTCGAGTTTCTTGATTTTATTAATGGTCAGAGTCTATCAATTAAGAGAATCCGAGATTGTAAGTTGGTTATATGTTTTCAATTTATGTTAGGGTCTGGATTTCCTATTAAAAAAGGGTTTCAAATTAATAAATAAAAGAAGTCCGAATATATATTAGATTGGACACTACATATCAGAGTTTACAAAAGAAAGAAAATGTTGTGTCCATATAACTGGAAGTTCAGGATTTGTTTTTGATATATTAAAGGGTCCGAACTTGGGAATGTATGAACTTCAGGATTTATAAATCAGGTTGTAAGTAGGTCAGGACTTGTGTAAATAAAAGAAAAGAAAGAATAATAATATATCCTTATGTTCCGTACTAGAGTGTGTTCCGAATATGCCTTGAGGGTATTAAAAATTCTGAGCTTTTTTTTATGGTTCCATATTTAGTATTGGCTGTGAAGATGTTATGATTATAAAAGAAAAAAAATAAGTGGGGCCGAGATTTGTATATGTTCTGAACTAAAGGAATGTAATGAAAATTTGGTTCGTACATATATGTTGATGGGTGGGCCGAGTGTTGTTGATTTTTGGGGCAGGGGTTATTGGAGATAATAAGGGATATAAGTTAATAGGATGTTATATGGTCCGACTTTATATACGTACAATGTGAATTCCGAGCTTATGTATATGTGTATGCATTCGAGTTAACATGTCACCAACCAGAGCAAACCAACTAGGGAACCTAATGAGTGTTACTGTCACCGTATACGAAACTTGTTAACTATAATCAATAAACACCTGTTGTTTGGACTTAGGTTAACTGTTTAGTGATTATCAATCTGTTTTATGTGTATCAATCTGTTTGATGTTAACTGTAATCTGTTAACTGTTTAATATTGATGTTTTTAACTATATTGCTGTTTGATTATCAATCCGTTAACTGTTTAGTGATTATCAATCTGTTTTATGTGTATCAATATGTTTGATTGTATATAATTTGTTTGATGTTTAATCTCAGATTATCAATGCTTTGATGTATATCAATCTGTTAACTATTTAATTTTGCTGTTTTAAACTATGTGCTGTTTGATTATCTGTTCACTATAATATGTTCACTGTTTAATATCAGATTATCAATGCTTTGATTATCAATAATAGTTTTCAATCTGTTAACTATTTAATTTTGCTGTTTTAAACTATATTGTTGCTTGATTATCTGTTCAATATGATATGTTCTCTGTTTAATATCAGATTATCAGTGCTTTGATTATCAATAATAGTTTTCAATCTGTTAACTATTTAATTTTGCTGTTTTAAACTGTATTGTTGCTTGATTATCTGTTCACTATGATCTGTTCACTGTTTAATATCAGATTATCAATGCTTTGATTATCAATAATCTGTTAACTGTTTAAGTAGTGTTTAATTTCAGTAGTTTTTGCTGATGTCTAGTAATGTTTAAGTAGTTTTTAGGGATGTCTACTAAAAACGCAAGGAAAAATCCTTCTTGGAAGTATGGGGAAGAAGTTCAAGTGCCGAATCAGAAAAGGGGTAAAAATATGTAAAATGCAAATTCTGTAGTAAAGTGATTACCGGAGGAGTTAAGAGATTGAAGGAGCATCTTGCTTGTACACACAAAGATGTCGCAGCTTGTTCTCAAGTGCCCGCTGAAGTGAAAGAAGAAATGAAACAATACTTGAAGGACTTCAAGAATATTAAATTTGCTGCCTAACGCAATTTTGAAGAGAACGTGGGAAGCGGGGCGTATTACACCGGTAGTAGCGCTAGTGTCAGTGATCGGGGTGTTAGATGTGACAACCCTCAAAATTTACAGGTACTGTACAAGTAATTAATAATTGCTTTGTGCTTATACATGTTTATACATGCTTATGCCGATACAAACACGTGAAACAATTACAATCTTGTTGAGTTTTATGCTATTAAACAAGACTACATAAACTATAAGGGCCTATTATGACATTTTGTGAAACTACAATTCGAGGGATCTAATTTTCATTCCTTGAAACTTGCTTGAAAACGTTGATTTAAAGCCCGAGGACTAAAACCTCATCTTTAGAAGGTATAAAAGTCCGGGGACTGAAAAGTCATTTTTGAAATCTTATAAGTTCGGGTTAGAAATGAAATTTTTGAAAACTATAAAGTTTAGGGTCCTTAATGTCATTTTTGAAACTAATTTAACCTAATATACTAACCGGGTTATATAATATATAAGGGTTTCTTAATTGAAAACTAACCTAGTTAGTTTGTCTAACTTACTATTACAGGGACCATAATGCACTAACTGAAACCCCAGGGACCAATCTGTCATTTCTGAAAGTTCCGTTTTTAAAAAAAAGGGGGGGGGGGTTTTATGCTGTGAACCTGGATCGAACTAGGGACCTTATACTTAACAAACAACATCACAACCACTCGGCCGGGCATGCCACATCCGATCTATAACTGATTCGTATTGTATATATATACATATTAGAATTAAATAATATAATTCAAATCTGAAACAACCTGTTGCCGGATCTGATCTGTTTTGTTTGTTTAATTGATGGTGCGATCTGAAAACAGTAACCACATGTTCCAACATCTTTACCAACTCAGAAACCACGTTCAATCTGACACATTTGAGTGTCTATACATGTGCAAACGGATCTTTTATAAAAAAAAAATCAAAACCGGATCAATCCACTATGTTTTATCGAATCTGAAATCGAATTGGACATCTATTTAAGTTCCTTAGATCCCCACAAACATTCTGCACCCTTTACATTACTCGAACACGTCAGAAATCACCGGAACCGAGACCTGCAAAACTCGCCGGAACTTCACTCGCCGGAGATCGGTCGATACGTCGTTCCAGACGTAACCGGATCCGTTTTGTTCTTCTAATCGGTACGTTATCAGTTATACAATGTTTTCCCGAGTTTAATTAGGATATAAACCTGTTTCGAATCAGAATCGGGACCTGTTTGACTTCGGGTTGACTTATTTGGGGAAGAAGATGAACAGTAACGTTATTATTTATTTTCTGATATTTAACAGTTTAATTCGAGACTGATTCGTTAAAGTCTGAAATTTTTAACATAAATACATTACATAACTGATATATTTGTTAAAAATATAAAGTTAGACAAAATATTTATAAAACTGTTTTTATAAATTAAAACAGTTTTAATCTTTAAAAATTTATAATAAATCGGTTCGTGGGAATTAAAATCTGGAATTTTCAGATTAATTATTTTAAATACTGATCTTTACAAAAGTAATATTATTACTCACATTTTATATAAATTTGATATTTATATAAATAAATCAGTATTTATACTTATTTATATAGTTTAATTTAATATAATTAAATTATATAACTATATAATTTTGATCCAGAATTATTTTTATGGCAAGAGGGGCATTATTCTAAGTTTATATAAAATAATAATCTGAATTTTTAATATGTTTAATTATTAGATAATTAAACTTATATAAACTTACTTATTGTTATTACAATCATTTTAATTCATTTTAATCATTTAAAATGATTCCAAGGCCATAATAATTATTTTAAATCTGTAATACCAAGGTTCAATAATTAAAAATGTTATTTTTAATTATTCAGATTTAATATAATTATTTTGATAATTAATCATATAATTATCATATGTATTCTTTTAACAAAATATTTATTATTAAATAATAAATATTTCAACCATCTGAATTAATTTATAATTTTTATAAATTAATTATATCACTTGGACAATATTTTACCAATAATCATTATATCTAATTATGTTATTTAATTACACTAGTTAAATATATTTGATTTATTATTACAAATGTTTATATTAAATCATTTGTACAATTTGTGTAATTTTATTATTTATGATAAATAAATATTTTTCATTAATAATTCCGTTACCTCATATTCATTTTCCGAGTTCTCTATTAGGTTATCCAAACCACATAAGTACCATTTAAACAAAACACTACCAAATCCTATAGATTTAGGATTTCCAATTATCCAATTAAACATTATTGTTAATACATATCCCATATTGTTGCATGTTCAATCAATTAGAGTGACGTGGAATCTTATTTCCAAGAACTCTCACATTTGCATACTCGTTAGGATTTACTCGTAATCAAGGTGAGTTCATGTCCCCTTTTCTTTTACTGTTTTCAGTTTTATACTTCGGGGTGAAATACATGTTACAAATATTACAATGTTTACAAATGGTATTATGGATAAAAAAACAAGAAGCACTCTTGGTGAGAACGAGTACCAAGTATGATACATAGAGGTGTATGCGAGACCCGTCACACTTCTCAGAAATGTATGCGAGACCCGTCACATTTCTCATTTTATTACTCAGAAATGTATGCGAGACCCGTCACATTTCTCATTTTATTACTTAGAGGTGTATGCGAGACCCGTCACACTTCTCAGAAATGTATGCGAGACCCGTCACATTTCTCATTTTGTTGCTTAGAAGTGTAAGCGAGACCCGTCACACTTCTCATTTTGTTACAAGTATTACTCTTTTGCTATAGAGACATATCGACAATCACTTTTGTTGAAACTTTAACTATATCACATTGACAATTTTTGCAAAACAAGGTTTCTTTTTCCTTATTTGCTACATACCAGGGACTTTCATACACCGTTTACAAAAGATTATACATACATCGTTACAAAGGAACATTTATACATACAAGACATATTTCAAAGGCTTATACACACAGACTTATACATGAACTCGCTCAACTTTTTGTTGATTTTTCAAACTACATGTATTTCAGGAAACTAGCAGGATCTGGCAGGGTATGCATGTGTCTAGCTGCGTTGGATAATAGATGTCATCCAGAGTTGTGAAGTTTGAGAGGTGTAACCTATTCCTGGACGGGTTACATATCTCTAAACCTTGTCTTATCAAAGTCTTTTGGTATCTTATGAAAACATTTTAAACAAGTTATGGTCTGTAACTTATTTCATGTGTCGATATTTCTAAACAATAACATTGTGGTATTTTCTCATTTTAATTAATGGATGTACATCTCGTATTTTTATCATATAGCATTGTTATGATTGTTGCTATGGTATTAAGAAGTCACACCAAATAAACCCACGCTTCCGCAAAAGCCAGGGTGTGAGAGCTTGGTATCAGAGCCTCGATCATAGCGAACTAGGATTCATTCTCGAGTCTAGACTATGATCACTAGGGCTCTCACGAAAATGTTTTCAAACATTTCTACATTGCATACACTAAATGTCCAGATCCAGGGCACAAACATTTTATAAACAAAAGGCACAAATACACATTTCCAAAAATTTATATTTCAGTCTTAGAGACTGAGGGATTCAATCTTAGAGATTGGGAAGGTTTGGTCTTAGAGGCCAGGGAGTCAATCTTAGAGATTGGGGAGGTTTGGTCTTAGAGGCCAGGGAGTCAATCTTAGAGATTGAGGAGGTTTGGTCTTAGAGGCCAGGGAGTCAATCTTAGAGATTGGGAAGGTTTGGTCTTAGAGGCCAGGGATTCAATCTTAGAGATTGGGAAGGTTTGGTCTTAGAGGCCAGGGAGTCAATCTTAGAGATTGGGGAGGTTTGGTCTTAGAGGCCAGGGAGTCAATCTTAGAGATTGGGAAGGTTTGGTCTTAGAGGCCAGGGAGTTAGTTTGAGAAACTAGGGGGTTCAGTTTGAGAGACTGGGTGGGATAGTCTTGGGAAGACTAGGATGATTACTTGCTTACATTGATTGTGACTTACATGCTTATTTGACTACATGTTGAGGCCCATTTCCATGGGTGAAGTCTATGAGAAATAGACACAATACATTAATAGACTATGTGCCTACAATACATTACATTATCAGTTTACTCGTTATAAACAGTTTGCAAGTTCAGCTTATACAAGATAGAAATCCTTGATTGATAGGATTTTACATGATTATACATATATAGGTTGTTCATATATATGTTGCATGAAATATTTGGCAAAAACAAAATGCCTTCGACTTCGAATTCCATTGTCATCCTGGACTCACGTAGCATGGTTAAGACACGACATCCTTTACACAAGACATAATACTCTATTTCAAAACATAACATATTTTATACAAAACCTTTTCCATGAGAATATCGACCTCACGTCTATTGCGGAGCTTATAACGAACGTGGTCCTGAGTGAGATCATAAAAGCATTGATTCCGTGGAAGAATGGCTGTTTTCTCACAAAAGCTAAAGTGCCTAAATTCAATAGTAACGATGAGGCAGAGGTAGTAGCCTTGGACAACAACTCCATTAGTGGGACGAGGACCCTGTGGCTCATACAAATCATAATTGACGACACTCTTGTCCAGACAAGGAACATGAAGTACTCATCTTGAAGGTGCCCCTCCGGTTGTTATCTTTATTTAACGTCGTGTCGTTCTGCGGAGTAATAACAACGAACGTTGACACGTGAACTATCACGAAGTTTCCTTCTATGTTGAGAGTATATTGACAATAGTGTTTCCTCTCTTACTGATCGGCTGCTTCGTACGAGAGAACGCTAGGATGACCATGCAACGTAATAACAACTTGTAGTGCATGGGAATTCTGGTGGACACTGCGGACCAAGCTAATGTCACTATTCGTTCAAAATTCTTAAGTTATTTCTTGAGATTCAAATTTTTTTTTTATCTATTAGAACACGATCACACTACATCATTTTACTAAAGATATCCACAATCAAGCAGGAACCAAACCAACTCTTCTAGCATGTCTATAAGGTCTTATAAACAATATAAGATCGTTTTATCAAAACTCTTTTCAAGTTCAAGATTATTTCGGGATCATACATGTTCAAATTCCAAATTTCAATCTAGTTACGGTAAACTATTTTGAAACGTATAAATAATGGAAACTTCCAAAGTCTGAAACACTTTTGAAACACACTACCATCCGAATAACCGTCCGATCGAATAAGTCCCATTTGGTCCGGATGACCACCCGTCCGGATGACCATCCGTCCGGATGACCATCTGTCATCACTATAAGTTTTCTTTATAAAAATATATATATATATATATATATATATATATATGTATATATATATGTATTTTCACCTATAATCGTTTCTCTAAATAAAAACATATAAACTATATAGAGACAACATATCTTTTTTTTATATTTTTTCTTTTTCGTTATTTTTTTAAAATTCCCGCCAAAAACATGACAGCAACAACCGCCTCCTTTTTCAAACTTATCGTCGCCGATTTTCTTTTCCGGCTCCTGATTTCTCGGTAATTATTGAGAATCCGTTTTTTTTTTCATTTTGTCGATCAGTGTGAACCTAGACTATTGGAAACACAATTACAGCTCGTCATTAATCATTTTTGGACTCTACGTAATTGCAAGAGCTATAAAACCGTTCTATCTTCTCACATCGCCACAACACTTTCTTAAACTCCGTATCACTCACACACTCGTCGGAAAAACTCACCACTTAAACCCAATATTCAAATGGCATATTTCCCAGTAGCACATGCTGAACCCTCAAATACAGCAGGAATTCATCCATTCCTTCAGTTTGCTGAGTTACCTACTCGTGAGAAATATCAGAAACTCAAGGAACTTGAGGTTTTTTCCATTGGCAGTATTGATTGGCCTCGAATAGAAATGGTTGACCCCAGTGGTTCACTGTCAATATTACTATCACACAACACACCTTGGCGTCGTTTCTTCGACATCTTAGAGCCGTCATATGATGAACTGGTATATGAATTCTTGTCCACTTTCTATTACAAATCTAATACAAGTCTTACCGAAGAATCCATTCATTTTCGGCTTTGCGGACAATATTATAACATGTCTTTAGCAGAATTCGCAGTTCGTCTGGGTATTTATACCAATGAAGAAGTTAACCAGCCCATTTTCACGAGGGCATCAACCAACTGTATCTATGCGGAAATGAAAGAATATTGGAAACACCATGCATCAAAAGCATGGTGCGGCTACAATAATGCAGGAAACTACAAAGACTCTCGTTATCGGTATATGCACCGTGTTTTAGCTAACACTATCACGGGGCGCGAAATTAACCAACAAAGGGTTAGTACCCCTGAAGTCTTCTATCTATATAGTATCTTCGAGCAAGTTCCTTGTAATATTGCCCATAGACTTGCTGCATATTTTTCTAGTCAACACACAAATCCCCCGAGAAGTCTCATGGGGGGATCTTACATTACTAGACTAGCAAAATCTTTTGGTGTCTTGAATGACCAGGTTATCCAGGGGTTATCTCATCCAAAGGCACCTGAGATTGTAAATTGTAACCTCTTTAGACTAAACCCGACTCAACCATCTCAGTCGAGGGGATCTCCTTTTGTCTTAGAAAGTATTCCCCCACAGAACTTGCAGCAATCATTGATGCAATTTCCCCAATCGTCTTTCTATCGATTTGATATGCAACCAGAGCTGCCTTACATACTAGAACATATTTCAACTAACTTATCCCAAGCATTAACACCAAACGTCTCACAAGGCCTCTCACCCATAGTTTTTGAAGAGGATCCAGCAATGCAAGAAACTTATGAAAACTTGTTGCTCCAAGAACAGTTAGAACCAGAATCACATTTGTCACAGTCTTTCCTGTCACTATTGAATGAAGTGGAACAACAGTCACCAACTGATATAACAGGCCCAAGTACGGTGCCTCAAATGGATTTACATCCAGATAAAATGGTAGTTGAAATGGCTAGGTTAAGCAACCAAAACCAAGATTTGCTACGGCAAGTACAAGAATTGACTGAACGAAATCAATGGTTAGAAAGCCTGTTAGCTGCTCGTATGCAACTGGATCCACTACCTCCACTACCTGATAACTTTGGGCTTGAAATTGATCCATTGCATGACTTGTTTCAAATGTAACTTGTTTACTACATATTAGACTGTCAAACAAACAATGCTATGTTTTGATTCAATAAATGTTGTGTTGCATTGATGCTTATTTGGTTTAAACAATACCTCAATCTTATTTGTTTTCCTCGCTTAACTAGAAGTGCTATGTGGACCATGCAACGAAACGCGTAATTTTGGGTGCACACTTAATTACGGGGTTCGAGGCATGAGAATCATAGTAAGCCTTGTTAGGAAAGGTGGCATATAAAAACATTATGTGGTTATGTGATTACCCATTATTTGTTTATTTGTACACACAACTGTTTGCCAAAGATTTACATTACAAATACAGCATAGCATAGTGCCATGCAAAATAATTTCTATACAATGATCCTCGTAAGTTCCTCAAAATCATCATGCTAGAGACTTTTATTCGAAATCAAACCATTACAAATCTAGATGCTCATTAAAAATGAGATAACATACAAGGGTACAACGATAAACACGTAGGCAAATACATAAATACGAAAAAGTGGAGGCGGAATCTCATACATTCCTTCATACAATGAGACCGCCAAAAATATTAACATTATGCTGACCAATATCAGAACCGGATGAATCATCTTCGAATTTTACTTTCTCTTGAATAACCTTGAGAAGAGGAGTGTTGGTTGTGAGAAAAATGAGTTTGATAATTGGTTATTTATGGTGGAAAAATATAACCGTTGGGCAACGGTAATATTACCGTTTTTATAACCGTTGGACAACGATCATATACGTATATGTATATAGGTATATACAATAAATGGTGTATAGAGGAAATGTGATATGTAAAATAAAACCATTTTCAACTTTAAACTTCAAAAACATTTTAGCCAAACATTTTGGCAAGGATGTCATCTCTCCAAAAGTCTTCCTCTTAAATTTCGGGACGAAATTTTCTTAACAGGGGGAGAATGTGACAACCCTCAAAATTTACAGGTACTGTACAAGTAATTAATAATTGCTTTGTGCTTATACATGTTTATACATGCTTATGCCGATACAAACACGTGAAACAATTACAATCTTGTTGAGTTTTATGCTATTAAACAAGACTACATAAACTATAAGGGCCTATTATGACATTTTGTGAAACTACAATTCGAGGGATCTAATTTTCATTCCTTGAAACTTGCTTGAAAACGTTGATTTAAAGCCCGAGGACTAAAACCTCATCTTTAGAAGGTATAAAAGTCCGGGGACTGAAAAGTCATTTTTGAAATCTTATAAGTTCGGGTTAGAAATGAAATTTTTGAAAACTATAAAGTTTAGGGTCCTTAATGTCATTTTTGAAACTAATTTAACCTAATATACTAACCGGGTTATATAATATATAAGGGTTTCTTAATTGAAAACTAACCTAGTTAGTTTGTCTAACTTACTATTACAGGGACCATAATGCACTAACTGAAACCCCAGGGACCAATCTGTCATTTCTGAAAGTTCCGTTTTTAAAAAAAAGGGGGGGGGGTTTTATGCTGTGAACCTGGATCGAACTAGGGACCTTATACTTAACAAACAACATCACAACCACTCGGCCGGGCATGCCACATCCGATCTATAACTGATTCGTATTGTATATATATACATATTAGAATTAAATAATATAATTCAAATCTGAAACAACCTGTTGCCGGATCTGATCTGTTTTGTTTGTTTAATTGATGGTGCGATCTGAAAACAGTAACCACATGTTCCAACATCTTTACCAACTCAGAAACCACGTTCAATCTGACACATTTGAGTGTCTATACATGTGCAAACGGATCTTTTATAAAAAAAAAATCAAAACCGGATCAATCCACTATGTTTTATCGAATCTGAAATCGAATTGGACATCTATTTAAGTTCCTTAGATCCCCACAAACATTCTGCACCCTTTACATTACTCGAACACGTCAGAAATCACCGGAACCGAGACCTGCAAAACTCGCCGGAACTTCACTCGCCGGAGATCGGTCGATACGTCGTTCCAGACGTAACCGGATCCGTTTTGTTCTTCTAATCGGTACGTTATCAGTTATACAATGTTTTCCCGAGTTTAATTAGGATATAAACCTGTTTCGAATCAGAATCGGGACCTGTTTGACTTCGGGTTGACTTATTTGGGGAAGAAGATGAACAGTAACGTTATTATTTATTTTCTGATATTTAACAGTTTAATTCGAGACTGATTCGTTAAAGTCTGAAATTTTTAACATAAATACATTACATAACTGATATATTTGTTAAAAATATAAAGTTAGACAAAATATTTATAAAACTGTTTTTATAAATTAAAACAGTTTTAATCTTTAAAAATTTATAATAAATCGGTTCGTGGGAATTAAAATCTGGAATTTTCAGATTAATTATTTTAAATACTGATCTTTACAAAAGTAATATTATTACTCACATTTTATATAAATTTGATATTTATATAAATAAATCAGTATTTATACTTATTTATATAGTTTAATTTAATATAATTAAATTATATAACTATATAATTTTGATCCAGAATTATTTTTATGGCAAGAGGGGCATTATTCTAAGTTTATATAAAATAATAATCTGAATTTTTAATATGTTTAATTATTAGATAATTAAACTTATATAAACTTACTTATTGTTATTACAATCATTTTAATTCATTTTAATCATTTAAAATGATTCCAAGGCCATAATAATTATTTTAAATCTGTAATACCAAGGTTCAATAATTAAAAATGTTATTTTTAATTATTCAGATTTAATATAATTATTTTGATAATTAATCATATAATTATCATATGTATTCTTTTAACAAAATATTTATTATTAAATAATAAATATTTCAACCATCTGAATTAATTTATAATTTTTATAAATTAATTATATCACTTGGACAATATTTTACCAATAATCATTATATCTAATTATGTTATTTAATTACACTAGTTAAATATATTTGATTTATTATTACAAATGTTTATATTAAATCATTTGTACAATTTGTGTAATTTTATTATTTATGATAAATAAATATTTTTCATTAATAATTCCGTTACCTCATATTCATTTTCCGAGTTCTCTATTAGGTTATCCAAACCACATAAGTACCATTTAAACAAAACACTACCAAATCCTATAGATTTAGGATTTCCAATTATCCAATTAAACATTATTGTTAATACATATCCCATATTGTTGCATGTTCAATCAATTAGAGTGACGTGGAATCTTATTTCCAAGAACTCTCACATTTGCATACTCGTTAGGATTTACTCGTAATCAAGGTGAGTTCATGTCCCCTTTTCTTTTACTGTTTTCAGTTTTATACTTCGGGGTGAAATACATGTTACAAATATTACAATGTTTACAAATGGTATTATGGATACAAAAACAAGAAGCACTCTTGGTGAGAACGAGTACCAAGTATGATACATAGAGGTGTATGCGAGACCCGTCACACTTCTCAGAAATGTATGCGAGACCCGTCACATTTCTCATTTTATTACTCAGAAATGTATGCGAGACCCGTCACATTTCTCATTTTATTACTTAGAGGTGTATGCGAGACCCGTCACACTTCTCAGAAATGTATGCGAGACCCGTCACATTTCTCATTTTGTTGCTTAGAAGTGTAAGCGAGACCCGTCACACTTCTCATTTTGTTACAAGTATTACTCTTTTGCTATAGAGACATATCGACAATCACTTTTGTTGAAACTTTAACTATATCACATTGACAATTTTTGCAAAACAAGGTTTCTTTTTCCTTATTTGCTACATACCAGGGACTTTTATACACCGTTTACAAAAGATTATACATACATCGTTACAAAGGAACATTTATACATACAAGACATATTTCAAAGGCTTATACACACAGACTTATACATGAACTCGCTCAACTTTTTGTTGATTTTTCAAACTACATGTATTTCAGGAAACTAGCAGGATCTGGCAGGGTATGCATGTGTCTAGCTGCGTTGGATAATAGATGTCATCCAGAGTTGTGAAGTTTGAGAGGTGTAACCTATTCCTGGACGGGTTACATATCTCTAAACCTTGTCTTATCAAAGTCTTTTGGTATCTTATGAAAACATTTTAAACAAGTTATGGTCTGTAACTTATTTCATGTGTCGATATTTCTAAACAATAACATTGTGGTATTTTCTCATTTTAATTAATGGATGTACATCTCGTATTTTTATCATATAGCATTGTTATGATTGTTGCTATGGTATTAAGAAGTCACACCAAATAAACCCACGCTTCCGCAAAAGCCAGGGTGTGAGAGCTTGGTATCAGAGCCTCGATCATAGCGAACTAGGATTCATTCTCGAGTCTAGACTATGATCACTAGGGCTCTCACGAAAATGTTTTCAAACATTTCTACATTGCATACACTAAATGTCCAGATCCAGGGCACAAACATTTTATAAACAAAAGGCACAAATACACATTTCCAAAAATTTATATTTCAGTCTTAGAGACTGAGGGATTCAATCTTAGAGATTGGGAAGGTTTGGTCTTAGAGGCCAGGGAGTCAATCTTAGAGATTGGGGAGGTTTGGTCTTAGAGGCCAGGGAGTCAATCTTAGAGATTGAGGAGGTTTGGTCTTAGAGGCCAGGGAGTCAATCTTAGAGATTGGGAAGGTTTGGTCTTAGAGGCCAGGGATTCAATCTTAGAGATTGGGAAGGTTTGGTCTTAGAGGCCAGGGAGTCAATCTTAGAGATTGGGGAGGTTTGGTCTTAGAGGCCAGGGAGTCAATCTTAGAGATTGGGAAGGTTTGGTCTTAGAGGCCAGGGAGTTAGTTTGAGAAACTAGGGGGTTCAGTTTGAGAGACTGGGTGGGATAGTCTTGGGAAGACTAGGATGATTACTTGCTTACATTGATTGTGACTTACATGCTTATTTGACTACATGTTGAGGCCCATTTCCATGGGTGAAGTCTATGAGAAATAGACACAATACATTAATAGACTATGTGCCTACAATACATTACATTATCAGTTTACTCGTTATAAACAGTTTGCAAGTTCAGCTTATACAAGATAGAAATCCTTGATTGATAGGATTTTACATGATTATACATATATAGGTTGTTCATATATATGTTGCATGAAATATTTGGCAAAAACAAAATGCCTTCGACTTCGAATTCCATTGTCATCCTGGACTCACGTAGCATGGTTAAGACACGACATCCTTTACACAAGACATAATACTCTATTTCAAAACATAACATATTTTATACAAAACCTTTTCCATGAGAATATCGACCTCACGTCTATTGCGGAGCTTATAACGAACGTGGTCCTGAGTGAGATCATAAAAGCATTGATTCCGTGGAAGAATGGCTGTTTTCTCACAAAAGCTAAAGTGCCTAAATTCAATAGTAACGATGAGGCAGAGGTAGTAGCCTTGGACAACAACTCCATTAGTGGGACGAGGACCCTGTGGCTCATACAAATCATAATTGACGACACTCTTGTCCAGACAAGGAACATGAAGTACTCATCTTGAAGGTGCCCCTCCGGTTGTTATCTTTATTTAACGTCGTGTCGTTCTGCGGAGTAATAACAACGAACGTTGACACGTGAACTATCACGAAGTTTCCTTCTATGTTGAGAGTATATTGACAATAGTGTTTCCTCTCTTACTGATCGGCTGCTTCGTACGAGAGAACGCTAGGATGACCATGCAACGTAATAACAACTTGTAGTGCATGGGAATTCTGGTGGACACTGCGGACCAAGCTAATGTCACTATTCGTTCAAAATTCTTAAGTTATTTCTTGAGATTCAAATTTTTTTTTTATCTATTAGAACACGATCACACTACATCATTTTACTAAAGATATCCACAATCAAGCAGGAACCAAACCAACTCTTCTAGCATGTCTATAAGGTCTTATAAACAATATAAGATCGTTTTATCAAAACTCTTTTCAAGTTCAAGATTATTTCGGGATCATACATGTTCAAATTCCAAATTTCAATCTAGTTACGGTAAACTATTTTGAAACGTATAAATAATGGAAACTTCCAAAGTCTGAAACACTTTTGAAACACACTACCATCCGAATAACCGTCCGATCGAATAAGTCCCATTTGGTCCGGATGACCACCCGTCCGGATGACCATCCGTCCGGATGACCATCTGTCATCACTATAAGTTTTCTTTATAAATATATATATATATATATATATATATATATATATATGTATTTTCACCTATAATCGTTTCTCTAAATAAAAACATATAAACTATATAGAGACAACATATCTTTTTTTTATATTTTTTCTTTTTCGTTATTTTTTTAAAATTCCCGCCAAAAACATGACAGCAACAACCGCCTCCTTTTTCAAACTTATCGTCGCCGATTTTCTTTTCCGGCTCCTGATTTCTCGGTAATTATTGAGAATCCGTTTTTTTTTTCATTTTGTCGATCAGTGTGAACCTAGACTATTGGAAACACAATTACAGCTCGTCATTAATCATTTTTGGACTCTACGTAATTGCAAGAGCTATAAAACCGTTCTATCTTCTCACATCGCCACAACACTTTCTTAAACTCCGTATCACTCACACACTCGTCGGAAAAACTCACCACTTAAACCCAATATTCAAATGGCATATTTCCCAGTAGCACATGCTGAACCCTCAAATACAGCAGGAATTCATCCATTCCTTCAGTTTGCTGAGTTACCTACTCGTGAGAAATATCAGAAACTCAAGGAACTTGAGGTTTTTTCCATTGGCAGTATTGATTGGCCTCGAATAGAAATGGTTGACCCCAGTGGTTCACTGTCAATATTACTATCACACAACACACCTTGGCGTCGTTTCTTCGACATCTTAGAGCCGTCATATGATGAACTGGTATATGAATTCTTGTCCACTTTCTATTACAAATCTAATACAAGTCTTACCGAAGAATCCATTCATTTTCGGCTTTGCGGACAATATTATAACATGTCTTTAGCAGAATTCGCAGTTCGTCTGGGTATTTATACCAATGAAGAAGTTAACCAGCCCATTTTCACGAGGGCATCAACCAACTGTATCTATGCGGAAATGAAAGAATATTGGAAACACCATGCATCAAAAGCATGGTGCGGCTACAATAATGCAGGAAACTACAAAGACTCTCGTTATCGGTATATGCACCGTGTTTTAGCTAACACTATCACGGGGCGCGAAATTAACCAACAAAGGGTTAGTACCCCTGAAGTCTTCTATCTATATAGTATCTTCGAGCAAGTTCCTTGTAATATTGCCCATAGACTTGCTGCATATTTTTCTAGTCAACACACAAATCCCCCGAGAAGTCTCATGGGGGGATCTTACATTACTAGACTAGCAAAATCTTTTGGTGTCTTGAGTGACCAGGTTATCCAGGGGTTATCTCATCCAAAGGCACCTGAGATTGTAAATTGTAACCTCTTTAGACTAAACCCGACTCAACCATCTCAGTCGAGGGGATCTCCTTTTGTCTTAGAAAGTATTCCCCCACAGAACTTGCAGCAATCATTGATGCAATTTCCCCAATCGTCTTTCTATCGATTTGATATGCAACCAGAGCTGCCTTACATACTAGAACATATTTCAACTAACTTATCCCAAGCATTAACACCAAACGTCTCACAAGGCCTCTCACCCATAGTTTTTGAAGAGGATCCAGCAATGCAAGAAACTTATGAAAACTTGTTGCTCCAAGAACAGTTAGAACCAGAATCACATTTGTCACAGTCTTTCCTGTCACTATTGAATGAAGTGGAACAACAGTCACCAACTGATATAACAGGCCCAAGTACGGTGCCTCAAATGGATTTACATCCAGATAAAATGGTAGTTGAAATGGCTAGGTTAAGCAACCAAAACCAAGATTTGCTACGGCAAGTACAAGAATTGACTGAACGAAATCAATGGTTAGAAAGCCTGTTAGCTGCTCGTATGCAACTGGATCCACTACCTCCACTACCTGATAACTTTGGGCTTGAAATTGATCCATTGCATGACTTGTTTCAAATGTAACTTGTTTACTACATATTAGACTGTCAAACAAACAATGCTATGTTTTGATTCAATAAATGTTGTGTTGCATTGATGCTTATTTGGTTTAAACAATACCTCAATCTTATTTGTTTTCCTCGCTTAACTAGAAGTGCTATGTGGACCATGCAACGAAACGCGTAATTTTGGGTGCACACTTAATTACGGGGTTCGAGGCATGAGAATCATAGTAAGCCTTGTTAGGAAAGGTGGCATATAAAAACATTATGTGGTTATGTGATTACCCATTATTTGTTTATTTGTACACACAACTGTTTGCCAAAGATTTACATTACAAATACAGCATAGCATAGTGCCATGCAAAATAATTTCTATACAATGATCCTCGTAAGTTCCTCAAAATCATCATGCTAGAGACTTTTATTCGAAATCAAACCATTACAAATCTAGATGCTCATTAAAAATGAGATAACATACAAGGGTACAACGATAAACACGTAGGCAAATACATAAATACGAAAAAGTGGAGGCGGAATCTCATACATTCCTTCATACAATGAGACCGCCAAAAATATTAACATTATGCTGACCAATATCAGAACCGGATGAATCATCTTCGAATTTTACTTTCTCTTGAATAACCTTGAGAAGAGGAGTGTTGGTTGTGAGAAAAATGAGTTTGATAATTGGTTATTTATGGTGGAAAAATATAACCGTTGGGCAACGGTAATATTACCGTTTTTATAACCGTTGGACAACGATCATATACGTATATGTATATAGGTATATACAATAAATGGTGTATAGAGGAAATGTGATATGTAAAATAAAACCATTTTCAACTTTAAACTTCAAAAACATTTTAGCCAAACATTTTGGCAAGGATGTCATCTCTCCAAAAGTCTTCCTCTTAAATTTCGGGACGAAATTTTCTTAACAGGGGGAGAATGTGACAACCCTCAAAATTTACAGGTACTGTACAAGTAATTAATAATTGCTTTGTGCTTATACATGTTTATACATGCTTATGCCGATACAAACACGTGAAACAATTACAATCTTGTTGAGTTTTATGCTATTAAACAAGACTACATAAACTATAAGGGCCTATTATGACATTTTGTGAAACTACAATTCGAGGGATCTAATTTTCATTCCTTGAAACTTGCTTGAAAACGTTGATTTAAAGCCCGAGGACTAAAACCTCATCTTTAGAAGGTATAAAAGTCCGGGGACTGAAAAGTCATTTTTGAAATCTTATAAGTTCGGGTTAGAAATGAAATTTTTGAACACTATAAAGTTTAGGGTCCTTAATGTCATTTTTGAAACTAATTTAACCTAATATACTAACCGGGTTATATAATATATAAGGGTTTCTTAATTGAAAACTAACCTAGTTAGTTTGTCTAACTTACTATTACAGGGACCATAATGCACTAACTGAAACCCCAGGGACCAATCTGTCATTTCTGAAAGTTCCGTTTTTAAAAAAAAGGGGGGGGGGTTTTATGCTGTGAACCTGGATCGAACTAGGGACCTTATACTTAACAAACAACATCACAACCACTCGGCCGGGCATGCCACATCCGATCTATAACTGATTCGTATTGTATATATATACATATTAGAATTAAATAATATAATTCAAATCTGAAACAACCTGTTGCCGGATCTGATCTGTTTTGTTTGTTTAATTGATGGTGCGATCTGAAAACAGTAACCACATGTTCCAACATCTTTACCAACTCAGAAACCACGTTCAATCTGACACATTTGAGTGTCTATACATGTGCAAACGGATCTTTTATAAAAAAAAAATCAAAACCGGATCAATCCACTATGTTTTATCGAATCTGAAATCGAATTGGACATCTATTTAAGTTCCTTAGATCCCCACAAACATTCTGCACCCTTTACATTACTCGAACACGTCAGAAATCACCGGAACCGAGACCTGCAAAACTCGCCGGAACTTCACTCGCCGGAGATCGGTCGATACGTCGTTCCAGACGTAACCGGATCCGTTTTGTTCTTCTAATCGGTACGTTATCAGTTATACAATGTTTTCCCGAGTTTAATTAGGATATAAACCTGTTTCGAATCAGAATCGGGACCTGTTTGACTTCGGGTTGACTTATTTGGGGAAGAAGATGAACAGTAACGTTATTATTTATTTTCTGATATTTAACAGTTTAATTCGAGACTGATTCGTTAAAGTCTGAAATTTTTAACATAAATACATTACATAACTGATATATTTGTTAAAAATATAAAGTTAGACAAAATATTTATAAAACTGTTTTTATAAATTAAAACAGTTTTAATCTTTAAAAATTTATAATAAATCGGTTCGTGGGAATTAAAATCTGGAATTTTCAGATTAATTATTTTAAATACTGATCTTTACAAAAGTAATATTATTACTCACATTTTATATAAATTTGATATTTATATAAATAAATCAGTATTTATACTTATTTATATAGTTTAATTTAATATAATTAAATTATATAACTATATAATTTTGATCCAGAATTATTTTTATGGCAAGAGGGGCATTATTCTAAGTTTATATAAAATAATAATCTGAATTTTTAATATGTTTAATTATTAGATAATTAAACTTATATAAACTTACTTATTGTTATTACAATCATTTTAATTCATTTTAATCATTTAAAATGATTCCAAGGCCATAATAATTATTTTAAATCTGTAATACCAAGGTTCAATAATTAAAAATGTTATTTTTAATTATTCAGATTTAATATAATTATTTTGATAATTAATCATATAATTATCATATGTATTCTTTTAACAAAATATTTATTATTAAATAATAAATATTTCAACCATCTGAATTAATTTATAATTTTTATAAATTAATTATATCACTTGGACAATATTTTACCAATAATCATTATATCTAATTATGTTATTTAATTACACTAGTTAAATATATTTGATTTATTATTACAAATGTTTATATTAAATCATTTGTACAATTTGTGTAATTTTATTATTTATGATAAATAAATATTTTTCATTAATAATTCCGTTACCTCATATTCATTTTCCGAGTTCTCTATTAGGTTATCCAAACCACATAAGTACCATTTAAACAAAACACTACCAAATCCTATAGATTTAGGATTTCCAATTATCCAATTAAACATTATTGTTAATACATATCCCATATTGTTGCATGTTCAATCAATTAGAGTGACGTGGAATCTTATTTCCAAGAACTCTCACATTTGCATACTCGTTAGGATTTACTCGTAATCAAGGTGAGTTCATGTCCCCTTTTCTTTTACTGTTTTCAGTTTTATACTTCGGGGTGAAATACATGTTACAAATATTACAATGTTTACAAATGGTATTATGGATACAAAAACAAGAAGCACTCTTGGTGAGAACGAGTACCAAGTATGATACATAGAGGTGTATGCGAGACCCGTCACACTTCTCAGAAATGTATGCGAGACCCGTCACATTTCTCATTTTATTACTCAGAAATGTATGCGAGACCCGTCACATTTCTCATTTTATTACTTAGAGGTGTATGCGAGACCCGTCACACTTCTCAGAAATGTATGCGAGACCCGTCACATTTCTCATTTTGTTGCTTAGAAGTGTAAGCGAGACCCATCACACTTCTCATTTTGTTACAAGTATTACTCTTTTGCTATAGAGACATATCGACAATCACTTTTGTTGAAACTTTAACTATATCACATTGACAATTTTTGCAAAACAAGGTTTCTTTTTCCTTATTTGCTACATACCAGGGACTTTCATACACCGTTTACAAAAGATTATACATACATCGTTACAAAGGAACATTTATACATACAAGACATATTTCAAAGGCTTATACACACAGACTTATACATGAACTCGCTCAACTTTTTGTTGATTTTTCAAACTACATGTATTTCAGGAAACTAGCAGGATCTGGCAGGGTATGCATGTGTCTAGCTGCGTTGGATAATAGATGTCATCCAGAGTTGTGAAGTTTGAGAGGTGTAACCTATTCCTGGACGGGTTACATATCTCTAAACCTTGTCTTATCAAAGTCTTTTGGTATCTTATGAAAACATTTTAAACAAGTTATGGTCTGTAACTTATTTCATGTGTCGATATTTCTAAACAATAACATTGTGGTATTTTCTCATTTTAATTAATGGATGTACATCTCGTATTTTTATCATATAGCATTGTTATGATTGTTGCTATGGTATTAAGAAGTCACACCAAATAAACCCACGCTTCCGCAAAAGCCAGGGTGTGACATTAGAGGACCAATGGATCGGCATTTGGTGAATGAAGAAGGATCACAACCGACCGAAAATATGACACCGGTGAGTGCTAAAGAGCACCGAAACCAAGTGTCGAAGGATATTGGGAGATTCTTTTACGAGAACGGAATCCCATTTAACGTAGCAAATAGTCCTTCGTTTACTAGTATGCTACGTTCGGTTGGAAACTATGGACGAGGTTTGAAGCCCCCTACGATGCATGAGTTAAGGACTTGGATCCTTAAAGAAGAAGTTAAGACAACCACCGAAATGGTGAACGAGATAAAAGCAACTTGGAAGACCACCGGGGTGTCATTGTTATCGGATGGTTGGTCGGACATGAGAAACCGTAGTCTAATCAACTTTTTGGTCAACAATCAATATGGCACAGTTTTTTTGGGAACGGTGGATGCATAAGATTGCGTTAAAGATGCTAACAAAATTTTCGAGTTGCTTGATGGGGTAGTCGAAGAAATCGGGGAAGATGTAGTCGTTCAAGCAGTGACCGACAATGCGAGTGCATACAAAAAAGCCGGGGAGTTGCTGATGAAGAAGAGAAAAAGTTTGTATTGGACCCCATGTGTCGCCCATTGCATCGATTTGATGCTTGAAAAAATTGGGGAATTGCCACAACATAAAAATGCATTGCTTAAAGCAAAAAAAATTAGAAATTTCATTTATAATCATCAATGGGTATTGAGTTTGGCACGAAAGACTCTTGGGAAAGATCTTCTTCGACCTTGCTCTACAAGATTCGCCACGGCTTTTTTGACCATACAAAGTGTGTTTGATTCGAAAGACGCCTTGCAACAAATGTTTGTTTCAAACGAATGGAAGGGTTGTGCTTGGGCTTCCAAAAGTGATGGAAAAGAGGTAAAGAAAATAATAATGGATGAAAGATTTTTTTGGACTAGTGTGGTCTATGCTATTCAAACCACAAGCCCATTAGTTGAAGTATTGAGGATTGTTGATGGGGAGCAAACACCCACAATGGGGTTTATCTATGGCGCTATGGACACGTGCAAAGAAAAGATTGCAAAGAACCTCAAAAACGTCGAATCTTCTTACAAAGAGATATGGGAAATTATCGATGAAAAATGGGATCTCCAAATGCATCGTGATTTACATGCGGCTGGCTATTATCTAAATCCACGATATCGATGGAGTCCTGATGTTTCCGAGCATCCCGAGATTAAGAGAGGATTATATGATGTCATGGCTCGACTCGTTAGGAACACGGACACATATTTGAAGATTGAAGAACAACTCATTCTTTACAAGGAAAAGAAAGGATTGTTCGGCTATCGAGGTTCTTTAGCGACTTATCAGATACGTGCACCGGGTAAATTATTAAGTAATTATGTACTAAATTATTATAGTTTATCCAAATTAAATTATATACTAATTTTCTTAAACATATATAGTTACATGGTGGGGCGGATATGGAGATGATACTCCCGAACTCAAGGCTTTTGCAATAAAGGTTTTGGGTCTTACATGTTCAGCTTCAGCTTGTGAACGTAATTGGAGTACGTTTAATCAAGTTCATACAAAGAGAAGAAACCGGTTGACCACCGAGAGGATGAACGATTTGGTTTTTATCATGTATAATAGGAAGTTGAAGAATAAGTTTATAAAGAAGTCTACTTTAAAAGAAGGAGATGATCCTTTAGTTGTTGAAAATGTTATGTCTGATGATGAGTGGGTAGCCGACCCAAGTGGTGATGAAAGTGATATTGGAGGTGACGAGCCAAATGAGGAAGAAAGTGACGAGCCCATTAGAACAACTAGAGGCGGTGGGCCAACTAAAACACGTAGAGGTGGCGGGACAATTGAGAAGGGCGATGGAAGTTCATCTAAGAAAAGGAAAACCATTCAAACGATGTTGATTGACGAGGATGACGACGATGATGATGCGGATTGGGTTGAGGAAGATTGTGAAGATGACGAAGATGAGGGATTTTTAGCTATTTGAGTTTAGTTAGAAACTATTTTGTGTACTTTTGTGATGTTTTAGACTATTTGTGTCTTTTGTGATGTGTTTAACTTGTTGAATTTGATGTTTAGTATTTTTTTTATAATATATATATTTTTTTATATTTATTTATTAATACCGCCTCGGCCTTACGCCTCGTTCCGCCTCGAGGCATACGCCTCGTGAGGCGGAGGGAAAACGCCTCGAAAAGCGTTTCCGTTCTTTTAAACCTTGCTGAATAGATATAACTACCAAATAAATTGATTTATAAGAATTAGAAATTAGTTTATAATTATGATATTTCCTTTCAATCCGATCTATGGATTGATGGCATAACTTCTGCGTCCACACATTTGACTATTCAAGACGATCAGATGAAGCTAATTTAATGCATGTTCTAAAGGGTGTTTTTTTCAGATTTGATGCCATATAGCTTCCTGTTTGCATGTTAACATCAGGTATCACTTCATACCTAATATAGTTGACCATAACTAATGGAATAACAAACCTAATATACGAATCACTTCATACACATCACACACCCAAGGCGCACTTGTGAAATTATGAACTAATAAACAATTAACAAACCTATATGAAATCACGAACAATTGATAAACAAGTAATGAAACTATATAAAGTTATGAACAACTAATAATAAGTTCATGAACGAAAATGAACAAAAACAACTGCAAGTCTGCAACATAACCAAATAATTAGACTGGCCTGAATTGCGCGTTAAAGATATTCCTTACCAAAATCCAGCACTGACAAAGCTTAAACATAATTCTAGTAGTTTAATTAAACCTCTATATTTATAATGAAGCTTACATCATCAGCATAAAGCATTCACCCGGGCATGTTAACCTTTTAGTTAGTTTCAACAACGAGAATGCAGATCCTTCAAATGCCGTTGTCACTTTTTTCTCACATTGGTAAAACCACAAGATAAACTTTTATTCATGATATATTAATATTTAGCCAAGTAAAAATGATAATATGTCAAATGCATCTAAAAGCACTATTTCTCTCTCTGTACTTATGTACTAATGGATAGCTTCCACTGCTAATATACAAACCATAACCTAAATTACTTCTCAGTCCTCAAACATCTCATCCCCGGTGACTTAAACCTATTATCAAGAATCATATCCTAAAGCAATATGTTCAACTGTATACAATATCGTTGGTATTGTTCTCTCCCGTCATGATATTAAGCAAAACAAACGTTCATGTTCCACCAACATCTTTTAGAAACCTCAAAAGAAGTCACACCTTCCTCCAGTGTGATACGGGTCATAAATTTACACTCATTTCTTCGAGAATTAGCTTTTGTTTCTTTACTTTAGCTTGTTTTTGGTTCTAGGATTTCATATCAGTTACGAAGTCGGAGTTACCATTAGGTTACCCTCTAATTCGAGGCTCCACATAAAGCCAGGCTCCTTTATTACTCAAGACTTTCAAATTCACTAGTTAACTTAATCAATTAATCCATCATGATAGCGATGATCAATTTAGAGAATTCCTTAGGCTTCTGCAGATAACAGTTTAGCCTTAAACTCATGGGACTAACCAATAAAACGCAGATACGCAGAAGGAGCCAAGACGCTAGCCGAGATCTAGCTTGAAAAACTAATCATGAGGCGAGCTAGGGCAAACATAGAACTAGAAACTAGGGGAACTACTAGACAAGCTAGGGCTAGGTTCCGTTCGTTTGCACACTTAATTTCCCCAACCACATCTAAAACCTAAAGCCTGTAAAAATTGAAGAGAAAAAAAGCGAATTGGACCTGGAACAAGCGACATTGCCACACTTGATGCATTTAGGTTTGTTAAGACCGCGAAGATTCTTCGAACCTTTCATCGCCATCGGGCTGTTGGTGGTTCTGACGACGGTGGAGCCGGTGATTGAGGTGGTGTCGCCGCTGTTATTGCTTAAAGCAGATGAAACCGACGCCATTGCTGATCAAACAGATTCACGGTAACCAACTGATTCGAATTTCGGAAACTATTGATTCGCTGATTTGTTCGAGAGGACGAAAACCCTATATATGCAGTTTAACTTTATCCGTGCATATTACTATAATTACTATACTAATGAATAAATGAAAATCTTTTTTAACACCTAATAACTAATAATAATATTTTTAAACAAAATTATTAGATAAGAATAAATATTTGTTATTGAAGTTTGGTGATTGGAATTATGGTAAATTAGGAATCAAAGGTTCTTGTTTAATAATTATATTATTGTTTGTTTCACTAGAATAAATAATTATTCTAGGTTTGAGACATGTGTTTCAATCAAACTATACATGTTTTTAGATGTATCGCTATAATGGTTTGAATTCATCATTATTGTCGCAAAATTCTTTCAAATGTCAAATCTAGACAACTTAGTTTCACCTTTGTAAAGTTAGGCGTACTATTATAATTAGTTTAAACTCATCATTTATTGCACACTGCATCAACATTTAGAAAGAACACCATTTTTAAATATAACAATTCTATACTCTATTCAAAGAGAATTTAATTCTCGGTTTTACGGTATAATTCATAAAAATGATGAAATATATAAAAACGTGGGGATCGATCTCCACCTTTCTGTAGCGTAAACTCTCTTGAATACAAATTTGAGACAAGTGTTTTATTAATGAAATAAATAAATAAGCATGAAGATGCATAAAATTAACTAAAATCATTGTATCTCATAATTTGAATGTATTATAAAAACGGGATTCAACCCGCATGGAATACATGTGTTTTTTTACCTAATAATATATAAAAAACAAACAAAAATAATAATAATACATAGCAAAATTCCAGTAAAATAATATAATATCTATGCTTTAAAATAAAATTTCAGTAAAATAATAACTTGGTTAATCTTAATTTGTTCCATAATTATATTACCATAATAAGAAAAAAATTTAAGAACTAAATAAATGATAATTACAAATTAAAGAATGATTGAAACTGATTTAGATATCTGCCATTAATAAATAGATTTCAACTTCAAAATTTAAAAAATATAAAAAACTGAATATTCAATAAAAATGAGTTTCATATAATATAACATCTATGCTTTAAAATAAAATTTCAGTAAAATACTACCTTGATTGGTCTTAATTTGCTTCATAATTGTATTAGCACCATAATAAAATCTTTTATATTGGACAATAAACAAATAAAATAAATTTAAGTTAAAAGGTTGTTAAATTAGGAAGTCAATAAATGATAATTACAAATTAAAGAAAGATTGAAATTGATTTAGAAACTGTGTTAGTACATGTTATGTATGTCCGCCACTATACGAATAGGCTAGATAGAGCGTGTGTTAAATATTGTATAGTTGATAGTTGAGATACGAACACATGACATTTTGGAGAGGATGAGAGTGATTCGTATGGATAAGACTCATCTGCACGGATAAGCTAATCCGTCCCAAACCTCATGTATATAAATAGGTCTCATGTGTTAGGATTTGTTAAGTTTTGGAGTTTTGGCTGGAGAGATTGCCTGATGCTCTCTCCAGCCTATCATGTATGCTATTCGGTATGAATGGAAGCTTTCTACTTTTGATTTTTCTTACGAGATTTCTACCGAATTAGCTTTATCTTATCCAAACTTCCGTCTAAACCCGCCGAATCCGGAACTTTCAATTGGTATCAGAGCTACGGTACTGATTCAATCGAGCTAACAGTAGATCAAATCACCTACGTTCATGATTTATGGGTTTTTATGGGTTTTTAGACGTAAAACATCAAATTAAATGTGACAACCCGCAACTTCAGATTTCTACTTTAACCTAACCACAGTTAATTTAATCATACTTTCATAGCACTGCATTTAACTAGAGTAGTTAAATGAGTCTACGTTGGTAATTCGGGGAATTACCGGAACATACACAAATAACTATAAACGGACAGTTTATATGAAATTTATACATTAGTTGACAATACGTGAATTATGTGTTTAAATATGAATTGCATGATTTATGTGTTTGTGTGAAAGTTACAAAGTTAGGGGTGTTTAGTGTTAATACTGAAAATAAAATAAAACTCCTCATAACCCTAAACCTCTCATAATCCCATCATACGACAGTTTTCTATCACCTCTCTAATCACCATCACCAATCATTCCTCTAATCATTTGGCTACATCATGTTCTCCACTCTTTGATCATCCAATCTTTCAAGAATAAACCCTAGAATCAATCTAAGGTAAGTGTTTATGATTACGTTGTTGTTTTTGTTCATTCGATTTCATGCAAGCCCTAGTCCTTCAAACAATGGTTCTGTGTTTAGTTAATCCTTCTGATCGTTTTGTTATGGTTTGTGAATGATTGTGTAATGATTTGCCTGTGATTAGGATGCAATCCACATGATAGAATTGTTAAACTGTTGTTGGATTCATATGCTCGATTAGGGTTTTGATCGTACTGATTGTAACCGTTGTATTGAAAACTGCATTTTAGTTTTGTTAATTCTGAGTATTTCTTTGTCCGAAGTTAACAGTCAGGATTTGTGAAGTTACAAAGTTCGAGTTTACTCATGTCAGGACTTGTGCTATTTTTAAGGTCAAGGTTTTTAATGCCACACATGGTCCGAGTTTAATTGAAAGGAAGTTCAGGGTTTATATGTATATTTAAGGGTGGTCCGAATTTAGCATGATTATCAGGGTTTCAAACAAGAGGGGAGTCAGGACTTGTTTATGTTAATGGTCCGAGTTTGTTAACAAAGAAAAGGGATTCGAGTTTCTTGATTTTATTAATGGTCAGAGTCTATCAATTAAGAGAATCCGAGATTGTAAGTTGGTTATATGTTTTCAATTTATGTTAGGGTCTGGATTTCCTATTAAAAAAGGGTTTCAAATTAATAAATAAAAGAAGTCCGAATATATATTAGATTGGACACTACATATCAGAGTTTACAAAAGAAAGAAAATGTTGTGTCCATATAACTGGAAGTTCAGGATTTGTTTTTGATATATTAAAGGGTCCGAACTTGGGAATGTATGAACTTCAGGATTTATAAATCAGGTTGTAAGTAGGTCAGGACTTGTGTAAATAAAATAAAAGAAAGAATAATAATATATCCTTATGTTCCGTACTAGAGTGTGTTCCGAATATGCCTTGAGGGTATTAAAAATTCTGAGCTTTTTTTTATGGTTCCATATTTAGTATTGGCTGTGAAGATGTTATGATTATAAAAGAAAAAAAATAAGTGGGGCCGAGATTTGTATATGTTCTGAACTAAAGGAATGTAATGAAAATTTGGTTCGTACATATATGTTGATGGGTGGGCCGAGTGTTGTTGATTTTTGGGGCAGGGGTTATTGGAGATAATAAGGGATATAAGTTAATAGGATGTTATATGGTCCGACTTTATATACGTACAATGTGAATTCCGAGCTTATGTATATGTGTATGCATTCGAGTTAACATGTCACCAACCAGAGCAAACCAACTAGGGAACCTAATGAGTGTTACTGTCACCGTATACGAAACTTGTTAACTATAATCAATAAACACCTGT
Organism: Helianthus tuberosus; assembly: GCA_030545235.1. Taxonomy (NCBI): domain Eukaryota; kingdom Viridiplantae; phylum Streptophyta; class Magnoliopsida; order Asterales; family Asteraceae; genus Helianthus; species Helianthus tuberosus. Next base: position 21,794,195 of record CM060361.1, read on the forward strand.
TGTTTGGACTTAGGTTAACTGTTTAGTGATTATCAATCTGTTTTATGTGTATCAATCTGTTTGATGTTAACTGTAATCTGTTAACTGTTTAATATTGATGTTTTTAACTATATTGCTGTTTGATTATCAATCCGTTAACTGTTTAGTGATTATCAATCTGTTTTATGTGTATCAATCTGTTTGATTGTATATAATTTGTTTGATGTTTAATCTCAGATTATCAATGCTTTGATGTATATCAATCTGTTAACTATTTAATTTTGCTGTTTTAAACTATGTGCTGTTTGATTATCTGTTCACTATAATATGTTCACTGTTTAATATCAGATTATCAATACTTTGATTATCAATAATAGTTTTCAATCTGTTAACTATTTAATTTTGCTGTTTTAAACTATATTGTTGCTTGATTATCTGTTCAATATGATATGTTCACTGTTTAATATCAGATTATCAGTGCTTTGATTATCAATAATAGTTTTCAATCTGTTAACTATTTAATTTTGTTGTTTTAAACTATATTGTTGCTTGATTATCTGTTCACTATGATCTGTTCACTGTTTAATATCAGATTATCAATGCTTTGATTATCAATAATCTGTTAACTGTTTAAGTAGTGTTTAATATCAGTAGTTTTTGCTGATGTCTAGTAATGTTTAAGTAGTTTTTAGGGATGTCTACTAAAAACGCAAGGAAAAATCCTTCTTGGAAGTATGGGGAAGAAGTTCAAGTGCCGAATCAGAAAAAGGGGTACAAATATGTAAAATGCAAATTCTGTAGTAAAGTGATTACCGGAGGAGTTAAGAGATTGAAGGAGCATCTTGCTTGTACACACAAAGATGTCGCAGCTTGTTCTCAAGTGCCCGCTGAAGTGAAAGAAGAAATGAAACAATACTTGAAGGACTTCAAGAATATTAAATTTGCTGCCCAACGCAATTTTGAAGAGAACGTGGGAAGCGGGGCGTATTACACCGGTAGTAGCGCTAGTGTCAGTGATCGGGGTGTTAGAGGACCAATGGATCGGCATTTGGTGAATGAAGAAGGATCACAACCGACCGAAAATATGACACCGGTGAGTGCTAAAGAGCACCGAAACCAAGTGTCGAAGGATATTGGGAGATTCTTTTACGAGAACGGAATCCCATTTAACGTAGCAAATAGTCCTTCGTTTACTAGTATGCTACGTTCGGTTGGAAACTATGGACGAGGTTTGAAGCCCCCTACGATGCATGAGTTAAGGACTTGGATCCTTAAAGAAGAAGTTAAGACAACCACCGAAATGGTGAACGAGATAAAAGCAACTTGGAAGACCACCGGGGTGTCATTGTTATCGGATGGTTGGTCGGACATGAGAAACCGTAGTCTAATCAACTTTTTGGTCAACAATCAATATGGCACAGTTTTTTTGGGAACGGTGGATGCATCAGATTGCGTTAAAGATGCTAACAAAATTTTCGAGTTGCTTGATGGGGTAGTCGAAGAAATCGGGGAAGATGTAGTCGTTCAAGCAGTGACCGACAATGCGAGTGCATACAAAAAAGCCGGGGAGTTGCTGATGAAGAAGAGAAAAAGTTTGTATTGGACCCCATGTGTCGCCCATTGCATCGATTTGATGCTTGAAAAAATTGGGGAATTGCCACAACATAAAAATGCATTGCTTAAAGCAAAAAAAATTAGCAATTTCATTTATAATCATCAATGGGTATTGAGTTTGGCACGAAAGACTCTTGGGAAAGATCTTCTTCGACCTTGCTCTACAAGATTCGCCACGGCTTTTCTGACCATACAAAGTGTGTTTGATTCAAAAGACGCCTTGCAACAAATGTTTGTTTCAAACGAATGGAAGGGTTGTGCTTGGGCTTCCAAAAGTGATGGAAAAGAGGTAAAGAAAATAATAATGGATGAAAGATTTTTTTGGCCTAGTGTGGTCTATGCTATTCAAACCACAAGCCCATTAGTTGAAGTATTGAGGATTGTTGATGGGGAGCAAACACCCGCAATGGGGTTTATCTATGGCGCTATGGACACGTGCAAAGAAAAGATTGCAAAGAACCTCAAAAACGTCGAATCTTCTTACAAAGAGATATGGGAAATTATCGATGAAAAATGGGATCTCCAAATGCATCGTGATTTACATGCGGCTGGCTATTATCTAAATCCACGATATCGATGGAGTCCTGATGTTTCCGAGCATCCCGAGATTAAGAGAGGATTATATGATGTCATGGCTCGACTCGTTAGGAACACGGACACATATTTGAAGATTGAAGAACAACTCATTCTTTACAAGGAAAAGAAAGGATTGTTTGGCTATCGAGGTTCTTTAGCGACTTATCAGATACGTGCACCGGGTAAATTATTAAGTAATTATGTACTAAATTATTATAGTTTATCCAAATTAAATTATATACTAATTTTCTTAAACATATATAGTTACATGGTGGGGCGGATATGGAGATGATACTCCCGAACTCAAGGCTTTTGCAATAAAGGTTTTGGGTCTTACATGTTCAGCTTCAGCTTGTGAACGTAATTGGAGTACGTTTAATCAAGTTTATACAAAGAGAAGAAACCGGTTGACCACCGAGAGGATGAACGATTTGGTTTTTATCATGTATAATAGGAAGTTGAAGAATAAGTTTATAAAGAAGTCTACTTTAAAAGAAGGAGATGATCCTTTAGTTGTTGAAAATGTTATGTCTGATGATGAGTGGGTAGCCGACCCAAGTGGTGATGAAAGTGATATTGGAGGTGACGAGCCAAATGAGGAAGAAAGTGACGAGCCCATTAGAACAACTAGAGGCGGTGGGCCAACTAAAACACGTAGAGGTGGCGGGACAATTGAGAAGGGCGATGGAAGTTCATCTAAGAAAAGGAAAACCATTCAAACGATGTTGATTGACGAGGATGACGACGATGATGATGCGGATTGGGTTGAGGAAGATTGTGAAGATGACGAAGATGAGGGATTTTTAGCTATTTGAGTTTAGTTAGAAACTATTTTGTGTACTTTTGTGATGTTTTAGACTATTTGTGTCTTTTGTGATGTGTTTAACTTGTTGAATTTGATGTTTAGTATTTTTTTTTATAATATATATATTTTTTTATATTTATTTATTAATACCGCCTCGGCCTTACGCCTCGTTCCGCCTCGAGGCATACGCCTCGTGAGGCGGAGGGAAAACGCCTCGAAAAGCGTTTCCGTTCTTTTAAACCTTGCTGAATAGATATAACTACCAAATAAATTGATTTATAAGAATTAGAAATTAGTTTATAATTATGATATTTCCTTTCAATCCGATCTATGGATTGATGGCATAACTTCTGCGTCCACACATTTGACTATTCAAGACGATCAGATGAAGCTAATTTAATGCATGTTCTAAAGGGTGTTTTTTTTCAGATTTGATGCCATATAGCTTCCTGTTTGCATGTTAACACCAGGTATCACTTCATACCTAATATAGTTGACCATAACTAATGGAATAACAAACCTAATATACGAATCACTTCATACACATCACACACCCAAGGCGCACTTGTGAAATTATGAACTAATAAACAATTAACAAACCTATATGAAATCACGAACAATTGATAAACAAGTAACGAAACTATATAAAGTTATGAACAACTAATAATAAGTTCATGAACGAAAATGAACAAAAACAACTGCAAGTCTGCAACATAACCAAATAATTAGACTGGCCTGAATTGCGCGTTAAAGATATTCCTTACCAAAATCCAGCACTGACAAAGCTTAAACATAATTCTAGTAGTTTAATTAAACCTCTATATTTATAATGAAGCTTACATCATCAGCATAAAGCATTCACCCGGGCATGTTAACCTCTTAGTTAGTTTCAACAACGAGAATGCAGATCCTTCAAATGCCGTTGTCACTTTTTTCTCACATTGGTAAAACCACAAGATAAACTTTTATTCATGATATATTAATATTTAGCCAAGTAAAAATGATAATATGTCAAATGCATCTAAAAGCACTATTTCTCTCTCTGTACTTATGTACTAATGGATAGCTTCCACTGCTAATATACAAACCATAACCTAAATTACTTCTCAGTCCTCAAACATCTCATCCCCGGTGACTTAAACCTATTATCAAGAATCATATCCTAAAGCAATATGTTCAACTGTATACAATATCGTTGGTATTGTTCTCTCCCGTCATGATATTAAGCAAAACAAACGTTCATGTTCCACCAACATCTTTTAGAAACCTCAAAAGAAGTCACACCTTCCTCCAGTGTGATACGGGTCATAAATTTACACTCATTTCTTCGAGAATTAGCTTTTGTTTCTTTACTTTAGCTTGTTTTTGGTTCTAGGATTTCATATCAGTTACGAAGTCGGAGTTACCATTAGGTTACCCTCTAATTCGAGGCTCCACATAAAGCCAGGCTCCTTTATTACTCAAGACTTTCAAATTCACTAGTTAACTTAATCAATTAATCCATCATGATAGCGATGATCAATTTAGAGAATTCCTTAGGCTTCTGCAGATAACAGTTTAGCCTTAAACTCATGGGACTAACCAATAAAACGCAGATACGCAGAAGGAGCCAAGACGCTAGCCGAGATCTAGCTTGAAAAACTAATCATGAGGCGAGCTAGGGCAAACATAGAACTAGAAACTAGGGGAACTACTAGACAAGCTAGGGCTAGGTTCCGTTCGTTTGCACACTTAATTTCCCCAACCACATCTAAAACCTAAAGCCTGTAAAAATTGAAGAGAAAAAAAGCGAATTGGACCTGGAACGAGCGACATTGCCACACTTGATGCATTTAGGTTTGTTAAGACCGCGAAGATTCTTCGAACCTTTCATCGCCATCGGGCTGTTGGTGGTTCTGACGACGGTGGAGCCGGTGATTGAGGTGGTGTCGCCGCTGTTATTGCTTAAAGCAGATGAAACCGACGCCATTGCTGATCAAACAGATTCACGGTAACCAACTGATTCGAATTTCGGAAACTATTGATTCGCTGATTTGTTCGAGAGGACGAAAACCCTATATATGCAGTTTAACTTTATCCGTGCATATTACTATAATTACTATACTAATGAATAAATGAAAATCTTTTTTAACACCTAATAACTAATAATAATATTTTTAAACAAAATTATTAGATAAGAATAAATATTTGTTATTGAAGTTTGGTGATTGGAATTATGGTAAATTAGGAATCAAAGGTTCTTGTTTAATAATTATATTATTGTTTGTTTCACTAGAATAAATAATTATTCTAGGTTTGAGACATGTGTTTCAATCAAACTATACATGTTTTTAGATGTATCGCTATAATGGTTTGAATTCATCATTATTGTCGCAAAATTCTTTCAAATGTCAAATCTAGACAACTTAGTTTCACCTTTGTAAAGTTAGGCGTACTATTATAATTAGTTTAAACTCATCATTTATTGCACACTGCATCAACATTTAGAAAGAACACCATTTTTAAATATAACAATTCTATACTCTATTCAAAGAGAATTTAATTCTCGGTTTTACGGTATAATTCATAAAAATGATGAAATATATAAAAACGTGGGGATCGATCTCCACCTTTCTGTAGCGTAAACTCTCTTGAATACAAATTTGAGACAAGTGTTTTATTAATGAAATAAATAAATAAGCATGAAGATGCATAAAATTAACTAAAATCATTGTATCTCATAATTTGAATGTATTATAAAAACGGGATTCAACCCGCATGGAATACATGTGTTTTTTTACCTAATAATATATAAAAAACAAACAAAAATAATAATAATACATAGCAAAATTCCAGTAAAATAATATAATATCTATGCTTTAAAATAAAATTTCAGTAAAATAATAACTTGGTTAATCTTAATTTGTTCCATAATTATATTACCATAATAAGAAAAAAAATTTAAGAACTAAATAAATGATAATTACAAATTAAAGAATGATTGAAACTGATTTAGATATCTGCCATTAATAAATAGATTTCAACTTCAAAATTTAAAAAATATAAAAAACTGAATATTCAATAAAAATGAGTTTCATAAAATATAACATCTATGCTTTAAAATAAAATTTCAGTAAAATACTACCTTGATTGGTCTTAATTTGCTTCATAATTGTATTAGCACCATAATAAAATCTTTTATATTGGACAATAAACAAATAAAATAAATTTAAGTTAGAAGGTTGTTAAATTAGGAAGTCAATAAATGATAATTACAAATTAAAGAAAGATTGAAATTGATTTAGAAACTGTGTTAGTACATGTTATGTATGTCCGCCACTATACGAATAGGCTAGATAGAGCGTGTGTTAAATATTGTATAGTTGATAGTTGAGATACGAACACATGACATTTTGGAGAGGATGAGAGTGATTCGTATGGATAAGACTCATCTGCACGGATAAGCTAATCCGTCCCAAACCTCATGTATATAAATAGGTCTCATGTGTTAGGATTTGTTAAGTTTTGGAGTTTTGGCTGGAGAGATTGCCTGATGCTCTCTCCAGCCTATCATGTATGCTATTCGGTATGAATGGAAGCTTTCTACTTTTGATTTTTCTTACGAGATTTCTACCGAATTAGCTTTATCTTATCCAAACTTCCGTCTAAACCCGCCGAATCCGGAACTTTCAATTGGTATCAGAGCTACGGTACTGATTCAATCGAGCTAACAGTAGATCAAATCACCTACGTTCATGATTTATGGGTTTTTATAGGTTTTTAGACGTAAAACATCAAATTAAATGTGACAACCCGCAACTTCAGATTTCTACTTTAACCTAACCACAGTTAATTTAATCATACTTTCATAGCACTGCATTTAACTAGAGTAGTTAAATGAGTCTACGTTGGTAATTCGGGGAATTACCGGAACATACACAAATAACTATAAACGGACAGTTTATATGAAATTTATACATTAGTTGACAATACGTGAATTATGTGTTTAAATATGAATTGCATGATTTATGTGTTTGTGTGAAAGTTACAAAGTTAGGGGTGTTTAGTGTTAATACTGAAAATAAAATAAAACTCCTCGTAACCCTAAACCTCTCATAATCCCATCATACGACAGTTTTCTATCACCTCTCTAATCACCATCACCAATCATTCCTCTAATCATTTGGCTACATCATGTTCTCCACTCTTTGATCATCCAATCTTTCAAGAATAAACCCTAGAATCAATCTAAGGTAAGTGTTTATGATTACGTTGTTGTTTTTGTTCATTCGATTTCATGCAAGCCCTAGTCCTTCAAACAATGGTTCTGTGTTTAGTTAATCCTTCTGATCGTTTTGTTATGGTTTGTGAATGATTGTGTAATGATTTGCCTGTGATTAGGATGCAATCCACATGATAGAATTGTTAAACTGTTGTTGGATTCATATGCTCGATTAGGGTTTTGATCGTACTGATTGTAACCGTTGTATTGAAAACTGCATTTTAGTTTTGTTAATTCTGAGTATTTCTTTGTCCGAAGTTAACAGTCAGGATTTGTGAAGTCACAAAGTTCGAGTTTACTCATGTCAGGACTTGTGCTATTTTTAAGGTCAAGGTTTTTAATGCCACACATGGTCCGAGTTTAATTGAAAGGAAGTTCAGGGTTTATATGTATATTTAAGGGTGGTCCGAATTTAGCATGATTATCAGGGTTTCAAACAAGAGGGGAGTCAGGACTTGTTTATGTTAATGGTCCGAGTTTGTTAACAAAGAAAAGGGATTCGAGTTTCTTGATTTTATTAATGGTCAGAGTCTATCAATTAAGAGAATCCGAGATTGTAAGTTGGTTATATGTTTTCAATTTATGTTAGGGTCTGGATTTCCTATTAAAAAAGGGTTTCAAATTAATAAATAAAAGAAGTCCGAATATATATTAGATTGGACACTACATATCAGAGTTTACAAAAGAAAGAAAATGTTGTGTCCATATAACTGGAAGTTCAGGATTTGTTTTTGATATATTAAAGGGTCCGAACTTGGGAATGTATGAACTTCAGGAATTATAAATCAGGTTGTAAGTAGGTCAGGACTTGTGTAAATAAAAGAAAAGAAAGAATAATATTATATCCTTATGTTCCGTACTAGAGTGTGTTCCGATCTTCCGATTTAGGTCCGGTTTATTTACATAGTTACTTATATTAGGTGCCGATTGATTTCCGTGATCCCTCTAGCTTTGCTTCGTTGTTATTCAAGACTTCTAAGCATCCTCAAGTGAGTACATAGTCCCCTCTTTTACTGTTTTCAAATGTTTTGGGGTGAAACATGTGTGCCTATTTGTTATTTTCAGGATTTCAACTTTATGATTATACATGATAGTACTTATCTTTTGACAAATTGAATGATTATCAATGGTTTAAACACTAATTTTTCAAAGATTATAAAATTAATTGTTGGATTATACTTATTTTATACATTCACCAAGCCGATTGGTAGTATGATATAACGCTATAGGATTAGACACCCCATTCCTGTTGTATTGAATGTCAGAAACCAAATTTTTACCAAATAGAAATTGCCTTTGTGGTATTTCTATAGTCTCTAAGGTGTAGTTTGATACACTAAGGTTTGAATGAATACTAAATCACATTTTCTTTTGTATATTTTGATATACTACCAAAGTATAGTTTGATATGCTCCTATATGTGATATTATTTACCAAAGTATAATTTGATATACTATGTACAAATCCAACATATATTTTAATATACTACTGGCCCTATTATTTACTAAAACATAGTTGATATGTTATTTTCAAACCAAAACATAGTTGATATGTTGTTTTCAAACCAAAACATAGTGATATGTTATTTTCAAAACCAAAGCATAGTTTGATATGTTGTTTTCAAAACCAAAGTATAAATTGATTATACATGAACATTTTAAATTAGTGGTTTGTTTGGGTAAGTGATTTAAATAAAGAGGCGTGTGTAATATGATAAAAGAATGGTGGATACGCCGCTGGTACTTCCTATATATAAGTGCTTTTATTATATTACATATCGTAGCGTTATTTAAACCATTTCAATTTTGACATATTACATTTTACACAATTATCATATCTTTACAAAACATTGTTTTACAAACAGCATATTTTATACAAACTCATTTTTACTTGATTATTTATTTAATCATGCATTATTCTTTCATAACATCTGTTTTCTTATCAATTTTCGTATGATTTCTAAAAGAAAATGTTTTAAGGTTCATGACTATTTTTGTTAAACATTTTTCTTTAAACTTACAAGTCATGAATTCTATTTAAATAAAACCTATGTATCTCACAGGCATTTTTATGCTGACGTACCTATTTTCACATGTGTTTTAGGTGCTGTTATTAAATGATCATGATGCAAACATAGGATTGGACGAGGGCCTTAGTGACAATAAAAGATGCAAGACTAGTTAATTAAGTTGTGTTTCTTTGTTTATAAGACATTGTAACCTCTTTCAATTTAATAAAACAAAACTTCAATTTCCATGTGTTATGAAACAATGATTCTGTTACGACACTCCCTGACGTTTCCGCCGCGGTTTGTTGTTTACGCGGTCGGGGTGTGACACCTGGGGACACTTGGATTCATCTCAATTCATCATCATTCTCTATAAATAGGTGCTTCAATTCACAAATCAGACTTGCACTTTCAAAATTCTCAAACATCTCTCTCTAGCTTTGTCTCTGGAGCATCCAGGTTCATAAGGAAGCTCTCTTAGTTCAAATTTTCGTGCTAAGGACCTTGTAAGTGTTCTTAGCTTATGTAGTTAAGATTTTATTAGTTTAAGGACCGAAAGTCAAAGTTAGCATAATTTTGCTTTGACTTGTAGATTAATCTTAAACGGTCTAGCCATAATTCTAAACGAATGTGGTTATGTGTTGGTAATTATGTAGGTGTTAAACCCTCAAAAGGGCACCTCCTAATTATCACATTTGCTTGGTCAATTGTTGGGTCAAAGTAATGAACAGAAAAGTCAAACAAGTCAGTTTTTATAAAAGAATTCATAACTGATAATGTAGAAGCTATAAAATACGTTTTATCACTTTAATAACTTGGTAAATATTATAAGAACATGTTTAGACATGTTCAACCCGACAATTCTGAGTTTAGGCTCGGTTCGCAACCGAAAGTCGCAAAAGTTGACTTTTGATTTGACTTTCAGTTCTGACCCGAATTAGCTTAGTTTAGTTATGCCTTAGGGTTCCTTTGTGACCATGTTATATGTTAGAATAACCCTCTAAGGTTATACTTCATGGTCCCTTAGAAATCTTAGTTCATTTGCATATTTCCGTTATTTGCTTAAAAATTGATTATTATGCCCTTATGTTATAAAAACGAGATTTTTGAAAAGAGCTTTATTACTGATATATAAGAATGTCAAATAAATTTGACATCAGTTTCTAGTCTTAAACTAAAGTTATGCGAGATATCGTAAAATGAAACTTTTTTGTTAATTAAATTACATTTTTAACATAAATCATATTTAAACCCAAATTTTGGCACCAAACTCATTACCTACTATTTTGATATTATTTTTAGGGATTTTTGGTCAGATTATAAACTGAGCATATTATTGAGTTCTCTTATAATTCGATAAATGACGATAATACCCTTTTATTAATAAAATGAGATTAGCATATAATTAACATACCAAACCTTTTCTACTGATGTGATATGTTAAATAAAATATTTTAAACATCAAAGGCTGATCAAAATCTTAGGTTTTCATAAACATCTCAAATATCTTCAATTATCGACTCTTACGCAAATTATGAGCATAGTATGGTTTAAAACCATATTTAACACCTAAGACTTGTAACCTACTGAATTTAAAAATAAATTTTAATACTTTAACAGTAAGTATAAGTCTTGAACTCAGATTTCCAATTTTGTCCTTAAAACATATGTGAAATGACCAAAATGCCCTTACGATGCATAATTTGGCCATAAATGTTAAACCGCAAATATGTATGATATCTTACTGATGTAACATGATAAAATAAATATTTTTACTGAATGTTTTGGACCAGAACCTTAGTTTATGTTTAAACCTCTTTTATAAACTTTAAAATGACCAAAATACCCTTACGGGACTTAAATTGGTTTTAAATTCATTTGGGGCATCATTGTTGATATCCTACTGATATCACAACATATTTTAAGCATAATAACTTATGGAACTTGTACTTGACTCATCCGGTTACCCGTTATGCATATACGCGTTCGGTACGGTTTATGTAACTAGTTTGCATAAATTAACCGAAACGGGTCAAACCTTATCATTTTACTTCAAAATCCAGAATGTATTTAGTTTACCCATTTTATACAAGTCTCCATACTTGTTGGGTCTAAATTACATTCCAATCCGGTCACCACTTAATCTTGCGTTTCGTACCGTAAACCTTTCCTTAAAACTAACCGGCCTAAGTTATAACTTAAATAAGACCCTTTAGTAATCTAATAGGTTAATATAACCTTCGTTCCAGATTAGGAGCCCGGTAAAAGCTACCTACACTTGTTGAGTAGAATATACGGCTGGGTGTAACTTACATTTCTAAGCTCAGGTAAATACTTTTAACTTATTTTCCCTTATACGGGCTTGGGATACGGTAAATTGTTACCGCTTTGTCGGGTATTGAATATTTAATCGATTAGTGGTTAAATCATTGAGATAACCCGTTTTAATCTGTTTTGTTTGATTTAAGCATTTGGGGGTTAATATGACCGTGTCCTGGATATCCTCGGCTCATTCATTTGAAATGGCCACGACTTAAGCACGGGGTGTAGGCATACACCTGACAGTTGCGTATGTAAAATGGTATACCCACTCGTGAGGATAACTTCTTGTGGGTTTATATTAGTTGTGTGTCTATTAATCTTGTCTCAACTTCTATCCCGGGCCCTGAACGTACGACAAACATGTGAATATGTATACAAGATTATCTTATATATTTGTCCCAATTATTAAATGAATATTTGTGCCTTGTGCATTTAAATCAATTTTTACAAATATTTTCAAAAGAGTCAGTTAATTGTAATTACCAGTGTGAACTGGCGTATTTTTCAAAAAGATTAAGTGGAAGGTACTACGCGAAATTGGCTGGAAGCTCCTGAGCACTAATTAAAGAATCTTGCAAGTTCTTAGTGCTTAAAGTCTGTCGAACAATAATTTGTTTTCTGTTTTAGATCCGCATGTGGATCCACTTACAACCGTTTGTATAATATTTATTTATACTTTGAATTTCGGTTTGTACTAATATTTTCTACCAAGACTTCCGTTGTGCATTAAACTGTGATTATTTGACTATGATGATATCAACTACGTCACGATACTCCCCTACTAGGCCCACCGATAATACGTGGAAATATCGGAGTGTGACAGGTTGGTATCAGAGCCAACATTGAGTGAATTAAACATTAACCTTTTGTGTTTAATCTCAATGACACAATTGCACATTCCTTGACTTACAAGTCTAGGCAAACGACCTAGGATTAATCCTAATCTTATTGGTTTATATCTTTTGTTTGTTTTTCTTGTTTTGACAGGATTACTTAAAAACATGCCGCCAAGAGTAAGAGGACGTGGAGGACGAGGCAAGGCACCGATGGGAACAAGGAATGATCACGAAGCTGGGCCGTCTCACCAGCACACACCCTCCGTATCACTCGGTTCGAGCCCACATGAAGACTGGAGGACCTACCTTGAGCCCGTGAGACGCTCTGTCTCACTTAGCTCCTCACCATCTTACCATGACTCCTTCGGGCTGCATCAAGACAACGAGTCCCACAACTCACACTATTCATACATTCATTTGCAGCGTTCGGGTTCACATCATTCTGTTTAGAACCCCACACCCTACTTCCAGAGCAGGTTCAACCCAATTAACCAAATTGAAGAACCAGAGGGTCACTATTTCGAACTCTACTATGCTATATCAAACTTGTATGCTCACCTTTACACTATGTGTATTGACCTCTATTTTAACGTATGTGACTGGTGCTTAGGATGCGTGCTTGCTATTTGATGGAATCGAGCTTAGGAGAGTCTAGAAACCAACGAACAATTTATTTGTTTGAAAGCTAAGTTGTCGGAACAGAACAATTTGTCTTTGATTTGTCTGTAATAACTATGCTACTTGTTATGTCATGGTATGGGACGTGATGTTTAAATAATTGGTAATCATAGTTGTTATGGAAACTTCTGGACAATCTGTTTCGCTCAGTGCCGTGCCCCAATGATTCCGCCATCGGTTGGGGTGTGACAAATTGGTATCAGAGCCATAACTATACGGAATTAGGCGAGATTCGACGTAGTCCGGGTCGATGTCTTAGAAACGACCTAGTCTATAGTCTAAGTACCAACAGACCGACTTGTGCATACCCGGTGTGGGTTTTGTACGAGCTTATTCGCTATTTCTCGCTCACACTTGCTGTACACTACACCTTTGCGTGAACATCGCATTCTACAGTTTTGTGCAAAATCAGCCTTTCCTAAGGGTAGACATACACACAAACGAATGATCTGGTTAAGATTAGGTGTGAAACCGTAAACTCTCGACCAGATTACTCGTTCGAATTGCTATCTTTACTATAAAATAGGAGAATTTGCGTTGAATCAGGAGTGAAATCCGTACTTCGACGCAAATTTCCCTCTCTACTTTATCAAAAACAGGGACAAAGTTGTTAAGTCAGGGGTGAAACCCGAACCTTGACGACTTGTTCCGTGCTCTATTTTGGTTTGCAAAACTCTCACCAAGGTCTCGACGGACTCCAACGACTTGAAGTCACACTGTAACTGGAAGGACGCGTGCCATTCGCCCAAAATCGAGGCGAGAGCACAGTCCCGAAAGCCAAAGCGTGTACCAGAATCCATGTGAATAGTCGAATCACTTTGGGTAGTCGACGTGTATCAGCCGCAGACAATCTATACGCGACTTTTATGTGTTTTCGATTCTGAGCCCACAACTGTTGACTCTGATATTTGTCGCTTTTATGTGGATTTTATGTGTTTTATGTGGTTTTACCTGTTTATGTGTTCGATTTTGGTGATTTATACGCTTTTTGCTTCTCGCTTTGATCGACACACACAATACGCACTGCACATCTATCTCAATACGCTGCTACTTGTGGAAAATCGCCCGCTATGATACTCGTTTATAGCTTGGTGGAAGTCACTGGTCCAAGCAACGGGGAAGATCCCTTTGTACAATATGACTTGGGATCAGTTCGTTGCTCTTATCAAAGAAAATTACTGTCCTCAACATGAAGTTGAGAAAATTGAGACTGAATTCTTGACATTAGTCATGGAGAACTTAGATTGTCAAGCATACCTTACAAGTTTCAATACCATGTCTCGATTAGTTCCCTACCTAATTACACCGGAACCAAAGCGAATAGCTCGCTTTATTGGGGGTCTAGCCCCAGAAATAAAGGCAAGTTCGAGACCTACTACATTCAGGTCAGCGGCAGATCTGTCGTTGTCTCTCACACTCGATGTAGTCAGAAACAAGGCTGCCAAAGCCTCTGAAGATGGAAAGCGTAAAAGGGAGGATGAGAATTCTCATCGCTCCGATAGGAAGACAAAGAGGAACTCTGAGGATCAGAAGAGTTCCGGGTTTAGGGAAGACAGCCAGCAGTCGGGTGAGAAGACCAGGTGCAAAACCTTTCGGAAATACCACCTCGGGAAATGCAGATTTGAATCTCAGCCTCTACCTTGTGGGATTTGCAAGTCTAAGGAACATAAAACCTTGGATTGCAAGAAGATGAAAGACGCAACCTGTTATGGTTGCAACGAGAAGGGGCATATCAAGACCAACTGCCCTAGGAATCAGAAGAAGCCCGAAGAGGCCAAGAAAACAAACGCATGAGTCTTCCAGATGAACATCCAGGAGATGGTGCGGAATGATAACTATATAGCAGGTACCTTTCCTTATCAAGCAGTTTATGCAGAAATCTATTTGATGCTGGCACATATGATTCTATAATGAACGATAAATATTGAGAACTGTTGCCTCCGCCTAATTAGGACTCCGGTCATTTAGTGTGAGGTAGAAATTGACCGATGATACTTGAGAAAACGCTCCAACAAATCTTAGATTGATATTTTATATCTATTAGGAATCACTCTTTTCTGATACCCTTATAACAAGCTTTCGAGCTATCCAAAATCATAAATATGATCAAGACAGATGTGACATTTTGATCCTCTGCCAAAAAGGTAATGGTCTAGGTCCAAACCTTCAATGCCCTTGATGGTCTTTTATGGCCTAGGCTAAATATAGTTGATATATATTTAAATAACATTCATTAAGAATGATTAGTACTATATTAGCCTGTATGGTCTATTGATACCATGGTTAGTACATGTTAAGGCCATCAGGATGAAGAATAGCAGTTGTTGGATTGCAACTAGAAATTGTTTTATTGGTGTTAGGAACCAATATCGAGTATGGCAAACTCTGATAAGACAGCCGTTGATCGTGTTATAAATGATGCGACACATGCCAATGATGCTACAATTGTGAGCCTTAGGATTTCCGAAGGTGTTCTTCAAACCATGATAGACGCAGCTGTTGGGAAGGCTGTGAAAAAGTTCAAGGAGCCCCATGCTACTCGCTCCAAATTTTATCTAGGACCACATTTCCTTACTCATAAGGAGAATCTTGTTCATGCCTCAAATGCAAGAGATGAGCTAAAAAGGAAAAGGGAGGAAGATAACTCCCAGAGCTCTAAGCAGAAGAACAAGCAAAAGTCCAACTAGAAACCAGTATGCAAGACCTGTAAGAAGCGCCATTTTGGGAAATGCAGGTACGAACCAAAATCCCAATCACAGCGTAGGGCTTGTGGGATCTGCAAATCTAGTAAGCATAAAACATTGGAATGCCCGGAGATAGGAGATGCGACTTGTTACAACTGTAACGAGAAAGGGCACATCAAATCTAATTGCCCAAAGTATGCAAAAAAGCTTGGAGGAGATAAGAAGACCAACGCTAAGGTCTCTCAGATAGATGCAAAAGAGGTCATACAAGATGACAATATTATAACCGGTACGTCCTCATCCATGATGTATATGCAAGGGTGTTGTTTGATTCAGGTGCAGATAAGTCCTTGTGGAATAAATTTTGTTAGTTATTAAATCTGCCTGTTAGAACCCTAAGCACAAAATATGAAGTAGAATAAGACGTTAAGAATTCTGCTTTGAATCGGATACCAATAAATCCTTCATAAATGGTAAGTATATTAGACTTTTAAAAATCTATCATAAGAATCCTAGACATTAAGTGTAAGGTAAACTTACAGATAGAAAATTTATAGGAACCATTTCTTCTACTCCTGTCAGAAATCGTTAATCATAAAGTCCTAATGTACCCTCTCTCCAGATAGAGTACATCATCATATGAAACTGATATCTCTATGATCTCTATTGATTTCGAATACCAAATGGTATGACAAAAGCGCCATATGAGGACTGGTGTATCTTAATATGTTCCATAGATTGCTTCCATGCCTGATCAGTATGGAGGTTTAATGCATGGAACCACAAAGATATCCCAATGATCGTATGGTACTAAAGTCAACTAATGGTATTCAAAGAAGATATCTGAAAATAGAATTGTCCAAATAAATGTTCCCGATTAAGGAAATTCGTGTAATTGTAACATAAATGTGTCACTTATTTGACACAAGCAATGGTGGATGAACTGGAGCCTGAGATTTGGAAAATCTCTGTAATCTCCGTGTGTCTTGATTACCTTCTCCTAAGATTACCCTGTTTACCCCTGAAAGGCAGGTAGAATTAAGATTTATATCCCATTAAGGCCGTATTATTATGAAATCTCCAAGACGGTTAGTACCATCATTGGGAGAATCAAAACCCCGATTAACTAAGTTTTAAAACAGAGGGTTCATATAGTCTAACTCGATATCCTGAGAATTCGGTATAGTTAATTATGAAAGACGGTTCATTTTGCTTAGGCATTGTTTACCGCAACCCTAATTAGGCAACGATTAAGAATCGCCATCAGCTGCCCAGGATCGTCGATTGGATCGACTAACTGCAAGGATTAACTACTCCTTAAGATTAGTTTTGAGCAATGGTTGGAATAACCATCTCACCTTAAGATAAGCTTTTTTTTTATAATAGTTGTTATATAAGTGTCAAGGTGACTCCTTTGGAGACCTTGTATAGATGAAATATCGAAACATCCGTTGGATGGACGAGACTTCGAGAAGTCCACTTATTAGGATCTGAAAGTTGCATTGGAAACAACGAATAAGATCATACAAATCCCTAATCATCTGTAAATTGCCAGTATTCGGCGGAAAAATCAAGAATTAATGAAAATAGCAAACCTCCTAAATTCTTGCTAAGGAATAAGGTTCAACAATAGATATCACCCAGGAAGGGTGTACCAAATTGTTAAATTATCAGGCTAGTTAAGCTCTGGATATAAAGAATCATTCGAAGTAAATCGAATGTATCAAGATCAAATAGCTTATAAGCTAAAACCTATTTAAGGAACTTGCCGGAAATCGCAATGCATTAACACGCTAATGATTTAAGGATGTGTTCCACCAATAAATTGAGAAGCATTATCACATAATGATATGCAGATTTATGATATGATGAGCAACCTGCATCGATTGGGAATCGACAGGTTAAGGAGCTCCAAAAAGGATACATGTACCTATTATAGAGGTCAACTTTGAGAGCTTGGAAAAGTTTCAGATATACTATAGAAGTTAAGTCCATTATGCGACAAAAAGTACTTCCAACATTTTAACAAATCTCGAGGTCGAGATTTCTTTTAAGGGGGTGAGGATGTAACACCTCGAAATTTCAGGTCCAATAATGTATTGACACGTGTCATAAACTTTAAACGTGTAAAGGATTACGTTAGAAGGACTGAAGTTGTCAAACAATGTAGTTATGTGAATAAAAGGATCCAAAGTGTCAACATGCCTAACTTGTGCCTCTGAGTGACCTCACACGACGTTCGTATTCTTAAAGAATAAATTTAACGAACATTAAAAGTCGTTTGTGCATAAAATAAGGATCTTGTGAAACATAAGGGTTGAAAGTGTCAACAATGAATAAATATACCTTACAACAACCCTACACGGTGTTTATAGCCTTAAACGAATGAATCATGGATCGTACGAAGCCGTTTGTGGAAGAAAGTGAGAGATTACAAACTACAGGGGTTAAATGTGTCAACATGTTTAAAGTATACCTCTGAGTGACCGTTTAGCGAACCCGAAGCCTTGTAACGATTAATTATGCTCACTAGAATACATGATAAAAATTCCATAAGGTTTCGACGTCGTATGAGAAAGTTTTGATAAAAATTCGTGTGCGAGGGGTTAAAGCGTCGATGTTGAAAGTTATGACTTTTCGGGTAAACATAAAGGGACCGAGGACTTAACAAAGTGGGCATAAGTCTCAAAGCCCTTATAAGTAAATTGGAAGGGGTCATAATGCAAGAATTAAAGTGAAAAGGACGTTTTGGAGGACCAGGGACTAAAAATGCAATTAACAAAACTTTTTAACCTGAAGCCAGGTCTCAGGCGGGGCGCGTAAGACTTACCCAAGGTCTTACGCGGGGCGCCTCAGCCCCCCAGATGCAGAAAACATGGACAGGTGTCTGTCCAGCCCTTCTAACCGACTCAAATCACTTGCTACCAATACCATGGGCTGCTCAAACTTGTTTTTAGGCTATAGGGACACTTGGGATGCATCCATGATCATTGGTAGGCTTGCTTGTCATAATCTAGTGAGATTAAACTCACTATATAAAGGTCCTTGTTTGCAAACTTTCATGCACTCATTCCATACTTCATTTCTGGTCATCTCTGGAGCATAAGAGCAGACCCAAGGCTTCCCTAATCGTGCATTAGACACTCGTAAGTACCCTTGACCTTCCTTATTCGCGTTTTGCTTAGTATTTAGCTTAAAAGTCAAACCGTCGTAATTACGGTTTGACTTAACGATAAAACACAAATGGTCCAGTGTTTTGTCGAATTGAAAGTTGTTATAAGTTGGTAATTATGTGGGCAATTAACCCTTAAAAGGGCACCCTCTGATTCCCGATCTAACTAGGTCAAATGACGGGTCAAACTTGTTATGAAAAAGTCAACAGAAACCTTAAACGCGTAATTAGCATTATAGAAGGCGTGTAACCTATTTTATCACTTATATAACTTGGTAATAAGTGTACGAACATGTCTAAGCACGTTCGACTCGACAACTTTCAGTTTTGAACCGGTTCAGAACCGAAAGTCGCAAAACTTTGACTTTTGCTTTGACTTCAGTTCTAACCCGATTTAGATGAGTTTAGAAATGCCTTAGAGCTTCGTTAGGACCGGGTTACATATTAGTGTAACCCTCTGTACCTGTTTCGTTGATTATCCGATGCATTCGCACGTTTTCGTTAAATGCTTAAAATTGACCATAATGCCCTTTTAACCGTAAAACGAGATTTTTGATAATGCGAGTGGACGAGAACCTCAGCTACTGATTTATAAACATGCCCTCAAAATTTGACATCAGTTTGAGGTCTAGATTAGGAGATATGCGCATTAGCGTAAACGATAAGTTTTTTATTAATTAATCGGCGCGATTAGCGCATAGCCTATCTAAACCCGATTTTTGGCACCAAACCTTTTCCCCACTGATGTTAAATAATATTTTGGAATTTTTGAAGATTTTTAATTATTTTTAAACTGATCATAAGCTAGGTTTATCGCCTTAATTCGGTAATTACCGAATTTACCCTTTTCATTCATAAAACGAGTTTTACATAAGATTTTGACACCAATCCAATTGCTACTGATTTTATATAATAAATAAAGTATTTTGAACTTTATAACCTGGTCAGAAAACTCAGATTTCCAGTTTAACCCGGAAATCGCTTAAACTAAGCTTTTTACGCGTATTAAACGCGTAGTATGGATTAAAACCATTTTAAACGCATAAGATTAAATACCTACTGATATAACTTATTAAAATAAGTAATTTCACTGATTATTTCAGACCCGAACATCAGTGACATATTTAATCTCTTTTATAATCTTTAAAATGACCAAAATACCCCTACGGGGCATAATTAAGGATTAAACTCGTTTTGGGCATAATGGAAGGTATCTTAATGATATCACAACATATTTGAAGCATATTAACTTAGGAAACCTGTATATGACCCATATGGTTAACCATTACGCACTTTTCACGTTCGGATCGGCTTATGTAACTAGTTTGCATAATTTAGCCGAAATGGGTCAAACCATATCGTTTTCATCTCAAAATCCAGAATGTGTTTAATTTACCCATATTAAACAAGCATACAAGCTTGCCGGGTCAAAACCACATTCTAAACCGGTCTTCGCCTTATCATGCGTTTGAACCGTATCTTCCTCTTTAAAACTAACCGGTCTAAGTTTAGGCTTAATTAAAGACCCGTTAGTATTCTAATTGGTTATTTATACCATCATTACAGACTAGAGCCTTCCGGTAAATTGTACCTACGCTTACTTAAGTGAATACAACTGAGTTATTATAATTCTTGCTATTTAAGACAGGAGCTAGCTCAGGTAAATACTTTTAACTTATTTTCCCTATACGGGCTTGGGTTACGGTATATAGAATACCGCTTGGTCGGGCATCAAATCTTCCATCGTTGGGTGGTTAATTGAATAATTTGATCGGCCCGTTTAAACAGTTTTGTTTACTTAAAGCCTTTGGGGGGTTAATGACCATGTCCCGGATATCCCTGACATCATTGTATTATAAAATGGCCACGTCTTATGCACGGGGTGTAGGCATACACCTGACAGTGCCTAAGGGAAACGGTATCTCACTCTCTTGTGGGCCTATACTTGTGGCGTGTCTGTTAATTTTGACTCGGTTTCTACATCGGGCCCTGAACGTACAACGAACATGTAAATCTGTATACAAGATTATAAATATAATTGTCCCAAGTTATAAAAGATTAATTTTGCCTTGTGCATTTTAATCAAAGTGTCAAAATATTTTGTGCCTGGTGCATCTAAACCAATTTTTCTTAAACTCTTTTCAAATGAGTCGGTTGAGTGTATTTACCAGTGAAAACTGACGTATTTTCCAAAAAGGTTGAGTAACAGGTACTGAACGTAATTGGCTGGAAGCTCAGGGCGCTAATAAGGAATCTTACAAGTTCTAGGCGTCTAAAGTCTGTTGAACAATGTTTATGTTTTAAGATCCGCCTGTGGATCCTTTACTTTCCGTTGTAATACTTTGATGTTACGTTATATTCGGATTGTAATATATTTATCTTTTGCTTCCGCTGTGCATTTATATATTGTGTGGTTTGACTATGATGATATCAACTACGTCACGATACTCCCCACCGGGCCCACCGGTAATACGTGGAAATATCGGGGTGTGACAATGATCCATGGCCATTGCTAGGCTTGTGTGTCAATGATCTAGTGAGTTTTGAACACTATATAAAGGCCCTTAAGTTGTAACAATTGATCACACCTTCCATCTGCATTTGTGGAGCATCTCTGGAGCTCAAGTACCTTCCCAAGTCCTTCCTAATCGTGCATAGGACTTCAGTAAGTATGCATAACCTTTCTTAGTTGAGTTTTAATTAGTTTTTAGCTTAAAAGTCAAACCGTCGTAATTACGGTTTGACTTAGCAATTAATCACTAATGATTCAGTGTTTAGTCGAATCAAAGGTAGTTATAAGTTGCTAATTATGTGGGCATTAAACCCTTAAAAAGGCACCCTCTGATTCCCGCTCTAACTAGATCATTTGTCAGGTCAAAGTTTGTATTAAAAAGTCAACAGAAGCTTAAATTGCGATTTAACATGTAATTAGTAATATAGATGGCATGTAACCTATTTTATCACTCATATAACTCAGTAATAAGTGTAAGAACATGTCTAAGCATGTTCGACCCGACAATTTTCTGTTTAAACCCGGTTCGGAACCGAAAGTCGCAAAACTTTGATTTTTGCTTTGACTTCAGTTCTGACCCGATTTAGTATGATTTGGAAATGCCTTAGAGCTTCCTTAGGACTAGGCTACTTGTTGGTATAACCCTCTGTGGTTGGTTCATTGACTACCTGAGTCGTTTACAAGTTTCCGTTAAATTGCCTAATGTTGACCAATATGCCCTTTTGACCATAAAACGAGAATTTTGGATATGTGAAAGGACAATAATCTTTGTTACTGATTTATAAACATGTCCCTAAAATTTCACATCAATCGGAGGTCTAGATTAGGAGTTATGCTAAATGGCGTAATTAGAACGCTTTTATTAATTAAACGGCGTCATTAGCATAAAGCCTATCTAAACCCGATTTTTGACACCAAACCTTTTTCCCACTGATGTAATATAATATTTTGAGATTTTTAAAGATTTTTAATTATTTTTAACCTGCTCATAACCTAAGGTTATGGCATTGATTCGGTAAATACCGAATATACCCTTTTTGGTCATAAAATGAGTTCTACATAATATTTTGACACGAATCCAATTGCTACTGATTTTAATTAATAAATGAAGTATTTTGAACTTTATAACCAGATCCGAAAACTCAGATTTCCTGTATAACCCGGAAATCGCTTAAAATGGCTTTTTAAGCGTATTAAACACCTAGTTTATGTTTAAAACCATTTTGTCATATAAGACTTATCACCAACTGATATAACCTGATGAATTAAGTTATTTTACTGATGTATTCAGACCCGGATCTCAGAAACTTAAATAATCTCTTTTATAATCTTTAAAATGACCAAAATACCCCTACGGGGCTTATATCTTGATTAAACTCGTTTTGGGCAAAACGGAAGATATCCTACTGATATCACAACATATTTAAGGCATATTAACTTAGGGAATCTGTAAATGACTCTCATGATTACCCGTTATGCCTCTTGCGCGTTCGGTTCGGTTATGTAACTAGTTTGCATAAATTAGCCGAAACGGGTCAAACCTTATCGGTTTTATCTCAAAATCCAGAATATGGTTAGATTACCCATATTATACAAGTCTTCAAACTTGTCGGGTCTAAATCACATTCTGTTCCGGTCTTCGCTTAATCACGCGTTCGAACCGTATCTTTCATTAAAACTAACCGGTCTAAGTTTAGGCTTAATTAAAGACCCGTTAGGATTCTAATAGGTTATTATAAACCTTTGTTCCAGAATAGGAGACCCGGTAAAAGCTACACGCACTTGCTATTTGTGATTATACTTTGCTTAGGTAAATACTTTTAACTTATTTTCCCTTATACGGGCTTGGGGTACGGTATATAAAATACCGCTTGGTCGGGCATTCGACCTTAATCGATTAGTGGTTAAGTATTATCGAGATGACCCGTTTAAAATATGTTTTTTTGCTTAAAAGCCTTTGGGGGGTTAATGACCATGTCCCGGATATCCTTGGCATCATTTTACGAAATGGCCACGACCTAAGCACGGGGTGTAGGCGTACACCCGTCAGTGCCAGAATAAATAATGTGGTGTGTCTATTGATCTTTAACCCGGCAGGAACCGGGCTACTGAACGCATAAGAAGCATGTAATTCGTTTACAAGTATTATATTTAAATAATTATCCCAAGTTATAAAGAGTTTGTGCCACGTGCATTCAAATCAATTTTATTAAACATTTTAAAATGAGTCAGTTGATTGTATTTACCAGTGTAAACTGACGTATTTTCCCAAAAAGGTTAAGTGCAGGTACTACGCGAACTAGGCTGGCTTTCTCCTAGCGTCCACAATAAGTCTCGCAAGCTTGGATGTCAAAACTGTTGAACAATGTTTTCGTTTTATTTGATCCACCTGTGGATTATTTTCAACTATTTGTGATACTTGATATTACAATATTATATGGTTGAAATATATCTATCTTTTGCTTCCGCTGTGCATTTAAATATTGTGTTGTTTGACTATTATGTTACCAACCACGTCACGATACTCCCCTACCGGGCCCACCGGTAAAACGTGGAAATATCGGGGTGTGACACTGCGTTGAGTTATTTTCTTTTTGTAGTCCCTGCGTGGACAGTTTGTATTTCAAGACCCGATTAGGGCATATCTTGTAATCGCTTAGTACTTTAATGAAATTTCTTTTGAAAACGTATATATGTGTATTTTATTACATCATCATGCAATTATCATTTCAATTTTGAATTGATCTACCAAAGAAATTTCAAGAGAAGTTCTTAGAGGTATAACCTAGCCAAAGTATTAATGGCTATGATGGTGCAACCTCTTTAAGACAATAGTTCTCTGTTAACATCTAGAAACATGTTAACATTCCTGGCTGTGTGACTTGAGAGACCACACTAGCTTCCAAAAGTACTTGGATCTTTCCAAGCCATCTTCATGGCCTATATGATCAATGTGAATCATGGCTATTAAACATCAAATACGATGTATACATCAAAACATCCATTTGAGATGTATGCCTATGGGCGAAGGTGTATTCATGACAATGATAGTTAATTTGTAAACTTCTTGTCAAAAAGGCGATGAACTATGTTCGACCCTTAAGGATCACCGATCCAAGAGATCATGAATTGATTGTCCTTGTGGCGAGGCCTTTTGTGCCATCTAAATGTCCTTCGAGACGAGCCTTGTGCTATATGAAAAATGTCTCTATGACAATGACAGATGTGATTTATGTCCTCTGTCTAATAAATATGCAGGATTATATCCTATTGATTGCTTATAATGGTTCAATTGTAGCCTAGGCAAATCTTGACTTGTTATTTAAATTGGTCTATATGGTTTATAAATACTATGGCCATCTAATCATCAATACGATGATTCATTTTATAATCTAAATAAATCATTATTGTTAAATTTTAGTACCCAAATTATGGCTGGCTCTGATGAAGCAAACAGTCATCCGAGAGAAGGGAACAATAATGAAGCAAGGATAAATCTTACAAATGCTGAATTACAAGCAATGATTGACACAGCAGTTGCTCAAGCTGTGGATAAGATATTCAAAGAACAGAGTCATGTTCGGTCCAAAACTCATAAAAAACCCTTATCACATTCGCATGCATCGATAAAGGATGAATCTCAGCATTCATCCAACCAGAGATCTGAATCTCAGAAGATTGTGTTGAATCAGACTCCCAGGTACAACAAAGGATGTACCGACAAATACTTTGTCTCGTGTAAGCCAAGAGACTTCACGGGAGAAAAGGGAGCAATAGATTGTATGAAGTGGTTAGATGAAATGGAAACTGTGATTGATATCAGTGGGTGTGCAAAGGAGGACATCGTCAAGTTTGTATCTCAGTCCTTCAAGGGTGACGCCCTAACATGGTGGAAAGCATTGGTGCAATCCACTGGGAAAGTTTCTCTGTATAACCTTTCCAGGAATAAATTTGTTGATCTTATAAAGGACACTTCCTGTCCTCAACATGAAGTGGAAAGGATAGAGACTGACTTCCTCACTCTGGTGATGAAGGATTTAGATTGCAGGTCTTATGTGACCAGTTTCAACTCCATGTTAAGGCTTGTACCGTATCTGGTCACCCCTGAACCCAAACGCATTGCACGTTTTATCGGTGGTTTAGCCCCAGAGATTAAGGGAAATGTCAAGGCTTCTAAGCCTGCTACTTATAGATCTGTTGTAGATCTATCTTTGTCACTTACTCTCGATGTCGTAAGGAGTAAGGCAAAGAAAGCCATCGAAGAAGGGAAGAGGAAGAGGGATGATGATCAGTCCCATCATTTGAATAAAAAGAAGAAAGGAAACTCTGGTTTCAAGAAGGGGCAGTCGGATCACAAGCCCAGAAGTAAAACGTGTAACAAGAGGCACTTTGGAAGGTGCAACCAGGATCCACAGGCTAAACCTTGTGGAATTTGCAAGAGAAAGGGCACAAGACTGTTGAGTGCCGAAACATGAAAGATGCAACCTGCTATGGTTGTAATGAAAAATTGCACATCAAAACTAATTGCCCTAAAAACGCTAAGAAGCCTGATGAGGCAAAGAAAATCAATGCAAGGGTTTTTCAGATGAATGCAAGGGAGGCGGTGAACGACGCCAACGTTATAACAGGTACCTTCCTCATTAATGATATTTATGCTAGAGTTTTATTTGATTCAGGTGCTGATAAGTCTTTTGTAGACCATAAGTTCAGTAAGTTACTGAATCTGCCTATTAAAACTCTAGACATAAAATATGACGTAGAGCTAGCAGATGATACCTTAGAAACCACTTCAACTCTTCTTGATGGATGCTTTATATCCATTAAGAATCATTCTATCCCGCTATCCCTTCTGCCAATGAAATTGGCAGGGTTTGATGTAGTTTTAGGTATGGATTGGTTATCGCATAACCAAGCCCAAATTGCCTGCGATAAGAAACTAGTAAACATCAAAACCCCATCTGGTGAATTAGTCACTATTCATGGAGATACACATTATGGTCTGCCCGACAATGTGTCTATTCTCAAGGCATCGAAGTGTCTGAAGAGCGGATGTGTCATTTACATGGCACAAGTGACAGTAGATGAACTGAAGCCCAAGATTGAAGACATTCCAATCATTTCCGAATACCCTGATGTCTTCCCTGACGAATTACTCGGATTACCTCCTGAGAGTCAAGTTGAATTCAGGATAGATATTCTTCCAGGAGCGGCACCAATTGCACGAGCTCCATACCGTTTAGCTCCTACGGAAATGAAGGAGTTGAGAACCCAATTGGATGGTTTACTGGCAAAAGGTTTCATACAACCCAGCTCTTCACCTTGGGGAGCTCCTATTTTGTTTGCGAAGAAAAAGGACGGATCAATGCGCCTATGCATTGACTATCGCGAGCTAAACAAAGTGACTATCAAGAATCGTTATCCTTTACCCAGGATCGTTGACCTATTCGATCAACTCCAAGGGGCGAGCTTCTTTTCAAAAATCGATTTAAGATCCGGGTATCACCAACTCAAGGTTCGAACAGAAGATGTACATAAGACAGCATTTAGAACGAGATATGGACATTATGAGTTCTTAGTGATGCCTTTCGGGCTCACTAACGCACCTACAGCATTCATGGACCTCATGAATCGAGTCTGCAAACCATACTTAGATAAGTTTGTCATTGTCTTTATAGATGACATACTTATTTATTCTCATAGTCAAGAGGATCACGAGAAACACCTTCGGTGTATCTTAGAATTGCTACAAAAAGAGAAACTGTATGCTAAATTCTCTAAGTGTGAGTTCTGGCTTCGCGAAGTCCAATTCCTTAGACATGTTGTGAGCGAGCGTGGTATCCAAGTTGATCCCGCTAAAATAGAGGCCATAATGAATTGGGAAGCGCCAAAGACGCCAACAGAAATTCACAGCTTTCTGGGATTAGCTGGTTACTACAGAAGATTCATTGAGAACTTCTCGAGAATAACTGCACCATTGACTACTTTGACCCGGAAGAATGTGAAGTTTAATTGGGGTCCAAAACAACAAGAATCTTTTGAGATTCTTAAACAAAAATTGAGCAATGCTCCGGTGTTGACGTTGGCCGAAGGAATAGAAGATTTTGTCGTATACTGTGATGCTTCACACACCGGTATGGGTTGTGTACTTATGCAAAGGGGCAAGGTGATTGCCTATGCATCACGACAACTAAAAGTGCACGAAAAGAATTACTCCACCCATGATTTGGAGTTGGGTGCCGTTGTATTTGCACTAAAGTTATGGAGACACTATTTATATGGAACTAAATGTGTGATCTATTCGGATCACAAAAGTCTCCAACACTTATTCAATCAAAAGGAGCTTAATATGAGACAACGCCGTTGGATGGAGACTATAAATGACTACGATTGTGAAATTCGCTACCATCCTGGTAAAGCGAATGTAGTCGCTGATGCTCTAAGCCGAAAGGAAAGAGTCAAACCTATAAGGATTAATGCCAAAAGCATCGAACTTAAGAATAGCCTGAATAAAAGGCTGTTAATTGCTCAGAAGGAAGCTGTGCTGGAAGCAAATCTTCTAAGTGAAAAGTTAGGTGTAACTGCTGAACAGTTAGCACCTGGTAAGGATGGAATTCTTAGGATGAATGGAAGAATCTGGGTTCCTATTCAAGGAGGGCTTCGAGATATAATACTCCAGGAAGCTCACAATTCCAAATACTCAGTTCACCCTGGAAGTGACAAAATGTATCAAGATTTGAAAGCTAATTATTGGTGGATAGGTTTGAAGAAATCTATTGCCACACATGTAGCTAAGTGCTTGACTTGTGCTCAGATTAAACTGAACATCAAAATCCATCGGGTCTGCTACAACAGCCAGAACTTCCCACATGGAAGTGGGAGATGGTAACTATGGATTTTATAACCAAGTTACCTAAAACAAGGCATGGAAATGATACTATATGGGTTATAGTTGATAGACTAACTAAGTCAGCACATTTCTTACCCATCAAGGAGACTCATAGCTCCGACAAACTAGCTCAGTTGTACGTGGATAAGATTGTATCTCTCCACGGAGTGCCAGTATCTATTATACCCGATAGAGATACTAGATACACCTCTCATTTTTGGAAAAGCTTCCAACAATCATTAGGCACTCGTTTGAATTTTAGTACTGCTTACCATCCTCAAACGGATGGACAAAGTGAGCGTACAATTCAAACTTTGGAAGACATGCTTCGTGCATGTGTTATTGATTTGGGAGGTAGCTGGGATGACCACCTACCTTTAATCGAGTTCTCCTATAACAATAGTTACCATACCAGTATTCAGGCTGCGCCTTTTGAGGCATTGTATAGAAGAAAATACAGAACGCCTGTTTGTTGGGCGGAAGTAGGAGAAGCTCAGTTATCAGGACCTGATATAGTCCTTGAAACAACGGACAAGATTGTCCAAATTCATGATCGCCTGAAAGCTGCCAGGGATAGGCAGAAAAGTTATGCTGATAAGAGGCGAAAACCTCTAAAGTTTGAGGTAGGCGACAAAGTCTTACTGAAAGTATCACCCTGGAAAGGTGTGATGCGTTTTGGTAAGAAGGGCAAGCTAAGCCCAAGGTATATTGGACCATTCGAAATCATCGAATGTGTCGGCAGTGTAGCTTATAAGCTAAACTTGCCTGAGGAGCTAAGTGGAATTCACAATGTGTTCCACATCTGTAACTTAAAGAAATGTCTAGCTGATGAATCACTAGCAATGTCTCATAAATATGTACAGATTGATGAAAGCCTGAGGTTTGTTGAAAGACCTATATCAATCGAGGATCGACAGGTTAAAAAGCTCCGAAGGAAGCACGTACCTATAGTAAAGGTTAAATGGGATGCTCGTAGAGGCCCTGAATATACGTGGGAAGTTGAGTCCACTATGTGACAGAAGTACCCTCACTTATTCCAGTAAATCTCGGGGTCGAGATTTCTTTTAAGGGGGTGAGGATGTAACACCACGTAAAAACGTGTCCAATCATGTGAAGACACGTGTCCTAAACCCTAATCATGTGAAAGATTGAGTTTGAAGGACTAAAGTTGACAAACGATGAAAATATGAAACCAAAGGGACTAAATGTGTCAACATGCCAAACTTGTGCCTTTGAATGACCACACATGAAGAATATATTCTTAAACGAGTAGTAAATTGGATATAAGAAGCCATTATTGAAAATAATCGAAAGATTATAAACTACAGGGGTTAAACGTGTCAACATGTTAATTCTTACCTCTGAGTGACCTTCTAACGAACCCGAGGCTTCGTAATATTCAAATATACTCCCAAGAATAAGTGATATCAGTTTCGCATGGTTTCATGATCGTTATGTAAGTTTTCAAGACTTTGGGTGAAAAGTGTCAATATGATGGAACTTGTGTTACGGTGATCGTTTAACGAAACCGGGCCTAACGGAGTTTGGTTATACTCCTATTATCCTCTACAAACTAACTACAAGAGCCTTATATGCCAAAAACAAGGTTATATGAAGTTTCAAGGGACCAGGGACTGAAACTGCCATCAACTGAAACATTTTTCACCTGAACAGAAGGTTGTCGCGGCCCGCGTAAACCCTCTATGATTCTTACGCAGCCCGTGACAGACGCCCAGTTGTGCAAAAACATGACAGCTGCTGGTTGCAGCCTGTTCCACCGCCTTAGATGCCTGAATTTCGATACTTGGGGCTTGTTGTCGGTTTTAGAATACCACTAGGATACTTGGGGTGATCCTAAACACTCCCATTACACCTGGTGTGATCTTGAATCAAGTATTTCAAGTATAAATAGGCCTCCATGTTGAACATTTTATTTGCTCATTTCATTGCATTCACTCCTACACTCTCATCTGGAGATACCTGGCCTTAGAGGGAGCTCAAGTTTATAGAAAAGATAGCTAGGACCCTATGTAAGTGTCTTAGCCCTCTCTTAGTTCAGTTTATTAGTTTAAAAACCGAAAAGTCAAAGATATCGTAAATTAACTTTGACCTTCGGTTTAATCTCAAATGGTCCAGCCACTGTCCGAATTAAAAGTGGTTATGTGACCATAATTAGGTAGGTGATTAACCCTTAAAAGGGCACCTCCTAATTATTTCGTTTACCTAGTTAATTGTCGGGTCAAACTATTAAGTTAAAAAGTCAAACTGACCAGAATTTGAAATAATAATTATAACTAGCAATGCAGAGGCTATAAATCATATTTTATCATTCTAATAATTTGGTAATTAGTATTAGAACATGTTTAAGCATGTTCAACCCGACAATTATCGGTTTAGGATCGGTTCACGACCGAAAGTCGCAAAAGCTTGACTTTTGCTTTGACTTTCAGTTCTGGCCCGATTAAGCTTAATCCCTCTATGTTTTAAGCTTCCTTTAGGACCACTTTATTCAGTAGTATAACCCCCTGGAGTTATATCACTTGGTCCTTAATATTTTGAATTATATGCTCATGTCCGTCATTATGCTTATAAATGCCATTTTTGCCCTTTTAACATATAAACGAGATTTTTAGAAATGTGGGTGGACAAAAATCTTTGTTACTGATATATAAGTTTGTCCTAAAAATTTGACATCAGTTCTTGGTCTCAAACAGAAGTTATGCTCGATATCGTAAATTGAAACTTTTTATTAATTAAATTGCGATATCTTGTATAAGTCATGTTTAAGCATAGGTTTTGACCCAAAACTCATTATCTACTGTTAAGATATTATTTTTAAGGATTTTTGGAATTTTTGATAAGATTATAATCTGATCATATCATGGAGTTCTCGTATAATTCGGCAAATGACGATATTACCCCTTTTTGCATAAAATGAGATTAACGAATGATTTGAATGCCAAACCTTTTTTTTTCTACTGATCTTATATATTATATAAATTATTTTGGGCATTTAAGACTGATCAAAATATCAGATTTCCATAAATATCTTAATTATCGTCAATTAGCGATTTTTACGCCAATTAGGTGCATAGTATGGTTTAAAACCATATTTAACACCTAAGACTTATTACCTACTGAACTTTTAATAAATATCAATATTATTACAGTAAGTATAAGTCATGAACTCAGACTTCCAAAAATATCCTTAAAAGCATATGTGAAATGACCAAAATGCCCTTTCGGGGCATAGTTTGGCCATAAATGGTAAACCTCACATATATATAATATCTTACTGATGTAATGTGATAAAATAAGTATTTTTACTGATTACCAAAGACCAGAAGCTCAGTTTATTATAAAATCTCTTTTATAATCATTAAAATGACCAAAATACCCTTACGGGACTTAATTTGGTTTTAAATACTTTTTGGGCATATATGTTAACATCCTACTGATGTATTAACATATTCTAAGCATAATAACTTTTGAGACCTGTATATAATTCATTCGGTTACCCGTTATGCATTTATGCATTCGAATCGGTTTACGTGACTAGTTTACATAAAATAGCCGAAACGGGTTTAACCTTATCATTAAGTCCTCAAATTCCAGAATGTGTTTAGTTTACCCATATTATACAAGTATCCAAACTTGTCAGGTCTGAATCACATTCTATTCCGGTCTCTGCTTAATCTAGCGTTTAGAACCGTAAAGTATCCTTCCAATTAACCGGTCTAAGTCTTTGACTTAAATAAAGACCCGTTAGTATCCTAATAGGTTATTAAACCTTCCATACAGATTGAGTAACTTTGGTAGAAGGTACGTTCATAAGGCTTTAGGAATATACGGCTGAGTTACTTCTTCCATCTAGCTCAGGTAAATACTTTTAACTTATTTTCTGTTATACGGGCTTGGGATACGGTATTATAATAATACCGCTTGGTTGGGTATGAAATCATTTAATCGGATTGTGATTAATAAATTACATAACCCGTTTTAATCTGTGTTGTTTAATAACATAAACATTGGGGGTTAATACGACCATGTCCTGGATATCCTCGGCTCATTTCATTTGAAAATGGCCACGACGCACGAGGTGTAGGCATACACCTGACAGATGCAAATGCTAAATAACCCACTTGTTGGGGATAACTCCTTCGTGGGTTTTATAAGTGGTGAGTCGGTTAATCACGACCGACTTCCAAACCGGCCCCATATGTATGATAAACATATAAAACTGTATACAAGATTATCTTAAATAATTGTCCCAAGTTATAAATGGTTTGTGCCTTGTGCGCTTAAACAAATTTTCATAAACTCTTTTCAAATGAGTCGGTTAATTGTATTTACCAGTGTAAACTGACGTATTTTCCAAAGACTAATTGACAGGTACCTCACGTAAATAGGCTGGAGCTACTAGGTGTCAATAAGAGGATCTTGCGAATCCCTAGATGCCTGGAGTCTGTTATTTCAGTTTCTTGTATTTTATTTTATGATCCGCCTGTGGATCTCTATTACAACCAGTCTGTATATTCTTTCATTTGGACATTTCGGACATTATGGTTTGTAATAGTAATTATCTACCTAAGCCTTCCGCTGTGCTATTATATTGTGTATATTGACTATGATGATATCAACTACGTCACGATACTCCCCACCGGGCCCATCGGTAATATGTGGAAATATCAGGGTGTGACAGTTTGAGATTCTTGACTTTCCTGTCTTCAATTTGTAGAGGCTTTTCTATAAACTTAAGCTTCTCATTGACCTCTATATCCTTAAGAGGCACGACTAATGATTCATCAGCTAAGCATTTCTTGAGATTAGATACATGAAATACATCATGTATCCCTGCCATTTCCTCTTGCAGTTGTAGCTGATAGGCTACAGGTCCTATTCTTCTAATAATCTCAAAAGGTCCTACATACCTGGGGCTTAGCTTTCCCCTTTTGATGAATCTTACTACTCCTTTACAAGGAGAAACTTTTTATAATACCTTGTCTCCTACCTAAAATTCCAATGGCTTTCGCCTGTTATCAGCATAACTCTTCTGTCGATCGCGTGCTGCTTTTAGTCGTTCCTTGACTTGAATAATCTTGTCGGTTGTTTCTTGTACTATCTCAGGTCCGGATAGTTGCTTTTCCCCAATTTCTGCCCAACAGACTGGGGTTCGGCACTTTCGTCCATAAAGTGCTTCGAATGGTGCAGCATTAATACTTGTGTGATAACTGTTATTATAAGAAAATTCTATTAATGGTAAGTGATCGTCCCAATTACCTCCGAAATCAATTACACAAGATCTAAGCATATCCTCCATTGTCTGAATTGTCCTTTCGCTTTGTCCGTTCGTTTGAGGATGATAAGCTGTGCTTAGATTTAGCTTGGTTCCCATTGCTTTTTGGAAACTTGTCCAAAAATGAGAGGTAAAACGGCTATCTCTATCAGAAACAATTGATAAAGGAATTCCATGTAATAAAACTATTTCATTTATATATAATTTAGCTAATTGTTCCATACTGAAAGTTTCCTTCATTGGTAGGAAATGAGCTGACTTAGTTAGCCTGTCTACCATCACCCAGATTGTATCATTACTTTTTCTGGTTTTGGGTAATTTGGTAACAAAATCCATTGTTATCAATTCCCATTTCCAAACTGGCATTTCTAGCTGCTGCAATAAACCCGAGGGTTTCTGATGTTCAGCTTTAACTTGTGAACAAGTTAAACATTTAGAAACATAAGCTGCTATATCTTTCTTCATTCCTATCCACCAAAAATCCTTTCTTAAGTCCTGATACATTTTATCACTTCTAGGATGCATTGTATACTTAGACTTATGGGCTTCTTCTAATATACGGTGACGTAGATTTCCTAATTTAGGTATCCACATTCTTTTCTTATGGAATCTCCATATTCTATCTGTTCCTTGATCTAATTCCTTAATCATACCTTTCAACTTTTCAGTATCGTCCTTGATTACTGATTCTTGTGCTTTCCTGATCTGTTCATTTAAATCTACTTGTAGATTTAATTTAAGAGGACGTATTCTTTTTGGCTTTTCGTGATACTTTCGACTTAAAGCATCGGCTACTACGTTAGCCTTTCCTGCATGATACTGGATATTACAATCGTAATCACTTAATAATTCCATCCAGCGTCTTTGTCTCATATTCAACTCCTTTTGTCCGAAAACATACCTTAAACTATTATGATCAGTGAAAATGGTAAACTTACTACCGTAAAGGTAATGTCTCCAAATCTTTAGGGCAAAAATTATGGCTCCTAGTTCTAGATCATGGGTTGAATAATTTTCTTCATGATTCTTAAGTTGTCTAGATGCGTAAGCTACAACATTTTGACGTTGCATCAACACACATCCATAACCTAACTTAGAAGCATCACAATAAATCACAAAATCTTCAGTCCCTTTTGGTAATGCTAATATGGCTGCGTTGGTTAGTCTTTGCTTAAGAATTCTAAAGTCTTCTTCTTGTTTTGGTCCCCATTCAAACTTAACAGATTTACAGGTTAGCTTAGTTAAGGGAATGGCTATTCTAGAAAAATCTCGAATAAATCTTCTTTAATAACCGGCCAATCCTAAGAAACTTCTAACCTCAGTTGGTGACTCAGGAGTTTTCCATTTGGTAATTGCCTCAATCTTGGTGGGATCTACATGAATTCCTTCATGGTTAACTAAATGTCCAAGAAATTGTACATGTTCTAACCAAAATTCGCACTTAGAAAACTTTGCATTAAGTTTTTCTTTTCTCAATAAACTTAGAAGTGCGTGCAGATGCGCTGCGTGTTCCTCTTTACTCTTAGAGTAAATGAGAATATCATCTATGAAGACAATTATGAATTTATCCAAATATGGCTTACATATTCGGTTCATCATGTCCATAAATGCAGCTGGGGCATTGGTTAAACCAAATGGCATGACGGTAAATTCATAATGGCCATACCTTGTTCTGAAAGCGGTCTTAGGAATGTCCTCTTCCTGTACCTTTAATTGATGATATCCTGAGCGCAAATCTATTTTAGAGAAAAATCGAGCTCCTTGCAATTGATCGAACAGATCATCGATCCTCGGTAATGGATACCGATTTTTAATCGTGACTTTGTTCAATTCACGGTAATCAATGCACATACGCATTGATCCGTCTTTCGTCTTTACGAATAAAATTGGCGCTCCCCATGGGGATGAACTTGGCTGTATGGATCCTTTCTCTAACAATTCGTCTAACTGTTTCTTCAGTTCCTGCATTTCAGCGGGTGCCAAACGATAAGGTGCTTTGGCAATTGGTGCTGTCCCTGGTAGCAGGTGGATTCTGAATTCAACTTCCCTGTCCGGCGGTAGTCCTGGTAATTCTTCGGGAAACACTTCTGGAAATTGAGATACTACAGGAATATCTTTCAGTTCTTTCCATTTAGTGTTAATGATTATAGAAATCAAATACACTAATGATCATTTTCTTACATAACTTGCTGTTTTCATCACAGAGATGAATTTTGTAGATCTAGATGGCTTATCTCCTTTAATTGTCATCTTTTCACCTCTTGGTGAATTTAATTGGATTGACTTTTGATCACATAGAATACTGGCTTTATTGGCTACTAACCAATCCATTCCTAATACAACATCAAATCCTGCCAGATTCATTGGGTAAAGGTTTGCAATGAATTTTTGATTTAAAAATTCTATTCTTGCTCCCTGCAAGATTTCAGAAATCTTAATGGTTTCTCCATTTGCTGTATCTACTAGACATTCTTGTGGAAGTTTAGTTAATGGTTGATTGAGGAGTTTGCAAAATGAAGTATTAATAAAACTTTGGTTCGCACCAGAGTCAAATAATACTTTAGCAAAAACACCATTAACTAAAAACATACCGGCTATCACGTCCGGAATCATCTTGGCTTCTTCTGCAGTCAGAACAAATGCTCTAGCATTCTTAGTAGTCTTGTTGTTCATGGCTGGAGCTAGTTTTGGACAGTTCGGCTTGATGTGACCTTTTTCTCCACAGTTGAAGCATATTCCATTATTAGGTTTCTTCCTACAATCTTCTTCCTTGTGTCCCGTTAGTTTACAGAAATTACAGTAAGTGGAGCATTTTCCTGAATGCTTTCTCTTGCAGGCCTTACAATAAGGTGTAGAGGTAGAACTTACATTTTTCACACTGTTGAAATTTCCATAACGAAATTCTTGGGTAAGCCTTTGAACTAGGTTCCTTCTTTGGTCCTCTTCTCGTGTACGTACTAGTTCATCAGTTAAGGTATTAGCTAATTCTACAGCTTCTTCTATAGTTTGAGGTCTAGCTGCCTTGACTACATGCCTAATCTCACTAATTAATCCCCAAATGTAACGGGAGATTAACACTGGTTCAGGTGATGCTAGGGTCGGTACTATTCTAGCATATTCAAA
Source organism: Helianthus tuberosus (assembly GCA_030545235.1). Classification (NCBI taxonomy): domain Eukaryota; kingdom Viridiplantae; phylum Streptophyta; class Magnoliopsida; order Asterales; family Asteraceae; genus Helianthus; species Helianthus tuberosus. The sequence goes on from CM060361.1 coordinate 21,830,947, forward strand.
GAATAATGTAGTGTAACCCTTACTATCCACTCCAGTCATTCTAAGATTTAAGAACTTATTTGCTATCTGTTCTTTTTCATTGGGAGGACAGAATTTCCTTTCCACCATGTTCTTAAATTCTTCCCATTCCATATTGTAAATCCTATCACTTCCTCTAGATTGGAGGATAGTGTTCCACCATTCTAAAGCTGAGTTCTTAAACAGATTGGAAGCAAACATTATCTTATCCTCTTCTGCGCACTTGCTTATTTTTAAGACTATCTCTGTCTTTTCTATCCAACGTAAAGCTGCAATGGCTCCTTCATTGCCTGAGAATTCTATTGGTTTACAAGACCAGAATTCTTTGTAAGAACAACCATAAGACATGGTTCTTCTTCTTTTGGGAATGGGCACTTGAAGTATGGGTCCATTGTTCACGCTGTGACTGAGTTCATTGGTTGGTCGTTTACGGTCATGATTACTTTTATTATCAGCTTCCCTAACTGTTTGGATAATAAATGGCATTGCATCTATAATTCCTTGTGCCACTATGTCACACCCTGGCTTTTGCGGAAGCGTGGGTTTAATTGGTGTGACTTCTTAATACCATAGCAACAATCATAACAATGCTATATGATAAAAATACGAGATGTTCATCCATTAATTAAAGTGAAGAAATACCACAACACCATTGTTTGGAAATGTCGACACTTAAAATAAGTTACATACCATACTTGTCTAAAACGTGTTCATAAGACACAACAAAAGACTTTTAATAAAACGAGGTTTAAGACATGTAACCCGTCCAGGTAAGGGTTACACCTCCTAAGCCTACTACCCTGGATGACATCTTATTCAACGCAGCTTGACATATGCATACTCCACCAGATCCACTAATTCCCTGAAATACATGTAGTTTGAAAAAAAATCAACAAAAAGTTGAGCGAGTTCATGTGTAAGTATGTATAAACCTTTAAAGTATGCCTTGTATGTATGAAAAATCCCTGGTATGTAGCAATAAGGAAAAAGAGATCACCAATGGGTTGCAAGGCCACTGGTATGTGTGAAGTGATGCAGGAAGTACTCAAACCTAGCAAATTTGTTACCGGGCCTCCGGCTGTAAGACACAGTCACCACTATGGACCACCCTGGCCTCACGGGTGTGGGCTCACTACACCCAAATAGATCTATCACTCATGTCCCTTGGTCCTACGACGAGGATTAATGGCCTTAAGTGTTGTACCCACCACTCACATGATCTAGTAGTAAACCCTCCTTAAGCTAACATGTATTCCACCCCCGAAGTATAAAACTGAAAACAGTTAAGAGAAAAGGGGGACATGAACTCACAGTATTGCGTCTCCTGTATCGTAACGTCAACTCAAACTTGATCAGCTACCCGACGACCTACAACGTGCTAATGTCTATTAGACGAACGGGCCGTGCCTTGGCTTTGAGTTTAATGTTTTTGAGTTGCGTTTCTTGTGTCTCCGAATATTATTCCAAGTTATAATTATTTGTTAAAATAATAATTATTTTAACCTTGAATTATATTTAGTTTTGGAATGATTGTTAAACAATATTTCGTATTCATACTTCACAAGTATTTTAACTTCATATTCCCAAAATATATGTATTTTTCCCAAAAATAATATATTTTTACTTCTTTAGTTTCCAAAATAATATTTTACCAAAAACATATGTGTAAGAGTATTTTCTGGAATATTTCATAAGTCGCGTTTTCGCGTTTGGTTTCACAATATCGAGTGTGTAACTTAAATATTTATTCCTTACAATTTTTGGTATTATTTTGGAGTTGTAATGTCATGATAACATGTAAGTTATATTATTTTACCCTAAAATAATATAACTAGTTCACCAAGTAAACAAATATTCACACAAGCGTTTTAGTATAAAATATATATTCTAAATATATATTTATCCACTTTTATTTACGAAAACCAACCTCCGACACTTTGTATTTTGTTACAAAAATTATGGCGAAGTTTATATTCGAAACACAAGTTATAATTTATACTTGTAACACTTGTTTAGAAAGACATTTTCGAAGTGTTGGAATTTTAGAAAATTTCGCCAGAGTTTCCTTTGTAAACGGAGGTGTCCATGCTTATTAGCATATCATTTTCTTTCAAAAATTCATTCAATCAACCAACAACAAGTTATTAAACAACATTACACTAACCAAGTGCAAAAACAATGCACTTTACATAATAACATGAACTTGGTTTTTTCATAAAAAACGCGTAGTAACTTGGTGAAGTGTTTAGTTGATTTAGTTACCCTCCGTAGTGTGTTTACTTTTGTTAAAATCCTATTCTCGGGATTTTTAGATGTTCACAACTTGTGAACTTATTTTACAAAAATATTTGTTTCCAACATTTTCTTGTTTTACTAAACTTACTACACTTATTTTGTTACTAAAATAGTGTAGGCTCAACAAAAATCATAACCTTTCAAAAATCATCTTCTATTCTTGGTTTATTTAGGAAAACCATTTGTAAACCTCGGATCCATACGAGCACCAACTTACTTTGTTTACTAATTTTTCAAGAAATCATCTAGTTATCAAGTTCATGCTTAAACATGGAGGTGATTCTTTTATGTAAATCACTAATCACCTCCTAACTTGTTAACTTAAGTTTTTAATCTTACTTTAACAAGTTCCACCATGATGTTTAACATCATATCACTAGTAATCATCAAGCAAGCATCAAGTAATCATCAACAATACAAAACAACATCATACTTAACATTACTTCTTCATTTTAACAATATTTCATCATCAAGTTAGCTTTATGTTCAAGACTTTTGCTTATGATCTTTTAGTGTTCTTGAGATATCATCTTAATATAACTATTACCCACCATAAACATGGAATAAATAAGGATTCAAGAGACTTACTACTAGCTTTTAAGCTAGGGAAGATCAAGAGAAGAAATGAGGTGGTTAATAGCAAACGAAGAAGGTCCTTGATGATCCGAAAGCTCCTAGCTCCTTTGTATGACCCTTAACACCTTTGTATGCAAGTAAAATGGATGAAGATGAACAAATGATGATGATGATGGTGTGGGCTTGGGTTCGGCCGAAGCCAAGAGAGAAGAGGAGAGAAAGAGTTTGTTGGTGACTGTTGTGAAATGTGAGATGATGAAGATCTAAAGGGTTTTTAAAACATGGTCTCCAACATTTCATTAACTAATGGTTAATATGTTCCAAAAGGACTAAGCATATCCAATTAATTATTCAATAAAATCATGGGGGTGTCCCATGTTCATAACCGGTTTTGGGGGGGGGGGGGTTGGTTTAGTTGCAATGTAATGTTAGTTGGTTTAGTTTAGTTAGAAGGTTAAGTGATTAGGTTAGTGGTTTAAGTGTTATGTCATAATGTAGTGTGTTATGATGTTCGGAAACCATAACTAGTTCAGAAAAATAAAACAATGGCTTCTAGCATTATTTTGGTGTTCCGGGTAATGTCCGGTTGTTCGGTTTGATACCGTTGCGTTAAAGTGCTAAGTTACGTCGTATAGTGTCCTTTATGTAGCTTTTAGTGACACTTTTAATTCCCGACACTTAGGAAAGCATACAGGACCATTTTGCCATATTTTGCAAGTGACTAGCATGTTTAAATGCTGAATTTTGTTTATAGATGCAGAATTTTGCAGTTTAAAGTGGGTTTTAGGCACTTTCCGGCACCTAGACTATCACCTAGTGACGCAGTTTTATGGTCCTCACTTCCCCACACTACCCTAGTGTGATACTTTATTCCTGGCTCATACTGGGCCTCAAAATACTGTCTGTCTATGTGCTGGCATTGTCAGCATGTGTCTGAGTTATCCGCTCACTGTGCTAACTGTGCTTTGTGCATCAAGTTTGTCACTAAAGTCTGTGTGTAATAAATGGAGTGACAGTATGAATGTGATGCATATGTATGTATGTAACAGAAATCAGAAAGCAGTTTAATCATCAGTTGAGATCAAGCACAGTCATTAAGCACAAATTAAATATTAATTAATTGTACGGATACCTGTAATTTTGAGGGTTGTCACACACTATGTGTTGGATGGCATTGTTATCCACTTGGTTTCCATTATTATTGTTATTCTGGTTATCGTGATCTGGATTATCATTATTCTGGTTTTTTTTTTTTTTCCTGGTTCACTTCGTTGTCCATCTGAATTGTAAACATTTGCCACATATTAATATCACAAAATAACATTTAATGCAAATGATCACGTAACACGCATATTGATCAAAATCGTCGAACATTGCGACTTTTACTCTTTCTTATATTATGCGTCTAGTACAAACTGAAACTGAAATAAAAAATTACAATTCTATTAGGCATCCATAGCTTTTGTCTAGATTTTTTTGTTTTCAAACATACACACATATTATATATATATATATATATATATATATAGGGAGGGGCTCATGCGAGAACCACCCTTATTGTGAGAACCGCGAGAACCAATGTGAAAACAACCTAAAATAGCTAACAAAACCTAAAAAAACCTAAAAAAACCTAACCCCCCACCCCCCAAAAAAAAAAAACCTAAACCCCTCCACCCCCCCCCCCCCCCAAAAAAAAAAAAAAAAACTAAACCCCCCTCCCCCCCCCCCCCCAAGCTAAAATGCTAAAAACTAAACCCTCAAAAAACCTAAAAAAATCAAAAAAAAATCTAAAAAAATCAAAAAAAAAATCTAAAAATTGTTTTTTTTTTTTTAATATTTTTTATGCTCAAATCGCTACTTTTAGTGGCCAAAAAAAAAAAAATTTTTTAAATTTTTTTTGGCTTCGAAAAGTAGCGATTTTTATATAAAAAATATTAAAAAAAAAAAAATTTTGTGTGATTTTTAGCTATTTTTAGGCATTTTTGGTTGTGTTCACATTGGTTCTCGCGGTTCTCGCAATAAGAGGTGGTTCTCGCATGATCTTCTCCCTATATATATCTATATATATTATTACTATTACGGATATGGTTTCATCAAGAACTCCATATTACGCTCGTCATATTTCCAGGCGAGTCGTTCTCCTATCTGCCTCATCCTTTCACTTCCTTCTAAAATCTCCTCACCAAAGATTCGGAGTTCTTGCACATTCTCAGTGCTCATTGGTGGTGCGGGTGCTGGTACCTGGGGTTTGGGAACTGGGGCATGGGTTCCTGGTAAGGATACAGATTCTCTAGAATCTCCCTGATGTATGGGTCATTATCGTAGTAGGGATCTAGAGGGTCAAGGTCTGGGTAAGCTGCTAGGTTTTGCATGGGTTCGTCTTCAGGTATTGGGTAGCGTTGCTGGTAATCCCTATGGTCATCAAACCACGGGTCATAGTCTGGTTCTAAGGGATTGGGTGCTGGTATCCTAAGTATCTCAGCTGGGTCAATGTCAGGCATTGTGATTTGGTTTTCTGGGTTGGCTTCAATTTCCATTGGCTGTATGGGAAACAGTGGTAAGGGCTGGGGTGCCATGATTTGCTCTAGATTAGGGTCTGCAGCTGTAGTTGCTAAGATGTGGAAATTTGCTAGACTCCTATTGAGCATATCCTGGGTGTGAGCATCTGTTTCTTTCTTAATGGCTGCTAAGGCTCGCTGCTGTTGTAACTTTTTTATCATTTTCCTACGTTCATGCGCTCCTCTGCTGAACCATCCTCTTTTCTTGGAAGGGAATGGCTCTTCAGATTTGGCCTTGAACACGAATATCCCATCTTCATTATCAGCCGAATACCCTGAGAGGGATAGCTGTGAAGAGGTGCCTTCGTCCCTAGGTGAGCTGGACAACTGACGGTAAGCGTCTGAAGGTCCTTGGTCGCTCATACTGTAAACTAACAAATAGTCAAATAACACACAACAATAATATACAGATATGCACGTATTTTCATAGTTTATTTCCTAACACTTTGAATAATATCTTGGTGTCAGCGGAACACTTCTGTGGCTGAATCAGTTGCTTAGCTCTGATACCACCTTCTGTCGCAACCCCCGTCCCCTGATTACCCTGGGAACGAGCGGCCGCGGCCAGTCTTGGTGGTATCGGGTGTTTATCATTTTGGCAGCTCAATTTACATTAGGACCGTAATTAAGAAATATTTTATCAGAGTAAAATACCAAGCTTTTATAATATTAAACACATGGGAAATTCCCAAGTTTCAAGTACACACATTTTCATAGGGATAAACCCTATTTTATTCAAATAAAACATCTCTTATTTAGGTAACTTTTATAGCCACTTTTCCAAGCCTTCAGTGCTATCCAGCTGGCTTCTATTTGGCTTTCACATTTTGTTACCTGAAACGCGTTTAAAAACATTTTGTCAGTGGGAAATACTGGTGAGTGAATCCCAGTTTAATCAAGTTTGGTAAAACCAGTCTACAGTATTGAGTGTGATCTCGCAATTACATTTGTTTCCATCTACTTTAATTACCACCCACGGTACTGTCAACCCGACTTGTAGTCATATTACTACTCACAATGTAGTAACAAATTTTGTATACAAAACCCCAACATACCGACGATAGTTGTAGAATACAAATACTCAATCACTGTTTAATATAATGTTAATTATGTGAGGTTTTGTAAAACAGTTTACAAAAAGGAGATTACTCACATTGCTGTCTTAGGGTTTTCCTTTAGGATTTCCTGGTGATTATCTATTAATTACACAAATACACACGCGTTAGTATAATAACCCAATATTTACATTAGTAATACCCTCCCCGAGACGGCATTCAAACGACTACGTCGGGCAGAACCACGACAGTCGTTACGGAACCCTGGATCAATCGGGCAGCGTATCTAATACGTAATCGGGGTTATAATACTTACAACGGGGCTGAACTTCGT